>PVIW01000757.1:0-403181 GCA_004026585.1 Noctilio leporinus | reverse complement strand
GGAGAGGAGAGGAGAGGAGAGGAGAGGAGAGGAGAGGAGAGGAGAGAGGAGAAGAGAGCTGAGTAGGCTTAATCTAATCACATGAACCATTTACAAGTAGAAATTTTTTTTTTCCCAGATGATGGCAGGGGTTAAAGTCAGAAAGATGGAAAGCATGAGAATGTCTAATGCACCTTTATTTATTTGAAAATGGAGGAGGCCACACCAGATGGAATGCAGATGAACTCCAGAAAGAAAGACAGCCCCCTGCTGACAGCTGACCAAAAACCAGGGACTTCAGGACCACAGACCCAAGTAACTGTATTCCACCAGCATCCTGAATGAACGTATAAAAGGATTTTGCCCTGAGCTTCTAGGTAAGAGCCCAGCCCAGCTGATGGCTTGAAGTCAGTCTTGTGAGCTCCTTAGCAAGGAACCCATGTAAGCCTTCCTGCACTGCTGACCTACTGATCTGTGAGAAAATAAAGGGGGAATCATTTTAAGCCATTAAATTTGCATTAATCTATTTATTCAGCAATAAAAAACGAACCATGCAAACCCAAAGGTTGCTGTTTCAATTCCCTAGCCAGGGCACATAATCAGGTTGCAAGCCAGGTCTCCAGCCAGGTCTGTGGCTGGAGGCAGATGAAAGGCAACCATACACTGATGTCTTTGTCCCTCTCTGCCTCCTCCCTTCCTCTCTCTCTGGAAATAATAAAATCTTAATAAAAAAAGAAAAAGAAAAACGAACACAGATTTTTAGCACCAGAAGTGGAGTGGTACTCTAACAAATATTTAAAATATGGCTTTGCAATCAGGTAGAAGACATCAGAGAGATGCAAAGCATGAGAAAATTTGGCATGCTGTGGCTGCTTTGAAGGTGAAGTGTGCCATGTATAAGGACAGCAGAGTTGCCCATAAGAGCTAAAAATAACTTCCTCCTCCAGCTGACAACCATTTAAAAAAAAAAAAAAAAAAAAATGGGACCTTAGTCCAACAGCTACAAGGACTGAATTCTGCTAATAATCTGAAGGAACTTGGAAGCAGTTTCTTCCCCAGATTCTCCAGATATGAGCCAGTTTATTTGACACCTTAATTTTTAGCTATGTGAGACCTAAGCAGAGAAGCAAATCAAACCCACTCAGGCTTGATCTACAGAAATGTAAGCTAATAAATGGGTGTTGTTTTAAGAGGGAATTTAGTGGTAATCTATTATCATTTGCCTAATTTATAGTCTACTTATTGAATAAATACAATTCATTACCTAAAACCATTTGTTGAATGTCTATGAAGAAACTGGTGTATAATGTCAAACAACATTTTACATGAGGTCTGGGCTGAAAATTCTCATTAAAAATTTTGAATCCTAGATTGTTAGAATCTGAAAAAATGTTAGAGGCTAACTACAGTGATGATTAATTGGTAGACACATATAAGCAATTATAATAAGCATCTCTCATGATAGAAAAAATATTTGTTGATGGCAGTGCAATGGAGTTTTGTATAGACAAATGAGATAGAAGCTCAACATATCACTTGAATGTTAACTGCTAAGGCTTATTCACAGGCTGGTAACATGCAGGTTACATACAATAAAATGCTAGTTTTTATTGGATAGGGAAAAGTCCTGGGGTGATTTTACTAAAAAGGGGTAGATCAGAATGGTTTTATGCAGAAGACAGGCTTGCCTTTAGCCATTAGTACTCAATGAGACTCAACACTGAGTACTAATGACTAATGAGAAAGAACATTGATGATAAACTAAATCAAAACCGCGGAGATAATCAAAATTGATCCCCTGCTTCTTTTCCTTTGCATTATAATATTTCCTCATTCCTTGCCAAAAAGAGAATCCCTGTTATTTTAGTGTATCTCTACAATATGCAAACAATGAACTTGTTCCTGGGAACTTAATTTTCCTTCCTTGAAGAAAATCCTCTTTCAGCATGAAGGACAAGAGTAAAGGCTATTTCTCTTGTTTTGCTCCCACCAGGCCTATTAATTTTACAACACATGTTTTGACATTAGAATATTTTAAAAATACAGCTATTATACTGACATCTGGTATTACTGGCAACCAGTTCAAGGTTAAGAAGGTTAAGAACCAATGGCTGAAAAGTGACTTTTTCTAGGAAGGAATGGGAATACAAATGATCTTATGAGTATCTTTTGCTCCCAATAAACCATAAAGAAAAAAAGAAAACTATTGTCAAAGAAATTATAAATCACTGGATTTATAACCCTTATCTATTAAGACTTCACAGAATAATGGTTCTCAAACTTCATTATACACTGGAATTAACTAGGGCTCTTTAACAAATTCTGATGTTTGTGTTTCACTTCCTTCAAAAGTTCTGAGTTAATTGATCTGGAAAGCAATTCAACATTGTGATTCTTTAATAGCCCCCTCCCCACCCACTGCCTGAATGATTCTATAACCAGATAGGTCACATCTATCTATTGATAGGTCTTGCCACGCCTGACTCTGGGTTATGGCCCAAGAGTACATATCTGATCCCCTCTTAGGGAAAGACAAAGAGTCCTGTCTACCTTTTCCACTGGAGAGGACTGGATTCTAGAGATCTTTCAAATATCAAAATCCATGACTATTCTCTGTGAACATGTCACAGAACATTGTTTTTATCCTAATATTCCCATTTTTCCAAAGTTTTTTTTTCTAATTTTTCTGATTATATTGGGACATTGTTTTGTTTGAGTGCAAATTGAATCTGTCTTTTAATAAGATGTCTCTCTGCCATGGGACCATGAATAAGCTGTCTGGTGATGGCAAACAGTGGCCCAGGGATGCTTATAGTGGGTTAAGAGGGATAAGGCAAACATTAACATGCACCACAAATCCTGCAAACTGAAAAATTAATAGTTATGGCTTTAAACCCAACCTTAATTGGCAAAGAAGCAAATTTGGCAATAGTTTATCTAACTTCTATACTACTTGTGTGGAATTAAAGACCCCAAGTGAGAAGTATATCCAAACTGAAGGTATTGTTACACTTTATCTTGGCTAACATTTAGACAGCAACACAATTTGGCCTTTAAAAAAGATCAGGGTTCATTTAAGTTTTCATTGATGTACAGAGAAGAGTGGAAACTTGAATAAGGGAAGAGAATAGAATCAATGACACTTTGATTTTTTTCCAATCTTATTTTCTCTTCTTTTCATCCTTGTATATACATATATTGATGATGAATCAATGGGAATTTTTTACGGTTGCCAGACTCTTCTAACCCTGAGGCCTAAACGAGGGTGTTTGCTGGCAGATTTACTGGTGTTGAATATATGTTGGAAGGCCAAAAGCCCAAGTACTCATTTTACAAAATGCCTCTGGACTGGCTGTTGGACAAGCAGCCCTTGGGTAAATACAGTCTCAGAAGAAAACCTGCAGGTGCTTCCTCAGAAGCCAGATTCACCAAAACTCTTGCCATGAATTTTAAGGCAGCCGGTGTTGATGTCCTCTTTTCAAAACTTCTTTATCCCAATGGTGATTGGGGGTTAAAAGGAACATTGCACCCTTTCCTGCTCAACAAACATAAACAGTTCATGACTCTGAGGCATCCAGATAAGAATAGACAGATTTATTTTTTTGCCTGAGGAATCTTCAAATGGAACATACATTGGTATGTGGAGGATGTTCATTAGAGGCAGAAGTGGTCATGTCACTATAATATAATAATTGCTTAGGTCTGTCGAGCTCTAGGTGGTATACATAGAATGCATTAACTCATCTGATTAGCCTTTAGAAGTGATGCTGTTATTATTTTCACCTCACAACTTAGGAAACTGAGTCATGTAAAACTTAAGTAACTTGTTACAAGTCACACAGGAAGCAGTGAGAGGCAGGATGCAAGAAGCTAGGCGATTTGACTCAAAGGAGCCCATACTCTTAAACATTGTTCTATACTGTAGTAGTTGAGGAAAGAGACCATGGACTCAAAAAAGGAGTATACTGCCCCACCAGGAAAAGAACATTTCAGGGAACTTTCTTCAGGGATTATATATCTGAGCTAAGTGAAAGATGTTAGCTAGAAACCACATGGAAGGAGAAAGAGGAATGGAATTTATGGCAGAGGAGTCAGCATTAAGTAAAATCAAAACAGTAAAGAAAACAAAACACCTTCACATTCCATGTTGAGCAGTTTGGTATAGCTAACAGGTAGGATCTAAAATCAAGGAGATGGTATTGGAGAGTAAAGAAGGAGATCATTGCACTTTTAGTATCAGGCTTAGTTCTCGGACTTTATCCTACAATAAAGAAACTCTGAAATCTTTTCTTGACCATGACCCATAGACAGAAATACATTTTACATGAAAACTAGTACGTACACACATATACATACATATATGGATATACACACAAACATGTAAATGATTTTAAATTGAATTACAAGTTTTAAGAACAATAACTTCACTATGTACTTCCATTTTATATTTATTCTAGTTTAGTTTGTTTACTTGTTTAAGAAACTTGTAGGACCCTCTTAATATATTTTTAGGTCTCAATAAGGGTTATAACCTACAGTTTGAAAAACATTCCTCTAGGTGTTGGAAACATATGGTAACATATGGCAACTAGCAAAAGATTATGATCATGGGAGAAAAATTAGATTGTCATTCAGCTGGGTCATTTAGGTAGGGTTCATTAGCTGCTTGAGGATGTTTTTAAGAGCAGACAGGAGCAAGGAGATAACTTCCTAAGCCTAGGCAAAAGAAAACAGGGAACGTAATACCAAGTCTAGTTAGACACCATGATTCCTCCAGTATCCACTTAAAAAATAATTCCATATTAGAGTAATGGTAAAAGAAACAGTCATCGCACTTTCATTCTTGGGTATCTTAAAAATCTCAATAAATAGCTGGTTACCTTGGTAGGGTTACTGATATACCTACCTGAGGGAACAGGAGATAAATAAATGGTGTGTCCTTCCAGCTCTATGTATACATACCTTCCTGTTCACTAAACATCTGAAACCCCATTTCACTTTTCTGAAAATAAAACATTAAATGCACATGGGTTGTTCTGAAGATGAGCCATATTGTTCTAATACAAAAATGTATTAGAAACATATGAGTAGTCATGGTTTTCTCAGCTCAACACTCTCTTACAGTAGTTACCAAAAGAGAACTAAATATTTCATCAAGAATAGAAGATGAGAATGCTCCCAAAGTTTCCTGAAATAAATTTTCTTGAGCTTATTATAGCCAAGGTAGTAATAATACCTTCTAAAATATTTTAACCACACTAATTGTTAATGTTATTGGTGGTACTGAGCTATTATATTTTTCTAATTTTAAAATATTTGAGTATATTTGAACTCTTATTTTTTTAGTCTTCATGTTTTTAGCACTGATTTTAATTAGGAAAAGCAAAAGCAAAGGAAGTCACATGTAAATAAATGAGTCAGCCTAAGAAAGATGTAGATTGGATACATTAGCAAAAATGGTCCTTAGATTAAGGCAATGACCTTCAGCCTACAAAGACCCAGTTTCAAATCCTGAACCAATGACATAATGAGTATTTCTGTGATAATCATTTGGCGTGCAAATTATTTTACAGGCTTTAGAAGGTAGTGCATACCTGCATGCATAACAAGTTCATTTTTATGCTAGCATACCCCACAGGACTTTCCTGCTGTGTGCTTTATACTGCTGCTGTTTTATGTTTTATGTGTTTGCATTAATGTTTTAATTTTCATATACACATCCTTAGGCCATTTTATGAAGGGCATGACTTTTAAAATTCGGTCGATACATTAAATTAATGTAAAGTAAGGTCATCTAGCAAGTAGTCTTAAATCAATTTTCTGTGTTCCCTCTGTACACTCAACCCTTCCAATATGGTTTTATTTATTATAGGCAACGTAGGAGTGAGATCTGGGCTCTAAACTCTGACCATCTGTCAGATTAACATGCATATGCGCTGAATGTCTGTCTTCAGATGATGGATCCCACCACAAGTCCTCCTTAAAAGAATATATCAATCCTCTTCCCCACTAGCATAAACAAAACCACAACTGATTTATATTAACAACACATAGGTAAAATAGACCATTGCCTTAAATTGGCTGTTATGGTTAGAATTGCCTTGGAAAACTTGTTCAGTCAAAAAAAAAAAAAAAAAAAAAAAATTGTGACCAGGTATTGGAAAGGAAAAAAAATACCAAAAAAGACTCAATACAATGTAGTGATTAAGAATAAAGTTTCTAGAGCTAGATAGTCTATATCAGACTCAGCTAAACCATTAACTACTATGTGAGTCTAGTTCATTTTTTTCACCACATTGAGCCTCAGTTTCCTCAATTCAAAATTTAAAACAATAATAAGATTACTAATCACAAGATTTGTAGTAAAATATATATCTTATGCAACATATTATTGTTATTATTATATTTGCAGAGATGACTTCAGATTCATTAAGAACCAAGAAGGATGTAGATGGCATGCTGTATTTTAAATTTTGATTCAGCCAGCCACTATACTAGCCACATTCATATGACATTCATATCGATGTCACTGTATATGTAGCACAGTGCTTAAAAATAGGGATCTGGCTTTAAAACATAACTCTATCACTTGCTAACTCTGTTTCATTATCTTCTTAACATCTCCATAAAATGTATGAGAATAACATTACCACCTTCATTATAGTGTCATTGGGAAAATTGAAGAAGTTAATATCTGGCAAAATCTTAGGGAGAAAACCCTCTGGTACTTCTAAGCACAAGACAACTATTTACTATTGTAATTTTCCAATTTAGTTCAGAAGGAAAAAGTGCCCAAATATTTTAAAATCCAGAAGAGCAATACAACCAGCCTAAGAATCATTGAAATAACAATACTTTAAAAAGAAGGCCCTTGAAATAATAATGCTACTGTTTGCCTGTGTTCATATAAACTGTCCAATAGTTTATATGAAAGTAGTGGACTACTTTACAAGCCTGTGACATAGCTGAGATATGGATTATTACAATACCTTTATATTGTATATCATGAAACTGAAGCTCAGAGATCAGTGGCTAGCTGCATCACATAATAATGACTGGGCGAGTCAGGGCTAGTATTTGGGGGTGCCCTCCTGCTACACCATCCTTTCTATTATACATCCCAAGGGCCAAAGCAAGGCCATCCAATATTTAGTCTAATAACCTCTCCTAAAACAATTCAGCATGGTCTCACAAATCAAAGCTCAGTGATTCCTGACTTGGTAAATCTAGAGAAATTAAAGAGAACAACTATAAAATCTGTGCAAACCATAATGCCATTACCACAGAGGTGCATTTTAAGGTAACCAGTTCTGGTAGATTATATTCATGTAAAAAGGATCTGAGTTTCCTTTGCTCTTGACACTTCATATTCCTTTTATCTCTCAACTCTGTTAATTATCAATTCCTCATGTAATGTCATCAAGAGGTTCTTAGAAACTGTGACTTCGAAGCAAAATAAAGTATAAAGAAATCAATTTTACCATAATCTAATTGATCTAAATAGGAGTTAAGTTCCTACAGCATATTTCTGGTCACAAACACATCACTAAACTTCTAAATAAAGACCTAAAACATTTCTAATATTAAACATTGAAATAAATGGGAGCTATAAATATTTAAAAATTAATAAGATAATCATTTTTCAACCCATACTCTATTTCATGGGTGTGGGTGGCCAGAGAGAGCCTATCCCACAGGTCCGAGCTCAAGATGGGAACCGACCTGGAGAGGACACCCTTCCACTGTGGGTCACACGCATGCATGTGCACAGCCATACCCGCTCAGACTGGGATAATTTAGACACACCTATTTGCTTAATGTGTACATCTTAGAAATGTGGGAGAAATACCCCGAGACACCCAATGCAGACATACAAAGGACATGCAAACTCCCCAACAGACAGTGGCCCCCAGCCAGGAATTGATTATCTTTTTCTCATCAATGTTCTAACAAAACAACATTGAGCATAGCTGCACTTTTTGAGAACCTGATGCTGTTGCTGGATAGGGCATTTCATGAATAAGTTACTTTTAAAATATCCAGATGATTTCCAATTATTCAGCCTCTTCTGTGGAAAAGTAGATGCTTTTGTTTTGTTTTAAATTGCTGTTTTCCCCTGTGGCTTAGATAATGTAGGATAGTCCTAACAACAAAGTACAGTAAGGGACAGTTAGTACACCTCTAGTGTTCTTGGCTTTGCAGATAAAAGGTAGAATCTGTTTAACAGCGGGAGACCATTACCCCATAGCAATTTTTCTCTTATGTTTTGATAAAATTCACTGCCATTAAGAAGGATGCATTATGCAAATATTCAAGCATCAAGACTTTGCCACTTTTGTTTTATTTTTGTTATAAATGAAAGAATATGAGGACATACACCCATGGGAAATAATATATACATACTTATCTATATATATAAACATGCATAGTCTTCATTTTGAATGAAAACATTTTATTTTATATATTAGAGAACCAGGCCAGGTAGCGCTCTTGACTCAGAATTTACATATTACTAAGGAGGGAAAAAAAATCAAGTAAACAAACAAATCTTTCCATTGACAAGGTGCCCTTTCTCAGCTTCTCTTCACTTTGCCTCTAATTTTCTTCTCAAATTATGGGCTTCAGACAATTCTGCACATCTTTTGCCTCCTAGAGAGCACCAATCCTTCATGTCTTTGGGGGAAGAAGCAGCTCATGAAATCTCCCAGGAAAGGAGGCAATGGATAAGCAGTTACTGAATCCCAACCCTGCTCAGCACAGTGCTAGGTGCTTAGGAATGAGTGTCTCCTATTGCTTACTAAGAAAAAGGGAAAGCCGGGACTTTTAGTGTCATTCAAGCTATGGGTGCTATAAACTGAATTGTGTCCCTACACTTTATTCCATATTTGTAGCCCTAAACTAGAGTATTAGGATATGTAGAAATGGGCCTTAGGGAGATACTTCAGCACTGATGAGGTCATGAGGATGGGGTTAATGTTTTTATAAGATGAGGTACCAGAGAGTGTGTGCTCTCTCTGTTTCTGTCCCACTTTCTGCCCTGTGAGGAATGAGTGAGAATACAGTCATCTATATGCCAGGGAAAGAGCTCCAACCAGAAATTGAGCACCTGGCATCATGATCTTGAACTTCTAGGTGTGAGGACTTTAAGAAAATGAATCTCTATTGTTTAAGCTCCTTGGTCTATGGTATTTTATTATAGCAGTTGGAGCTAAGACCATCACTGACCTCCTTGGGCCAAGATAAAAGATTTTAAAAGTTTTTTCTCCAATCTCACAAGTAGTTAAATATGGGGGGGAAAAGCTTTTACACACCTTCTTGGATCAGCATATATGGTTTCATATATATTTCCTCTCTGGGCCAAATTTCTTTACTCTAGGAAATTTTTAAATTTACATGTAAACTACCTATTAGACAATTTAGAAAGATTTTCCACAGCTCATCATTCTAGATCAAGACTTCTCAACCTCTTCACTGTTGACATTTTAATTTGGATATTTCTTTGTTATGGAGAATGCCCTATGAATTTTAGGTTGTTAAGCAGCATTGCTTGCCCTCTATTCTTCATATGCCAGTAGAATCCTCCAGCCAACCCAAAATATCTCTAGACATTTCCAAACATCCCCTGGGGCAAAATCATTGAAATCCCCTGCCAAGACCAAAGTTTCACCAAACGTATATAATTTTGTTACATAGGTATCTGTAAGGATGACATATTTAGACCTTAAACTTAGTAAGAATCCATCTTTCTCGCTCTCCTTACTTCCCTGCCCCCTCTCCATCTTTCTGTCTCTCCTACACACACATGTGCACTCGGCAGCACTGATAAATAGCTTGTAAAAAAAAAAGGTGAGTGAAATGAAGTATCATAGAACAGAGAAAAAGAGCACAATTCTCAAGAGAGAGAGAGACTTCATTGATTTCAGTTCTTAGACTCCCTTGGATTTTAGAGAAGACTCATATTCTCTGTAAGCTTCAGTTTTCACATTTTTAAAATTTAAAGGTTCGCTAGAAGATGCATGTAATTTAAACAATCTTCAATGCTCCAATTTTAACAATCTCCCATCCTAATATATTTCAATGAGGGAAATGGAAGGGACATTTTGAGTTTAAAGTTCTGAGAAAGAAATAAATGAGCTAAATTACATTCTAATACCAACTGTAGGAGCTGAAATTCTGAGAACTATTTGGCTGGCGAGGCTGAGTACCTCTGATGATGCCAGGAACAGATTGGCTAGATGGCACCGCATGAGAAAATCTCTTCAACACAGCCTGCTTGGCCTGGCCTATCCAATGTTCTGCCTAGGATAACTTTGAATGTGGATAGGCTTAGAATGTTTCCTTCATGTTTCACAGCCTGTAGGGAGGACAGTTCATGATAAATGCCATCTTCATTAAAAATCAACTCTTGCCAATGATTTTATGCTCCTTTTGTTCTACAAATCTGTGCATAACTTGAGATACAGCCATAAAACAGAAGTTACACAAGGTCCAAAGGACATTCTTCTACTCTCTCTTTTGTGGACTTACAAAAAAGTTAATGTATTTAAATTTACTGTGGAATTTGGACTGTAAATGGCCCACTACAAAGGTATCTGTTTCTACTGGTGCTCTGGCTAGAAGACAGAAGGAAAGGAAGCCATCAGATTTCCAAACAGCCAGAAAACCTTATCCCATATATAGGTTTAGAAAACCTTATCCCACCCTGGCTCATGGCTCAATGGATAAGGTGCTGGCCTGCGAACCCAAATGGCTGATTCAATTCCCAGCCAGGGCAACATAACTAGGTTGCAAGCCAGGTCTCCAGCTTGTCTGTAGCTGGAGGCAGGTGAAAGGCAACCATACAATGATATTTCTCCTCCTCTCTTCCTCTTTCCCTTCCCCTCTCTCTGGAAAATAACAAATAAAATATTAAACAATAAATAAATAAATAAAATAAAACCTTATCCCATATAGCTACACCACTGCGATAAAAAATATGCCATAAAGTATATTACTACAAGATTCAGCCATCATTTTTATCCTGGTGGTCCCTGTTGAAACAACTTTAGGAAGCATGTCAGCTTATAGCTGCAAGTACTGGAAATCAGCCAAGCAGTAGTTCTTGGGATTATGGAGGGTCCAAGAAGGAAGTCATCTATGGATTTCTCCATGTCTTCATTCCAGAGAATACGCTTTTTGTAATGAGAAATAAAGAATATTTGAAAATACTTTATAGTCACGATAAAAAAACTTTATTCTCAGTTTATTCTCAGGCTTCTCAGTTCAAAGGAACTGATCTCATTGTTAGCCTAGCCAGGAAAGTCATTCAGGATAACAAGTGGGAAACAGTAGTTATAGGAAACACTGCATAAAGTACTTCAATAACATAAAGCTGCTTTCTCTTCACACAAAGATGGAACTGTTCTAGGTTTCAGCATGTCTTCCCGGGAAAAACCAGTAGATGTGTGCAGGTAAACATTCCTAGCCCCTCTAGTCACATCAGCATATTAGCCTCAGAGAAACAAGGTAAATTAACTCTGGGATCACCTCAAGTGATTTGTTGATCAAATGTGTACATAATTACTGCTTTTGTTTACTTAATTTTGATTACCTGTTTTTCTTTTGTCCTTCTGCCCTGAGGTGAGCTTTTCGTTAGAAATGAGAACGCTTTTCTGAATACCACATGCAAGCAGACACATTAGACCCACTGAACTGGAGAGAGCATTTATTTCCCTTGCCTGTATAAAGTGAGCTGCTATATTGGGAAAGTGATACTGAGTCTATAATGACATGTACAAAGGTGTTAATCAGGAGAATAGGGGCCTTTTGTGAGTTCAGTAAAGCTTATGATCAAGCACTTCATTATTGCACACTACTAATCTGTGACCCTAGTAATGGCAATTCCCAAGTCAGAAATAAAGTACTATATCAGGGTTTATCCATATTACACAATTTTACACAGTACACATTGAAGCACTTTTTACAGATTCCACAAAAGCCCTTAAGGAAAAAAAAATGTGGAGAAAGAAAAATAAAAATCAGTAGCTGCTTAGGAGTGCTTCACATGGACAGACATTGGAGCAGAAGCAAACTGCCTGCCCCACCCCACCTCCTTTCATACACTGAATTACAAATGTTGCTTTGTGCACCATCATTCTAAAATTAAGCACTGTATCCCATTATTTGTGGTAATATCTTTTATCATGCTCATTTTCAAGAAGTATTATCAAAGCTCAACTCTAATTTTTAATGATAATAGCCAATTCTGGTGAGAACCCTTGAGGCAAAACTCCCACTTCTTGCTGGCATTCCTGTGTACCTATAAGCCCCTTTTTAAAGTCATTCAGAGATTGCGGCATTGATCGAGTAATTGGAACCACATGAAAGACTCTGTCCTGAAGTAAGTAGAAAAATGTCTCCTTACAGATGTTCCAAACAGCATTATTTAAAATCTTTGTATTTGTGCATAAACACATCAGGGGCTTTCTTGCTTACTTGTGTATTTTTCAAACTTTCCTTAAGGAATATTTATTTTCTAATCAAAATCATTGATTTTTAAAAAGCATTCTGGCATATGAACTAGAACATGTTAGATTCTCCGTAAATGTTAGGTCCTTTTCTCTTTCTCCCCTGAACTTCCCTATTTCTGTGAGTTAACTTTTGTTTTATAAGACTTTTCCTTTGATCTTTCAGATAAAGAAAGGTATTATTTATTGGAAGGAATGAAGTTTAAAATCTTAGGGTGGTGTCTGTGGATGTCAGCAATGATGATTGGCTCCCACATTTTATCACTTCTAATGCTCTGGTTCCATTTCCCTTCTCATATTTCTCCTTGAATTTGCCATATTCTTTCTCGTAACACACTGCTCTCTCTGTGTTGGGATGCTCTATTCAATTTCACTTCATACTCACTGAAGCCATAAGTCCCAATTTCTCCAGCTGAAATTGCCCTTATGTCAGTGTACGCTACGCTTGGACTATGTCTCCCTTTTTTGATTGTCTCTCATCCTCTCAAAGCCTGCTCACCTCTTCCTCTGGCTGTGTCACCTTCTTCCATTCATTGTGGAAATTCACAACCATAAATATCATTACAGAGAGATGCCATAGAGATGTATATCTTTATTATACAGAACAAGTAGCTGTGTAATAAAACCTCTTCCAAATAAGAACAATAATATTCTATATTTGATCATTACTGGGGCAGGATGAACTTTGGTAGTAAATCCCAGAACTATCCCCATCACATTATTCATTGTGGAGTAAAATTCAGTAAAATAAATATATTGTTATTCCCCAAGGAAGAGCATTGGATGTTAAAATATCTAAATGATCTCACTGTAAGACTGTCATGAGTGAGGGTCATTAAAATATGGTTCTAGCAATGTAATAAGTATAAATCTAAAATTAGGTGTAGGTACTCTGAACACACATCCGCAGAAATGTTCTGTGATTTATGATACAACCAATTCTAGAACATATTTGAGAGCTAAGAATTTTCTGAAATATGATTTGAGATGTGAGCAGGGAAGAAAGGACAGGAAATAAAGTTATTTATCTATTTCTTTTTCTGTTAGGACAACACTAAAAACTTGTTAGAAGCATCTGCTCCTTAAATGACACAATAGAATAAAAACTGGCAACTGAGGCTTGAAAGTTAATTTCAAAGGTCTATTATATTAGAAGGTTCATATTTAGCAGCTGTCAATTTATTACCAACAACTGAACTAAAAACACCTAAACTCTTCTACTGCCAAAAAGGCAGCTGTTTGTGAGTACTAGAGGTATTTTTGAGACATTGTTTTTTGAAAAACCAACCTCTACTTCAGAAAGAAAATATATTCATAGAAAAATCTTCATTTGGCAAAAGTAAAGGTTGAAACATTTTTATCGCATTTTGAAAAAAAGAATAATAATACATGGAAAAACGTGGAATTTTTTTTTGTTTGTTTTAATATTTTTAGGCAGTGTTTTTAACCTAGGCTAATTTTGACCTCTGGGGGATATTTGGTGATCTCTAAAAACATGTTTGTCACAACTAGGAGATGCTACTGGCATTGACTGGATAGGAGCCAGCAGTGCTGCTAAATGTCATATACAAGACAGCTCCCACAATCAAGAACTATTTGACCCATAATGTTAATAGTGCCAGGATTGAGAAACTTTGTGTTAAAATAATTTATCTGATGAATTTAGACTAACGATGGGGTTGCAATTATAGACTTTCCAAACCATGAACTCAATCATAAGTTCTGGTGGAGAGCTGTCAGCAGGCACTGGTGGTGTGTTAAAGGCAGTGGGTGTTAATCTGACAACAGAGTTTTAACTCTTTAGCTTAGAATTACAGCAAGTACATTCACACCAACATAATTATATGTTTGTGTCAGTACTTACACTGAGTATGTTTCTATGTACATTTTATAACTGGGTCATAAAAATAGATCTTTAAAATTGGACAGAGGCCCTGGCTGGTAGCACAGTGGATAAGGTGCCGGCATGCGAAACCAAAGGTTGCTGGTTCGATTCCCCAGCCAGGGCACATAACAAGGTTGAAAGCCAGGTCTCCAGCCAGGTCTGTGCCTAAAGGCAGGTGAAAGGCAACCCTACATTGATATCTAGCTCCCTCTCTCCCTTCCCCTGCTCTAAAAATAATTTTAAAAATTCTTTAAAAAAAATTAAAAAATTAAAAAAATAATAAAATCGGACAGAAAGTTTCTTTGGATAATCATAACCTTCTAAATGTACAGTAGCTAATATTCCAAATAAGTCCCTATCTCATTATCCAACAAATGTGAAAATCTTGAACATAGTTTTATCCCAACCTTTACCCCATCACTTTTTCAAATTAAAGGTGTTTTAAAAAAAGATAAAAAATAATATATTTAGATTACTCATTTCTCAATAATAACTGTAAAGACTAATAGAAGCAGCTACTTGCAGGCCAGGAATAAGAACCAAAAATCTACATTTTGTTGAATGTACTTGCAATCATTGAAAAAATACTTTATATCAATATCTGTTTTAAGAAACATGATCTAACATATAATACAATTTTAAGAAAAAGACTACTATTTGCCCCATTAAAAATAAGTGAGAATAAGGATAGGGGCAAATCAAATATATATAAACAGGCCTTGTAGCTAAAATACAGAGGTAGGCAAAAGTAGGTTTACAGTTGTTTATATGGAAAAAGATATGCAAGTTATGATTCATTACTATAGCTTCGTTAACTCAAAAGAATGTCAATCACAACTGTAAACCTACTTTTTCAACCCCAGTAAAATATCATTCTGATAAAACTGACCTTTGACAAATAATAAAGTTATGAAATCTATAAAAGACATATTCCACTATCTTGGGGATTTTCATTTAAATATGAACACATATCAAAATCAAGATCTTAAAACATATGGATCCCAGAGTATTTAGTTTCTGTCTGCTTGTTCATTTCTAATAAACACATACCACTTAGAATATATATATATATACTTATCTTAATTTTTTACAAGTATTAACTCACTTAATTCTCCTAACAAATCTATGATATATGAATCCACATTGCCTACATTTTGCAAACAATGGAACTGAAGCATGCGGATATGAAGGAGTTAGCCAAGATCTCATAGCTAGAAAATGGCAGAGATGGGGCTTGTATCAAGGCAAGCTGGTGCTACGTAGGTTACCTCTCCTATTCCTTGCAAGCTTGCCCAGGAGAAGAATGAACATATGTGAAAGGTTTCCTGTCATCAAACGGAAAGTTGCAGGGAGTCCAAGAGCAGGAATGATCACTGGCACACCCATGATGATTCAATGCTCATCAATCTCTTAGAAAGAGATCTGTTTCTAAAGAAGATCAATGGAAAAGAATAGAGACCCCAGAAATAAACCCGCACCTTTATAGTCAAGTAATCCTTGACAGGGGAAGCAAGCAAATAGAACAAGTAAAGATAGTTTATCCAATAAATGGTGTTACCTAAATTGGACAGATCAGTGCAGAGAAATGAAACCAGATCATCTTCATACACTAAACACAAGAATAAATTCAAAATGGATCAGACTTAAATTTTAGACCTACAAGCATAAAAATCCTAGAAGAAAATATATACAGCAAATTCTTGAACATTGCTTATAGCAAATTTTTATTGGCTATACCTCCCCAGACAAGGGAAACAAAAGAAAAAAATAAATGGGACAAATGGGACTATATTAAACTAAAAAGTGTTTGTACAGTAAAGGAAACCACCACCACCACCAACAAAAAAAAAACAATCCACAGAATGGGAGATTCTGATAAGGGGTTAATATCCAAATTTTATAAAGTACCTATGAAACTCAACACACACACTCACATAAAACAAAAACAAAAACAAAAACAAAAAAAAAGAAAGAAAGAAAGAAAAACAACCCAATTAAAAACAGGCAAAGGACCTGAATAGAAGATACTGCTGCAAAGAGGACATACAGATGGCCAACAGACATATGAAAACATGTTCAACACAGCTAATCATCAGAAATATGCAAATTAAAACCACAATGAGATACAAACAATAAATGCCGGCAAGAATGTGAAGAAAGGGAACCTTTTTCCACTGTTGGTGGGAATGCAGATTGGTGCAATCACTGTGTAAAGCATTATGGAGAGACCTCAAAAAATTAAAAATGGATCTGCCTTTTGACCCAGTGGTCCTACTTCTGAGAATACATCCACAGAAACCCAAAACACTAATTCAAAAGAATATAAGCACCTCTATGTTCATTGCAGAATTATTTATCATTACCAAGATATGGAGCAATCCGGGTGTCCATCAGTAGATGGCTGGATAAAATAACTCTGGGGCAGTTACACAATGGAATACAACTTAGCCATAAAATAAAGAAAATTTTAGCCTTTATGACAGTCTGGATGAACCTGGAGAACATTATGTGAAGTGAAATAACCTAGTCAAAGAAGGACATACATCATATGATTCCAACTCATATGAACAAACTGAACTAACAAGCAATAAAGAGCAGATGATAGTTAGTGGAGGGGGGTTGTCATGGTAGTAAGGAGGTGGAGGAATAGAGCAAAAAGGAAGAAAGGCTCATGGACATGGAAAACAGTGTGGTGATTGCTGGGGAGAAGTGGGTATAAGAGGACTAAATGGTAATGGAAAAAATACAATAAAGAATGAATTGTAAAAACAAGTACTTGGAAGAAATGTTATGTTCAAGATTTCAAACATGAATTCATTGTGTTATTTTAGAAGTTATGTATTCAGAGTCCTCTGTTTGTGCTGGTTCAGACCCAAGAAGGACAGGAACAATTTGTGTATTTAGTCAGCCCTGGCAGATGAGTAGAGTTTCCTATAACCTTTTCATCTCCAAATGTCTCCAACAGTTTAAAAACTAAAGAATCATTGATTGATTTGGCCACACTCCTTGTAAACTTGACAGCAAGAAGCTCCTTTGCAGTCAATCATTCATACTTTGCTCAGGAATTAAAGTATAAGAGTATTTTTTCTGAACTTTCATTGAACCACCAGAGTTTATAGGCATTTAATAATAATATATTTTGTTGAGATGATATAAGCAATATCTCTTAATCTACAGTTTTTAATTCCTAATTAAGAAATACAACCACTGGAAAAGTTCAAAATAGTTCAACTCAAATGTTTAGAATATTATTAAATTTCAAACGTATTCAAAATGTACTTCTTCTGAAGTTGTTTACTAAATTCCTAGTTTTTAAAAAAAAAAATTATTTATTTTTAGAGAAAGGGCGAGGGAGAAAAAGAGAGAAACATCAATGTGTGGTTGCCTCTCACGTGCTCCCAACTAAGGGCCTGACGTGCAACCCAGGCATGTGCCCTGACTGGGCATTGAATCAGCGACCCTATGATCCACAGGTCACTGAGCCACACCAGCCAGGGCTAAATTCCCAGGGTTTTTTTTTTGTTTGTTTTTGTTTTGATAAATGTTCTATGTATAATGAAAACTCAGTTGCAGTCCTTGATCTTAAAGAGATTCTACAAAGTAATGAACAAAATGAAAAGAGATGGTAAGGTCATAATATATTTTAAAACATAAATTCATAGGTAATGAAATCATAAACTCATTGGTTGAGCCTATGTTTTAAAATGAGACAACTAAGGTAATAAACATCACACCTAAAACCCAGGGACCATAAACATTACATATCCTGAGAAATAGCTGTCAGCTGGAAGTCTTGACCATATGTTGACCAACTCAAATTTGATAAAAAGTAAAAGGCTATAGTCAAGGTCAAACTGTAGGTATATTCTAGTTAGCACTTGAAATAAACTTTTCAACTTTTCCATGGAGAGCTCACATCTTATCTTGCACATTAGGGAAAAAAGAATTCCAAGATTAATTTAAAATGTCTTAATATTTTAATTTTGCTGTTTAAAACTAAACATGTAAATACTTTAATAGTTTTTTTCTTAAGATACAGGGGTAAAGTAGAATGTAAATGAAACTTTTTAGTTAGCATTATTTCATATTATATATAAATATATAGCTCAAAAATCATGTCAGCTTGATATTAAATGATTGTGAAGCCTTCTAAAGTAAGTCACCCTAAAACTTTGACATGATTAAAGATTAGCATAATATGAAAGGAATGTAGATTTGATTAAGTATTATAACTGCATAGAACATTAAGCAGAGTCTAGTATCTATTGTATGTATGAAGAAACTGAACTCAAAGAGGACGGAAAATACTCCAAGTTACAGAATTAGTTTTTACTACATGGCATTCTGAAAATATTGATAGAAAATTTTATCTAAAGTATAAAGGACTGAAATTTAAGAAAAAAAGACCATGCTTCCATAAAGTCTGAAAAAACAATATTCTAAAGTAGATTTCCCTGGCTGGCATGGCTAAGTGGATTGGTGCTGGTACCTAAAGGTAGCTGGTTCTATTCTCCAGTCAGGGCACATAACCAAGTTGCAAGCCAGGTCTCCATCCAGGTCCTTAGCTGGAGGAGGTGAAAGGCAACCATATATAGATGCTTCTCTCCCTTTCTTCCTTCCTCCTTGCCCTTCTCTCTGAAAACAATGAATAAAATCTGTAAATAAATAAAGCAGAATTTTACGTAAAATGGAACTTGGTTCCTAAGATCTAAAAATGTCATATGTCCTAATTAGTGGTTCAACTTGTAGCTGCAAAAATTATGTCTATATCCCAGAAAAAGGTACCAATACTTTACTGTTAATTTCAGCATTTCATTTAATTCATTTATATATCAGACTAGGTTAGATTATTCAGTATAATAAGAAATCTGCTATAGAAAATAGCTTTTTCAAAGTTGATTATTATAGCATAATTGCCTTTGAAGCATGAAGTGTAATTTTTAAAAGATTATAGACTGTAATGTGACTTTGCTCTGATAATATTTTTCTTTCAGCTACATCCTGAAAATAATTAGATTAAATAAATTAGTGAATAGACATTCAATAAAATATGATAGAGCAATTTAGAATGATGATAATTATATACAATTTAATAATATGGGAATATATTTCTGGACTATCAATAATTGACATAGATTACAAAATAGTTTATATAATATTACTTGTAAAATAATATACATATAGGCATAAAAAATTGGAAGTTTATTAGATTACTATGTACTAACAAATATTTCAAAAGGGGCTTTTTAAGCTATTATTTAGAATATTACTCTTGAAATGCTTTAAAAGGGTCTTGGATTCAGTCTGACTTACAAGATACACTCTTGTGTAAGAATACGATTTTCTGTTTGCTACAGGGCCAATGTTCTTACACAGGAATATTATTTTCTTTTTCTTACCCACTTTTACTTAATTTCATGAGTTAACATGTTCATTTTATTTGTTCTTATAAAATTAATTCAGTTGTTGAAGTTCCTTCACATATTCATCATTAACAGTAGTGGTTGCATAACACTGATTAAACACTTTGCTTCCAAACCAAAATGACTAAAAGGAAAGGTTTAACATCTTAGTTCGTCTAAATTTATGAAACTAAGTTTCTCATAAAGTATCTGGAGGTTGTATCTGCTCCACTATTGGCCCACTTACATAATATATTCCTTTACTTACCAAAGATGCTGTGCAGCTGCTAAGCCATTTACCATTTCTTCCCATTTCTTGTTTTATAACAAATGTTAGTGATATTCATGAACTGTGGCCTATTCCTGGTCAATAGTATGTACAGCTTTGGATGGATGTTCCCCTCTTCTGCCCCCACTGCCAATGTCTAAAAATTATGAAGTCAGTGTACCTGCTGCTCCTGCCATGAGTAAAGCTTACAACTTAAGAAGCCACTAATCTCATTTTCTTTTAAATTAGAAACTTAACTTTTATATATTAAGCAGTAATGGTATCAATTACTGATATCATATCTGTTTCAGATTTTACAACCATTACCAGTCTGTAACCACAACTGTTACCCAAATATATATGCTCTTTAATTAAGAAAAAAAAAGTTGGGCTATTTTAAAGTGGTTGCACAACCACTTTGAGAAAATAAATGTGAGTTCTACACTGTCAATAATACTATTAGTACTATTAGTAACTGTTCATACTTAAGCAGTGATTACTACCTATTTGTGATGGACTTGAACTCCTTTTGCTTTAACAACAGCCCTATGGGTGGGTACGTGACTTGCTCACCAATTTAATTGTCTATGCAGTTCACATATCTGGAGGAATTGCACTTGGATTAGGAGAGTCTGGCTTCAATTATGAAGTGGTAGAGTGGACATTACAGAAATTTATCCACATGTGAACTAATTGGGGACTAATCTTCATCTGAATTTTGTGTTCCCAAGGCTACCCATTTTGAGAGCCATGAAAGATCATGAGTTTACCAGAAGCTAATAGAAGATTCCAGCTATCTCATATGGGCATTCTCTTGATGCATTAATCATCACTTTTCCATAATGTGAATTTACTATAGAGACTAAATAATATACAATACAAATGCATAATGTCTAGCTATCCCCACACTAAAGGCGATCTATAAATATTCCTGAAACTTTATTCAAAGTTCAAAAACTTATTTCAACTTCTTGGCTCTCCTAGCCTCCAACTTTAAAATGAAGTGCCACAACTCATACATGGACTAGCATTCTAAAAATATGCATCTTTGAGAGTATTTTTTTAAGTCAGAAGATGAATATGTGTCTTATTTCTGCTCTAAGACATTGGATAAGTAACTTAACCTCTGGGTTTTACTTTACTCAACTTGGAAACTTTATGTGATTTCCATGGCAATGAGCATTTCTGGAACAGTTTTATAAGAATTTAAGATGAATTAGAAGTTCATTTAAGGATGGCTATCTGGAGAGACCCCTAAAGCCTAGCCCAATTTAGATTTATTTGAGTCATCTACCAGTTTTTCTCTGTTTAATGAAGGACAACAGTTAACTTTAAGTGTTTTTACACTTCCTGAAAGTAACTTCAATGGAAAGAGTTGAAGCTGTATAACTTCACTCTGTGGTCAATCTGAGGCCATTCGTGGGGAAGAACAAAGCTGTCATTAAATTAACATTGGCTCTGTGGGTGCACAGCTTACTCAGAGCCACATTCCACAGACACAGAGCGAGCAACTGGGTCACCTGTGGAAGTCTTCTTTCACCTGAACAGCTAAAACCTCAAACATATCCTGAAGTTCAGTTCATGCATAATTAAAATCTTTCTTACTCTGTATCCTATAAATATGCAGAGGATGCAAGATGAGAACTAAAAACATTTCCCTGGGGAAACTACTTGGGCCCAGCCAAACCTCATCAGAGATCACTTCAAAGATCAATTCTTCATGTCCATGGAGTCAAGTTTAAATGATTGCGTGTGATACAGCTGCTCCCCTTTGTCCCTGTTGCATTATGCATGATCTTTGCTCATAACACAAACTGCAGTGTTTCAATCGTGATTTTGCATTTTGTGCTAAATTTCAATGACCATTTCCATTGTACAGGCTAATGGTCTTTTATTTTTTATATTTTTAATATCGCTTAAATTCCTTATTACTAGTAGTGGTGTGTTTAGATAGTAAGAAAAAATAGGCTCTTCACAATTTTTAGAAATATATGTATTATAGAAAAGGGGAAAAAAAAAGGTAATCTTACAAAGACTTTTCCAGCAGCATTATTTTTGATTCTTAGCCCCTTTCTCTTCCCAGCCAAGCATTTCCATAATTGCTTCTTATCCTATTGTTTAGACTGAAAAACTGACAATAACTGTGCCTGAGTGATTATTTTAGAGAAAAGACCAAAATATTACCTGACAATGGAATAGTATAATGATCCAACTTTCTCTTACTATTAGGACAGCTAATCATATTAATGATTTAAAATACAGTGTTAACATGGTTTCCGTACTGATTCTAGAGCCAGTACAAGGGAACATAAAGGCAAAATACAACATTAGTGATGCTGTCTGGAGTCAATTCTTTTGACACCACTTCTTACTATAAGTATATCTGTGTTTCTGGTAGAATCACTCCCTGAAGTCACTCATATGTTCTAACTTCTGTGGCTGTGAAAATGCCTTAAGATGTGTTTGTTCTATCATGCTAAAACATTGTTACTTATCAGAATTCCAGAGAAGTTTTCTAGCACCATCAAAAGTGGTATATCAAAGTACAAATATATCTTGTCAAATTTAGGTCTTTGGATTATCATCTAATATGCAATCATATTTTATGACTCTTTAGATTAAATGATTTTCATGGTTTCTTTTTGCAATGAACTATCCTCATAATCAAGGAACACAAATACATTTAATATTGGTGTAAAAAGTATGGAAGTGAGACAAGATAATACAATATGTAGAAGAATGCATATAGTCATAAGTATACATAAACCTTCCATATTATAGAAAGTGTACCTTTATTCTCTCAACTAACAACAATTATTTAATGTTATTTTTATCATCCCATCTCTCTACTTAAATAGTTTATCAAGTGTTGAAATAACATGAACATTTTTCCTTCTAGACTTTCTCTCAAAATTTACTACACTTGATAAATTATAATTTCAAAGAGAAAAAAAAAACATGAAAACATGTTGAGGTCAAATAACCAACATTTGGTCTCTGGGGAGAATAATGGTGAAAATAACTTTTCACCCTTTATTTATTAGTTAATTAATTAATTTTATGAGAAAAGGTTTTTGAAAGTGTAGGGGTCACTTACTTGACAGGAAACCTGAAGTTCTGTCTGGGAACTCATTCTTACCTGCCTTAACTCATCTATTGATCATGGGCATTTAATCAGGTGGTTTTTGGGACTCAGTAACCTCATCCAAAACTGAAGAAGTTAGATTAGACAGATATTCTGCAGACGGTGGTCTGTAGGGCAGCTTCCAGCTCAAAGGTTCATTTAAAAGATAGTGTTTTGATGTCTATGTGAAAAACACTGAGACTTTCCCTGTCATTCTATTGCTATCTTTTCTGGTATTGTGTTTTTAAAAGTTTTACTTTTTCACTTATTTCCAAAACTCATATTTTAATCCCTTCGTGGTTTCTTTCTAAAGATTGGGCCAGTGATATGGGGTATCTAATTGACTCTTGTAAGCTTTCTTCTGCCTTGCAAATTTTCTCCCAACCAAACTAGATATGATTTGTGCTACTTCTCTTCCAGACATAAGAACTCACCCCTGGGATTTTCATCAATAAATAAAGAGAACTGCTGCTATCACAGCTGCTCACCACCTTACCAAATCCCTCATTAGCTTGTGGACTACAACATAAAAAAATGAAGATATTTTAAATATCTTATTGAAAGTCTAGTCACAAAACTACACTTGGCATTTTAGTATTCCAAGTTAAAGAATCTAAAACTCAACTTTGTTTAAAAAGTTGTATCCAACAAGTGAGAATCATAGATTCTTTATTCATATCCATTTGTAGCAAAGAATAAAATATACAAACAAGTTCATTTTTCCACAAATATTTGTTACCTATTCTGTAGGAAATAAACATTAATCGGTTATAAACCAAACCTCTTATCTTTCTATGGTCCTATCCAGCTGCACTAGAGTTTTAAGATAATTTATTTCTCATTCTACAATAAGTTGCCTACCCTCCCAATAGCATTGTTCACCTGCATCTTCATAAACAGTTTGAATAAACCCCAAGCCCTCAGATCATCCATATAGGACACTATCGTCACAATAGCAATTTAAAATATGGAATCGTTAGGTTTCTTGGGGTTTTTATAAAGGCTCAAAAGAGTAAAGATCTACAAGCTGGTACACTTATTCATATGAAACCTTAGGTTATTAGGGCAAGGATGGACCATTGCAATAGTTAATCAGTCCACGCCTTCTATAGAATGAGGCATTCAGGGGTAAAGTGACATGGCCAAGTCAAACAGCTAGCCTGAGGCAAGTGCAGGAGAGGAGTGCCGCTCTCCTGTCACACCCTAGCCCTGTTCTTGCTGACTTCACATACCTTCATCAAACCTCCTTTGTATTTTCCCATCATCCATTGTTTCTTTTCATTCTTTCCAACCTTTGGATGTCCATAGCCTAATTAAAAAAGCATATAGTCCTTTAGAAGCAACTATGTTCTCTAAAGGCAATTCGATGGTTTTTAAAATACATAGGTATGTAGTTTTAACCTATTCATTTTGCTGCCCAGCTGTGAGCAGAACCACATGCTAGGTAGCTGAACAAGAGAAGCAGCCCTTTATTGTTCAGGATGTCAGTAAGGGGTAAAAATATTTAATAAAAAACATTCTACATTATCCCTTTTTATGGATCATGCCAATATATTTGCTTTGTGTGAGATCCCGAGGTTCAAATTCTACATGGTCTCATGTGCTTTGAAAACTTTCCCCAGTTACACTGAATGAGCCCTTCATTTGGGGAAGAAAAAAAAAAAAATAAATATATATATATATATGCATGTGTGTGTGTGTAGTGTGTACATACATACACACATAAATACATATATCCAATCACATACCCAAGTACATATATATGTATGTGTGTGTGTGTGTGTGTATGCCCAAAATGTATATATAAATATATGTATTCTGTGTGTGTATACCTATATAAAATTTATAGTATAGAGCATAGGCATATCTCAAAAGAAAAAAGGCCATCCTTGGTCCCCAGAGGTGCAGAGGTAGAGCCAGAACTCCCCGGTGGCTGCCACAGGGGTTAGATGGCTGCTGTATCATCAGGATGAAGAGCTAAGAATCCCCAGAGCTGAGGGCCTAATTAGACCAAACAATCTCTTCTGTGTGTTCTTTGGCGATGGTTCCTAGAGCTTCCAATTAGCACTCATCATCTGTGTGCACCCTTTCGCACAGTTACATGTAGAGAACAACTTTATTTCCCCTAAGTTGGGTAAAATAAAACAAAATTCCTTCTAACAAGAAATCTGTTTGGAGAGGCTGAACCCAAAGCTTCACATACCCATTACTGGCTCCAGATTTTGTTACAAAGACTTCAGTCTAAGGATTTCTCCAAAGACTTTTATCTTAAAGTAGTATTTTGAAGTCAGGCTAGCTTCAACTTGGTCATTTCCTTTTAAATAAATATATTCTTTTACAGAACCAAAAAGAAAAAGCAACTTGCATTTGAGAATGCTAAAAGCTTATGACTTACAAAAGAAAAATTTTAAATACCTAAGAAGGAAGTGCATTATATCCCTAAGTGAGAGATTTTTCTTTTGGTCTCTGTCCCTCACAAACATACTCTGATATTAACAAATAAAAAAATGAGTATATTAGTATCTTTATTTAAATTTTCTAGTGTAGCCCTGGCTGGTGACACAGTGGATAAGGCATCCACCTGAGAACCCAAAGATCACTGGTTCAATTCCCAGCCAGGGCACAGAACCAGGTTGCAAGCCAGGTCTCCAGCCAGCTCTGCAGTTGAAGGCAGGTGAAAGGCAACCATACAATGATGTCTCTCTCCCTCTCTGCCTCTCTTCCTTCCCCTCTCTCTAAAAATAATAAATCAAATATTTTTTAAAAATTAAAAATAAATTTTCTAGTACAAGCTGAACTCTTAATGCCATTTGAATGGAGGATATTCCATGACTTCTTTCCAAGAATCATACAATCACCTTTCTTCAATTTATGATATCAGTTTGAGGTATAGGAACTAGTACATTAACTAACTGAATGACGCAAGATGGTCTACTCCTCTTTTCCTAAGCAAAGAGACATATTTCTTCCTGACAGGTTGCACTAAATGCAATTCATTCTCTTTGACCGGACAGTCTCATAAAACAAAAGTGGAAAATCCATTCCAAAAAATCAGTCATTAGAGTACTGTAATTTTATTATTATTTCTGGACAAGTTTTGCTAACATTCCTATAGCCTTCTGTTACGATTCACAATGTCTGCAATAAGAAAATAGATTCAGGAGGAGCCCGTTAGGAGGCAGTTACTATACTGCGGGACTCAGCTTATAATTCCTTTATTTTTCACTTTTATTACTCTATAGTTTATGAAGGACAATCTACTCATTACCTATTGTTATAAATATTTTGACTTAGCAATAGAAATGCACATCAATAAACAATACTGGAAACTTTCTGCAATACTTAACAGCCCATAAATGTTTATCATATCATTTTGCTGCCTACCAGACTCAATCCTTGGAAATCTAGATGAACTCTTAATCTTAGCTAAAACAATTGCTTATAAACCTAAAACTGTTTCTACTGCTTTAACGGTTTTATCTACTCTTTGCAATCATAATGAATCTGCCTCATTAATTTTTCTACTGTGAAATACAGTCTTCTAAGCCACAAATACTGACGGAGAGACTAGCCTTGACCCAAGACAAAGAACAGAAAATCCTAATTGTGAATCTGAACTTTTCTAACAGTGACATCAAGCAACCAATGTTTTGGCAAGAATTGTGACAGGCCTACAGATAGCTATACGCAATTTATTTAGTGTAAATAGAGAAAGCTAAACAGGTTCTCATCCATATAACCCTCTAAAGATCCCACAGCATTTTCTCTGTCACTAGCTAACATTAATGTGAAAAACAATCAATATTGTAGCCATTGGGAAGACTATTATTTGGTTTCCTATAGACCATTTCTACAAGAAGTAGATATAACCCAGATACTATAAATGAAAGATAATCTTGGTGTACTAAGGTATGGTTTTCAAAAATAAGAACAATTTTGTAAGACTAAATTTAATATTATTCCTAAGAATGTTCTGGAAATTGTAAAACTTGTATTAGGATAGCAATGTGTTGCTCTCTTTTTCTCTTTTGTCTTTGTTTCTTTTTTTTCATTATTTTATTGAATGTGCCACTTTGAAAATATTACCTACTTTTTTTCCTGGTCCTCTCTATTTACTAGGCCTTTTCTGCTTTTCCACCTATTTATAACGCTCATGGACTAATTTCTGAGACCAATATCTTAGTGTCCTTTCAGATATTGTTTCCAAGGTGTATTATGCTGAATGAGATCAGTAAATAGTTATTTGCTTCCAACTCCACTCAAGGCACTGTGCTAAAAGCTATGCAAAGAGATTAAAAGCATGTTCACTGCTATGAAATAAATTAAAATCTAATGAGGAGCATAAAAGAATAATCACAGGCTAGTTTAGTCATTCTCAACTTGGGCTATACAATAGAATCACCTTGGGTAGTAAAAACTCTATTAAACCAGAATCTAAGATGGTTAATGATGTTTATAAAACAAATGATAGAGACCATGCTATTGTTAGAATTCTATGGACAATATTCTAAATGAGTTTCTACATGTAAAGATTATATCAAGTATCCCAAAATGGTAAAGGGTCCAGTGATGTTTTAAAGCTCTGTAAGGAGGGAAATTAACACGGTAGTTTTCTAGAAATTTATTCTATCAGTATTTTCTTCTCATGACTTACATCTGCATTTCCAGAAGATGCTCCTTGCTCACTAAACTAGATTTCTTAGAAATGGAGAGTGTGTTAGCTACCTGTTACTGTATAAATTACCACAAATCTAGACACTTTAAAACTACACTAAACAGTAATGATCCACCTCATTTTGGTAAGCTGGTTATTCGGAAATAGCTTAACAGAGAAATTCTAGCTTAGCATCTCATGAGATTGCATTCAAGAGCCTGACTGTGGCTGTACTCAACTAAAGACTTGAATAGAGTCTGGACCACCTGTTTCTAAGTGGCTCACTCACAGCTGGCATCATACTGTTCTCAGTCCACTGTTTTGTGGTTCTCCTCTTTACTACTTATACTTATTTTTTCTTAAATTGTAACCCTGCCTCATGATAGTTGAGACCAGTAAGTTTACATTTATTCAGTAAATAATTACTGAATATTTCCTCATGCAAGGGTACCATGCCTTCTATTTTTCAGTCATGCAGATATCAAAAATTTAAAAAGAGACATGCTCATAGGCAGCTACCATATCTGGTGTGCTGTGGTAGGCAGTATACTCCAAAGGTTATAGCAAGTGTAAGGATGGGGAGATCAATTGCAAATTGATCTATGACTATAGAAATAATTAAATGAATGACTATAGAAATAATTAAAACTAGGTTGGCATTGAACTGTGCATGGATAATAAATCTGAGTTTGCAGAGGCAAGAAAGGGAAATAAAAGCTATTTGACTTGAGTCTCTTTTGGGGAACTATTGTTGCCTTTGTTAATCCTATGTCACATGTTTAGCCTAAATAATAAGTTCACAAAATTAAAACAAACAAACAAACATTGAGGGAAATATAAAGCAGATCTTTAAAATAGACCAAGTGTACCCCTGGCTGGTGGCTCAGTGGGTAGGTGCCAGCCTGTGAATCCAAAAGTCTCTGGTTCGATTCCCAGCCAGAGCACATAACCAGGTTGCAAGCCAGGTATCCAGCCAGGTCCCCAGATGGAGGCAGGTGAAAGGCAACCATACGTTGATGTTTCTCTCTTTCTCTGCCTCTCTCCCTTCCCCTCTCTCTGAAAATAATAAATAAAACTTAAAAATGAAATAACATAAAATAGACCAAGTGTATGTAATGACAGGTAGATATGTTGAAAGATTAGGGAACACAGATCATATAGCTTCAACCTTGACAGTAAAACAAAATACACTGTCTTTGGTACCAAATGAGTAAGAAAAGAAAAGTGTTGAAAATCCAAAGGATGTGAAAAAAGTGTGAATTTACCGTAGAGCCAATCACTATGGTCTTCTTGTCAGTTTCTATTTTTAAACTCTATGGCAACACTCAGCAATCCGGCAACGGATTGGAGACAGTAAACAGAAGGAAGAGATTGCACGATAACTGATGTCAATGGAAGGAGGAGCTGAAGGTCCCAGAGAGGGCAGCCCAGAAAACGGCAGGAAGGAGCTGCTGAAGTTTGAGAGGGAAGGACAGGCAGAAAGCTACGAAGAGTCTGGGGAACCAAGGTCAAGTTGTGGGCGAAGAGCTAACAGACCTATCGTCAGGCCTTGTGATAACAGAATTAAATGGATAATTGAGTTCCCAGGGCCAAAGATTGAAAACTTGGTATCCTTAGACTGAAGTCAAAGAGGAGTAGCAACTTTTCTCCAGTTTTCAAAGGTAACAGCAGCAAGTTAAATTGGCCTAACTTTTCTTTAACAATGTAATGCAGGAAACACAAACTCTGAAAAGTCAACACTCAAACCAGCTCTACAATTTTTGACATGGGTTTTCAAGCTCCCAAATGTATCTTAACTTCATTTTTTACCATGTATGTTTGAAGGGTTCAGATATGTTTTTAGATCAGTCAATAATTTCTCTTTATAGTATAACTCTAATGCTCAAATTTCTTTTTCTTTTCTTTTTTTTACCGATACATACCTTTTTTGGAGCTTAGAGGAGGGTCAGGAGTGGAAATGTGATTTTGTGGTGAGTTATTATCATAGAGAAGATGAAACATGCTCTGTTAAGGAACAAAAGGACACCTTATGCTAGTTCACTAAAGAACTATGTATACCACTCCTATTAGGTGCCAGGTGCTAGGTGCTAGCAGTGAGCAAAACTTTATTTTATAAGATATGTGAGTGGACTTTGCTGAGAAGGCCATCAGTCTCTTTTGGCATTGCTGAGAATGTTGAACAATTTTGTACAGTTACAGTAATAGGAGGTTATATTGAAATGTAATAGTTAGACTCAGGTATCCCACATCTAATTCGGTGCTTATCAAAGATTCCTTTCCCACCCACACACATACAAACTGCCCTCCATCCTACATCACTTGATGATTCTTATGGATATTCGTATAGGTAAATATCCACTTAAAATGACCTGAGTCTAGAACATAAGTCTGTTTCACATATAAACACAAAGATTTTTATATGGGTTTTATTTATACTAGATTTTCCAGGAATTTTCATATGGTATAAGTTAAGAGAAATTTATACTTTTGTTATTATTGTTTTATGTTTTTCTGCTCTTTGCTGAGATTTATTCTCTATATATTTTATTATATTTATATATTATAAAATATAAATATATTTATAAATATAAATATTTATTCTCTATAAATCTCAGCAAAGTATGGTTGCAAATTATTTTTCATTCACCTATATGAAGACATTACATAGGTTTTTAAATTGGACTTGTATATAGTTTGTATTAACTGCACATATCACTTCATGATAAGAAAGGAGATATAAATAATAATATACCAGTTATGGTACATACATTTTTGAGAAATGGGTTAATAAAGTTTAGTATACTATAACGGTTAAGAGCATAGTTTTTGAGTAAGATAATGAGTTCTAATCTTTAACTATGCCACATTTTTTCTTTTTACCTTTTGACCCCCATATCTTCTGATATTTCTTTATAATGATTTTCCAGAGATTATTCTGGGTAGTAGAGCGATTGTTTCCTTGCTCTTTAAATACTGTCTGTTGGTCCATAGGTGTAGTCAGGCACACATTTCTACCCTAGACATAATAGAGATCCCATCTCTAATGCACAAAAGATATCAAAGTGTTGAAGTCCATATTCTTAGAATGAAAAGATTAATTTTCTACATCTTGGCTTTGTGGATGGAAGACAAGAGCAGCTATATGCCCTATTACTTGTGTTACATTATGTACATACTTTCAAAATGGCATTTCAAAGAAATGGCTACAAAAATCAATAGTGTTTTTCTTCTTCCTTTTCTTTCCTTAGAGCTGAAGGCTATTCAGCAGCTTTGTCGTATGAAATTAGGCTTTCTTAATCTTAGCAGCAGTGATTGAGTCAGTTTTCCTGGGGAAAAATAATTCTGATTTCCATAGTGCTTAGAAAATAATACAATCTGAATCTGAGGGGGGAGAAAGCTAACATGATGTGAAATGCTTTACAAAATATGTTTACCAATTTTCAAATTTCTAATGATCAGTTATGCTGCTTCCAATCCCAAAATCATTAAAGCGAATTTAAAAACATACAAGGGAAATCCATCACAGGAGAGCTAATCCCAACAATCAGCCTTTAACCTTAGGACACTAAACACCAGAATAACATAAAATGCTGAAACCAGAAAGTTAATTTTAAAAAGCTGCATTCAAAATTGTAGAAATGATATAATCCAATGATCTGCAATTTAAATTTAAAAGGAAATAAATAGGTTGATAGTCAGTGGTAACATGTCCATGAATGTCTTTTTCCTTTAAATTTTTCAAATTTCCTTTAATAAGAAATGTATTCATTTAAAATAAAGATATATGAGAAATGCCTCATGTGTGTGTATAAAAATGTACAAAAAGGGCTAAGGGATAGAAGAGTACCTTCTAATTCATGTGTAGATACTGTTAGTCCTCCAGGCTTTCCAAGTTGTTTATTTCTATCAATAAAGTATTTTAGAAACAAAAAGTTCATTACCCTTCAAAGGAATTTCTAGAAAAGTTCCTTATTTCCAGAATTTTACCAGCAAAAATGACATATAAAGTCATATAGACATATAATAATAAATTCACTATACACACACACACATACACACACTTACACATTTGTTTGTTTGTTTTTCTCTAGGCCTACATCTTTGAAAATTCGTTTTAGGACAGGCCCTTAAATTGAAAAGTCTTCACTAGGTGGGAAGGCCAATTTTAAATTACCTACACTTCTTGGCATTTTCACTAGTTCCCATGGAAGAGTGTGTCAGAAAATAATAAGATCTCATAGGAAATTTTTTCTTCCTAGTCAGCTGAAATTGTCCTGACTTAATTTGAATCCATTTCTGATTATATTCCTTTCAAAGTGTACCTCCTCTCACTCCTTGGAGGCTAAATCCTGTACCTGACGACCGAGCACCAATGTACTCTGCCCCCTGCCTTAGTCATGCCTCAGCACAGCAGGTGTAAGACCACAGGGCATTATGGATACTTAGGCAAAGAATCTGAAATATCTGCAACATTTTACTTGTCTAGCCTTGGTCTAGTTACCAGGTAATGTTTAAAAATGTGTCATTTGTTTAAAAGATTAACAAATATTTTATACTATCCATAACATATATAGTATAAATATAAATGCTGTATGTCAATTTACATGGTGTTTTATATGTTATGAATCCAATGAACCTGATATGTATATACAGCTAGTGAACCTGGGCATTGCCCATTGTAGGGCCACCTGGCAATATTGAAATCTATGTATTTTATGAATACATTGGGTTACCAACAGCTGCTCTCTCCTAGCACTCTCTTCTCAGAGAAAATCCAGTCAGAATTAATTCAGAAAAGTGTTTTAGATGTGAACATTCCCTGTGAATTTACTGATAAAGTAAACATGATCCATCAATGTAGTGTGCTAAATTTCAGAAGCAGAAAGACTATGTTCACTGGAATTGGTCTGCCTCATGTAAAAAAAATCTTCTCAGGTTATAACAGATATAGGATGATTTTATGGATATAAATAACATAGGATTATTAACTTGCTGTTGAAGTACTTTTCATATTTCCCTATGCTGTCATGAGATGAAACTTCTAAAATAAAATTCAACTCATCTTTTGAATAATTCCTTGCATACATTGAAAACAAACAAAAAATTAATGTATAGTTGCTTGATTACAGTAACTTAATTTATATTACTTTCCTTAGTCTCCTTAAAGGAGATTAACATTATTATTGTTGTTGTTTTACCAATAAGAAAACAGAGGGTTAAAAATGTTAGGTAACTTGTTTAAGGTGCCATACCTAATATACTAGTATGTTGTAACAAATTTGAAGGAAGCATTAGACTTCAAAGGCTAGGTTGTTTTAAGTGTACCAATTGTTTTCACATAAGCATCTGATTATTAAAGTATCTGAACTCAAGAAACAAATATAAGTGGTTTGATTTCTTTTTTCTTTCTTTATTCATTATTTTTTAGAGAGAAGGGCAGGGAGGGAGGAAGAATGGGAGAGAAACAACAATGTATGGTTGCCTTTCACCTGCTTCCATCTGGGGACCTGGCTTGCAACCTGGTTATGTGCCCTGGCTGGGAATTGAACCATCAACCTTTGGGTTTGTAGTCTGATGCCTATCCACTGAGCTACCAGCCAGGTAATTTCTTTCAATAATTGTTACAATCTATACTATACTGAATCAGCCTTCTCACTTAGTAAACTTCTCTTAATAGTATCTTGGCCCATGTTCAAGCCTTCAGCTACTCCAAAGCTCTTCTCTGCTACTCACCCAGCAGTTAGAACCTTGGGTGTAGCCATGCCTAGCAGTGGACACAATTCTGAGCCTAGACCCAACCTACAGAACTCCTTCTCCCCTTTCTTCTAGAGCATGTGTGGCAAACACAAGGCCCACCGGCTGAATCTGGCCCTTCACCTTGTTTTTTCCAGTCCTGCATCTTCACCCTGCTCCTTGTTCCTACCCAGCTTGCTTAACTGTTAAGGAGTAGTTATATTTATCCAGTCCTAAAATGACATTCGGCCCTTCGAAGGCAACCATGAGACTGATGTGGCCCCTGGTGAAAATAAGTCTGACACCTGTTCTAGGGCCAGCTTCTTAGACATTGGGTGAGAAAGAGGCAAAGAAAAAAGTGGACCTTCCCTTCCTGGAGCTGGTCAGCTCATCATTCTTGTTACTTGTAGGTGACTTTCTGGCCTGCAGTGGTTGAAAGAAAGCACTATCTGGTGCCCCAGGACTGGTGTTCTGGGATGCAGTGCACAGTTTCCTGCAGTGAAAGACTGAACTACCTCTCAACCCATTGCCCATTTCCTCCGCCAGGAACTCATGCTACTGGGAATGCCCTTGTCCTGTGTGCAGACCTACCATATTCTAGCATGCAGGCTCAATGCAAGGGACGTTCTGAGGTGTCCAATGAGCGAATGAGAGTCATATCCCCACCACACCCAGGGTGAGCATGAAGGCTGATCCACAACTGACACTCCTGTCAGCCCTTTTACTGCCAAAGCAGACACCAAAAGAAAGGTATACAATTCTGGTCCCCTCGCCTGATAGTCATTTCTAATCTTTATGAATCTTTTTATCAGGTGTCACATTCTGGCTGTAAAAAGGGGATGACAGCTTTTCTTCAAGTGCACTACATTACCTTACAAGACATTTGGCCCCATTTACTCTTTATTTCAATTTAGTGGGGAGGTGGTAGAGAAGATCCTGGATCCTCCCTATAAAGCCTGAAGGAGCTGTGGTCTACCTCACCTCCCAGAAACTCTCTTAGATTTTGGATGCACCAAACACCACCAGTTCTCAGCTTTTGCCTGTGATACACTGAAGGACAAAAACAAATAAAAGCACATTACACATTCACTTACACTTGACTACAAGGCAAATCTTTCTGATTCTAACCCCTATTTTCTTTTACAATCAAGCTGAGGTGTCTTTGAAGATGTGCTAACATTGCTGTGTTAATATATTTAATGTTAAAACATTTGCATCTCTTTAATTGCTGCTTTTAATAAGCCATACAAGATGGTTAGATTTCTCAAACCGACACTATTTAATATAAAGACTAAATATATGTAGTTTCCATTTTAATTTTGCTGCAAATGTGACACTGTACTTTATTACACACCACTTATTTCTTTATCCCAAATTATTCAGGCCCAAGTTTTTTTTTTATTGTTGTTGTATCCATCCCCTTTTTGCTCCCCTCTGTCCCCCTCCCCACTCACCCATTCCCCCCAAAGTCAATCCCCCCTGTTGTCCATGTCCATGGTTCCTTCATACTAGGTTCTTGTCTAAGCTGCTCCCCTTTCTTGCCTCTGCCTCCCCCCTCCCCCCTACCCCTTTCCCCCTGCCCACTGAAGGCCTATTCATTGTATTCATATATTTGGTTCTGTTTTTCTTATTGTTAGTTTTGCTCATTATTGTCCCATAATGGGTGAGATCATATGATATTTGTCCTTCACTGACTGGCTGATTTCACTAAGCATAATACTCTCCAGTTCCATCCATGTTGTTGCAAAGGGTACAAGTTCCTTCTTTTTTTCTGCTATATAGAATTCCATTGTGTAAATGTACCAAAGCTTCTTGATCCAATCATCCACTGATGGCACTTAGGCTGTTTCCAGCATTTGGCTATTGTAAATAATGCCGCTATGAACATAGGTGTACATAAGTTCTTATGAATTGATGTTTCAGGATTCTTTGGGTATAGTCCAAGTAGTGGAATTGCTGGATCAAAAGGCAGTTCCATTTTTAGTTTTTTTAAGGAAACCCCATACTGTTTTCCACTGTGGCTGCACCGGCCTACATTCCCACCAACAGTGTATTAGGGTTCCCTTTGCCCCACATCCTCGCCAACACTTGTTGTTTGTTGATTTGCTAATGATTGCCATTCTGACAGGTGTGAGGTGGTATCTTATTGTGGTTTTAATTTGCATCTCTCTGATGACTAGTGATGTTGAGCATTCTTTCATATGCCTCTGGGCCCTTTGTATATCTTCCTCAGTGAGTTGTCTGTTCAGGTCCACTGCCCATTTTTTAATTGGGCTGTCTGTCTCCCTGGTGTTGAGTCGCATTAGTTCTTTATATATTTTGGAGATCAAACCCTTGTCTGAGGTATCATTGGCAATTATGTTTTCCTATACAGTTGGTTCCCTTTGAATTTTGCTGATATTTTCTTTAGCTAAACAGAAACTTTTCAATTTGATATAGTCCCATTTGTTGATTCGTTCTTTTATTTCCTTTGCCCTTGGTGAAGTATCAGTAAACATATTTCTACGTAGAATATCCAAAAGTTTACTGCCTATATTTTACTCCAGGACCTTTATGGTGGCACTGCTTATGTTTAAATCCTTTATCCATCTTGAGTTTATTTTGGTGTATGGTGTAAGTTGGCTAAGTTGGTGGTCTAGTTTTATCTTTTTGCATGTTGCTGTCCAGTTCTCCCAACACCATTTGTTGAAGAGACTGTTTTTACTCCATCTGATGTTCCTTCCCCCTTTGTCAAATATTAGTTGACCATAGAGTCCTGAGTTAATTTCTGGGCTCTCTATTCTGTTCCATTGATCTATATGTCTATTCTTATGTCAGGCCCAAATTTTAAATCAAACAAGTATGAGAATCTATGCCCACACTCCAACAGGATGCAGATATAAGATTGTGAATTAAACATGCAAAGAGCAAGCAATTTTAAGTATCTCTGTAGCCTTGGAATGTTCCAGATCCCCAGTAGTTATAATTTTAGCAGAAATCCTAACAAAGTTAGTGTTTCCTTTATCTCAGGCAGAGAGGGGGAGTTAACCTGGACTTAGTGGTCCCTGTGAGCACTGAGGATTGATATGCAAATACCAGAGCATCTAAGTCAAGAGGAATTCTTTTCAAATGCTGAAGCTATAGTTCATTTAGTACCTTCTGCTGCATTAGGCACTGTGCTAGGCCCTTCACAGGGCTTCATTTTGTTCCATTTTAATCAACCCAAATATTAGATCATATTATAGCCTTCCTTTTATAAATGAGAGGGCTGAGTTTTAGAAATCAAGTAACCCAAGATTATTAAGGAAGAAACTATCAGAGTCATAATTTAAATACATTCATTAATTCTTTCGACAGTCTATCTATCATGCTGACTGGCGCTGGGACCAGCCACCAGGACCAGTCTGGCACAATAGTATCTTGTGACATCAAACCCCATTGGAAAAGCAAGCATGACAAAAAGGGTATATTTTTGTGCCTGATGTTCATTTATTTCAGATTCCGCTCCAAAAGGGAGGGAGGGAGAGAGGGAAAGGAATAGAAAGAGAGAGAGGAGAGGGGAGGGAGAGAGAGAGCGTGAGTGAGCAAAAGGGAGCAAATCTCACATCTAGAAGTAGAGAGGTTCCCCCATTGGTCCTGTTTATTCCCAGCCCCCAATCAGACAGTCTACACATTTCGTGGGCTGGAACATCAAGGAGCTCTGTCAAAGGGACCCTGTGAATCAGTGACTCCTAACATCTGAAGATGGATTTTCAGGGACTCTGTTTCCCCATAGGTCTGGCAGAACAGGGGAATAATTGTTTTGTTTCTGGCCTTCAGAGCAGGGCCAGTCTGCTGAGGTTTGGCTGAGGAAGCCCCAGTGTTCTCTGTTATCCATTCTGACCAAGAGCAGAGGAGACCTCAGCACCCAGTGAAGCAGCTGTGCCAGGCCACCAGGGCCATCAAGAGACAGGGAACAGACATGAAACCAGGGCAGGGCCTGTCTTTCAGCCAGCATCTGTATGTTCATACCAAGGGAATAGGTGCTAAACAACACAAACATAGTCAGCGTCTTGTGAGATTTCTGTTCATTTCTATCAGAGTCCAACTTCTACATTCATAATCACTGAAGTATGTACAAGATACACATATGGAAATGTCTAAGAGGTATTTGATTCAGTCTCATTAACCAAATAACAGGTGTGATTGGTGTTTTTAAATTGTTATGGTTTCAAGCTTTGGTTGGTGGCACAGTGGATAAGGTGCAGGCCTGTGAACCCAAGGGTCTCTGGTTCCATTCCCAGCCAGGGCACATAACCATGTTGCAAGCCAGGTCTCCAGCCAGGTCCTTAGCTGGAGGCAGGTGAAAGGCAACCATACATTGATGTCTCTCTCTCTGTCTCTCTTCCTTCCCCTCTCTCTAAAAATAATAAGTAAAATCTTTAAAAAAATTGTTATGGTTTCAATAAAAAAAGATGAGAAATATCATAGATTTAAATGTTAGTTGTACTTAAAGCCCCTGCAATAATTTTGTAACCACTGCGTATTTACTCATTATATTTTAATAAATACTTTATTATAGCTTTATTAATGTTTGTGCTACTAATAATTACAATGTATCCAGGATGTTATTAGTGTTATCTTTCAACTCTTTAATATTTCTTCTTTCATCCAAACAGAAAATTATAATTTCTTGGATAAATGATATCACTTTCAGGCAAATAAGATAATCAAATTTGAAGAAAATCAAATCAAAATTGGCTTAGTCCACCCTGGGCAATGAGACCCAGTCACAGGTTTATGCATAAATGTTTGCCTAAAGAAATTGACTTGAGTTGTTTTCTTATTTCATCCAATTATTTAAATGTTTTAAGACATGGATACTGATAAGTTATTGTATAAATAACATCTCAACATCATTCTATGTTTGGTTTATTTGAAAAAAAAAACACAAAACTATAAATCATGCAACTTACCTAACTAGAATAATCCAATTTCAATTTACTGTCATTTTTGGTGGTAAGAAAATTGGTAGTACATTAGTCTAATGGTTAATAAATATGATTAATATTTAGTTGCAACCATATTCACAGGTATTAATTAGAAGTGTTTTATGTGGGTCATAGTTATAACTGAAAAAGCAGTAATAATTTTGCAATTAGCATAAAATGCACTGTAATTTTGAATAATCATTGATAATGATCACTCAGTGGACCTTGTAAAAGCAATAAACTTATTTATCCATGTGCTAATTTACATGTGCACTGTACATGTTTATTACAATAACACCTTCAAGGCTATTAAAAATAACATTCCTTCTTAGCCAAGTAGCAACATGCATTGCACAGGTGTTTTAATTAAAAATAAAATGTCTGCTGAATAAGTATTTAAAGCAATAGCAAAGAATAATTATTTACTATCTATAAAATATATAAAGCACAGTCAAAATCACAATTGCATACCCATTCCCATTTATACTGTTATATACTTATTTTAAGGTGCTTTTTAAATAAAAAATATTTAACTTAAAAAATGTTTTAATCATTGCTCAGATATACAGTACTTGTGGCTATACCTCATCAAACTGGAAGATACTTCCCATAAGTACATACTGTTCAAGTGGTTTTATCAAGTGTGTGTGATGGGTAGTTATTATCAGAAATCACCAAACAAAAATATTGATGCACAAATAAATGCTAGTGAAAAGAAAGCTTTTGAACAATTAATATTATACATTTCCCTAAATGGATTACAATAATAAAATTTGGACATACCAAACTATTTGAAAATAATTTAAAAGCTGCCACTAGATTCAAGCAAGGTTTACTTTGGAAGAAACCTGGCTGAGAAAGACCCTTTATAGACCCTTGCTCAGTAAGGAAGGCCATTATCTCAATTAACCATTAAAACCACTTATAAAAGCCTCTTTCTAAATGGGTAGATGGTTTCAGTGAACATTCACACAAATATACACACACTGTCAAATGTTGTATTTATATAAGACTTTGATTTCTCGTTCAGAGTATCTGTCTTCTAAAGTTGATAATCCGTGCAGAAATCAGAATACAAAATAACTCTTAATGATCATCTACTTGTACTTAAAATAAAAACATTCACAGAACCCCCCAATTAACCCTCTACATTGAGACTAGTCATTAAAATGATAAAATCTGTAATTCCCATTTTAGAAGTTAATAAAAAATTATAATATGCTTATGATTTTTAGTTTATAGCAAAAATATAAGAACTATGTAATGAGTATCTATTCTCATATATATTAGAATCTACAAAGAATTTCATTACTTGTAAATTCTAATTAAGTATAATATTACGACTAATTATACAATGAAATGATAGCATAATGAATATTAAAGCTTAAACAAAACTCACAATATCAGCACAGTTATATTTTTCTGTATACAAATTTCTGAAGTACCAATTACACACAAAATATTTATCACTCTGAGTTCTAAATCAAATATCATTTAGTCCACCAGATTTTATGGGCATGTAATAATTTTACTTCTTCAAAAAAAGGACAGGGAGCCTTGGCTGGTGGCACAGTGGATAAGGTGCTGGCCTACAAATTCAAAGGTGGCTGGTTTGATTCCCAGCCAGGGCACATAACAAGGTTGCAAGTCAGGTCTCCAGCCAGCTCTGTAGCTGGAGGCAGGTGAAAAAGGCAAACATACATTGATGTCTTTCTCCCTCTCTGCCTCTCTCTCTTCCCCTCTCTCAGAAAATAATAAAACCTTAAAAAAATTAAATATAAAAAAAGGAAAGGGAAAAGAGGTTTTTTTTTTTTTTAATTTAACAAATACAATGTTTGACAATTTCAGGAATATGCAGTAATTACACTGCTTGTAAATCCTACATTTCACTTTGCTCATTCATGGGAGAAAATCAATAGGAAGACCTGATACAGCTTCAGAATTACCCTAAATTTTTGGCTTATTTGCAAACTGAACCCACTTTATTCATTATTAGTATTTTCTGTCCCTTAAACTGTCCCCTTAGGATCTAATTTACAATCTTGGGATTCACTGAACATTGAACACATTTTCCCAGACCTGCACCCACCCCCCCCCGGAAAAATTAGTTAAAAATAAGTTTTTGAGTAATCCTTTTTTTAAAGATTTTATTTATTATTCTTAGAGAGAGGCAGAGAGGGAGACAGACATCAGTGTATGGTTGCCTTTCACCTGCCTCCAGCTATGGACCTGGCTGGAGACCTGGCTTACAACCTCATTATGTGCCCCGTCTGGGAATTGAAACCAGAGGCCTTTGGGTTAGCAGGACAGCGCCTATTCCACCAGCCAAGGCTGAGTAATCTATCTTTTTATAGCTTTAACTTATACTACTAACATAATTATAAATGTCATAGAAACTCATAAGGAAAGTAGAAAATCAACAAGAACAACAGTTTCAAACCAGTGATCAAAATATACTTGAAATTTGCACTCAATGTTTACAGAGAAAACTTCATATTAACACTTATTCCAAAGATTATTTCACTCCTTACATTATAATTCCCCTTTAACTAAATAGCTAATTTTGAAGGTTTGTGTGTGACTCTACAACGTAATTCTTGTGAAGGTGTGAATTTTTGTCTATTTTGTTCTCCATTTTATACTTGGCCCCTAAAAATGTGCAAAAAAGTAAAGGTTCCCCCCAAATATGTGTTAACTGAATTTCTCACTATGAGTTCAATGTTTCTTGCATATAGTCAGTTATTATCCCTAAATAGGATGATCTTTTTAAAAGTAGCTTGCATAAGAGATATATCAACACATTCCAATCCAATTTGCCACTCTATTATCCATACCTCCAGTATTTAATGGGTATATTATTATATAATTTGGAGAATTCTGCCTAGGAAAAGACTGATATCATCATTAATATCACCAATACAAAGAGCAGCAATGCTTTTCATAGGAATTTCAGCAGGTAAAAATATTCATTACCTAATTATAAAATATTAAGATAATTGCAACCTAGTCTTTATTCTAGGCACTTACAGCTTTTAAATATAGAAGCTTAACTCTTCTGATTATTCTTAAGAGTTTCTTATGAATATCTGTAAAGATTTTATGCAAAAGTCATAATTCAGCTTATAGTATAGCTTCCCAAAAGCTGACTATAAGAAAAAGAAATTGCTTTCTTGCAATTTAAAACCTTTCTATATTCCCTCATGTTAGATTTATTTTTTCTGATGAGTACTTGTTTATTATTTTTCTTACAATGGCATTATTATCCCTTTACATTTCACTTCTAACCCAATGTTACTCCCATTTCCTTGCCGAAATGAATATGTGGCCTCCTTCTAAACTTACACTGAAAAAAAAAAAAAGAAAAAAAAAATGGTTATTTTAAGGATTTCTGAAAGCAAATAATTTTATGGCCTTAGTATACTCTGGAGGCACATTTTTAATAAAGACTAGTTCTAAATAAAGATCATATGGGTTGAATGTGCTTCTTGAAGGTCAACAAATGAAGCCAATTCTTATTAACATGACCTCTATCAAGTATGAGTATTACAACTCCCTGTGCCTAAAACAGTCTCAATTAAAGAAGATTGGAGGAAACATTTAACTTACAAATTAAAGTATGGTTAAAAAAAAGTAACTGGATTGAGATTAGATGACCTGAATTTAAATCATTATTTATCTTCTTACTAATCACACCATTTAAAAAAATTTTTTTAAAGATTTTTATCCATTATTTTCAGAGAGAAGGGAAGGGAGGTAGGAGGAAAGGGAGAAAAGCATCAATGTATGGTTGCCTTTCACCTGCCTGCATCTGGAGACCTGGCTTGCAACCTGGTTATGTGCCCTGGCTGGGGAATCGAACCAGTGACCTTTGGCTTTGCAGGCCAGTGTCTATCCACTGAGCCACCAGCCAGGGCTAATCATGCCATTTCAACAAACCCTCGAGTCCTTCGTTTCCTTATTTGTAGAATACGCACAATAAAAACTGCTTTCTCTATCTATTTGATTTGTTTTAAAAATGATGTATAAAATTCTTGGAACTAAAAAAAGTATGTAAAATATGAGATTATCACATGCATAATAATAGTAGTAAAGGATCAAGGCAATCTGAAGTAAGGGATTTTTATTCTATAACCAAACTTCCTTTTAACAGGCAATTGCTTTTACCTCTTCTTTGGCTCAACAGCATGTATCCCGTAGTTTGGTCAACCCTGAGGTCTATGCCAAGTGAATTCTCCAAAGGAAATCTTAGCAAGCTCATTATTGGCACAGTTCTCTGGCTCTCCAGTTAATATTCAGAATGCTTAGGTGCTTAGAGAAAATGCAATGAACAATCTTTGGTGGGGAATGAGTTACAGAAATAAGATTGTTAAAAGTCGTTACAATATCTTAGATACAGTAGACTGGAAATGGGTCCAAATTTGTAATTTGAAATTTTAACCATATTAGGGAACTCTATGGACTAAAATATCTATCAGTAATACTCAGAAGTAAAAGTTAATTTCACAAATGAATGTGGCTAAATCTTGGATTAAATTGGTTAAGTTTTTAAAGAAACTAAACATGTTTCTAAGTACAAAAAAATAGGGGGAATGAAAACAGATCAGAAAAGTGTTTTTTGGTTTTTTTTATACTTGAAGCCTAGATTTTGACTCTTTTGATACTTATAAGCCTTATAATATTGATTGAATTTTATTTAATATGAGGTGCACTATTTTAAAACAACAATATGGTCCAGGAAAACTGGTCCAATTTAGAAGGTTTGCTTTTTAAGTTAAATAAACAAATAGAAATCACAGGCTTCAAGACATATCTTAGCCATTTACAAACTGGAAATGGAAAACAGAATTATTAATCTCCTTGAATCAGTTTTTATCTTCATGATACAAAATGAAGAGATTCTTTAAGATCTACATTTTAAATGCAAATGAGTAGAGACTGAGACATGATGAAATCCATTTTCTTGTTCTTAGCTTTTTGTTTTCAAGCTGTTAAAAAAAAAATCAGAGTGCATTATTGAGCTCAAGAAGCCACCACCTTTGGGGACAACGGAACTGTCACACTGATTTTCCGCATATGTTTTACAGTGGAAAGTTCAACTCAGGTTTTAATGATTGATGACACCATGTTAACATAATTTCCAAAAGCGATTTTCAGATTTAGGTGTAATTGCAAACACATACCTGCTGTCCTCAAAGCAGAGAACTTAAGTCCAGAATAATCATAAAGTCTAAAATTTACAGAATATATTGTGAAACATCGTTATTATTTTTAGACAGTAAAGAAAGATCTAGGGCAAAACCTATTTCACATGTTAGAAACCTCCAAACAATGTGGCCAAAAACAATTTCTTAGTAATATCTTGAAGGGTCAAAAGCAATGACCTTGTCATGTTCCTGGTGATCCTGGTATAACATCTGGGTCAGACTCTAGTGAAGATGAATATGGTAATTGGAAAAGTATCAGGAGTGTTGTTGTAGCAAAACAGATACAGCATCAGTAGTGCTCACTGGTACTGTTAATATTCTCCACAATTTTTCTCACAATCCTTGTTTATAAGCACCACAATCAATATACTTTAGAGAATAATTGCCAGCAATGTTGAAAACAGCAGGCTGTTTACAAAGAAGTAAATTTATTCTCAATCACAACTTGAAAAATCACCTTTTAACACATGTTAGACGTGTATGTCATACCTGAGGGAAGTATTAAGCACGATTCCATATTATTGTTATTGCCTTATCTGTGCTCATTGGATTGGATAAATAGCCAAGTGACTGGAAAAAAAGCATAGAAAAATCCCTAAAATCGCAGGACCTTCATTTTTCATAATTACTTTAAAATTCTTTCTCTATGCATGTAATTATACAAAACTTTCTATAAATAGGGGCTCAGCTCTCCATTTGGATCACCTTTTAGAACCGCCTATGAAAAAGGACAGAACTAATAATAACAGGGGACCCAAAGAACACGTCCTAGGACAGACAGCATGGCACACTGCATCCTGTGGATCTGTGCAGCACATTTGTCACCAGAATGACTGGTTGAAGGTCATCTTCCCAACCTTCACAACCCAGGGTGCTATTCTGAAAGCAGCCTACAGTAAATGTCAACTTAAGTCTTCCTGTACTAGGCCACCACTTGGATACTTGTTAAAATCTTTTTGCTCCTTTTCTTTCAGGCTAAGTTGTTGTTACGGGAAAAAAAAAATATTAAGATGCTTTTCATTTAACCATTCATTCAGAAAACATTTTCTGATGCTGATTCTGGGCTACATTCAAGGACACAATGAATAAGACATACCACACTGTAGGTAACCTTATATTATTCTTGATGGTCCTCTTGTTTACTTTTGAGTGTTTGGCCAATCTTCACCCATGCTAACTGCCCTGAAAAGGGGCCCCAGAAGCACCAATGCGAAAATCACCATCTTTTCTTTATGCTACTGCGGTTAAGTTTCTGTGCTTCTATTATTATCTTGATTACATCATTTTAAAATTCTATTTTTAAATGCCCTCACTATTCTCCATTTCACTGAAGCATAGACAATAGCTTGCCTACATTTTTATCCCAAGAAACGAACAAGCTTTATCACATTAAGGTGCTCAAGAAATGATTCAAGAAATGATTCCTACAAACAGCTCTAACTGCCCTGCCACCTAAGAAACAAGGTTCTGTGCACTTTAAGGTCCTCAAAAAATGATTCAGGAATGAATGAGACTCCCTACCTCCAGTGGGCCCTGGATGCCAATTAGTTCTAAATACCCTTCTGGAAAGATCTATCTACCTTCTCCTGGTACGGACCCCATCATCTCTGGCAAATGTGGACGATTCCCTCAGAATAAAATAATATCCATCACGTTACTCTAGAGACTTGATTATGTTCTTAAGCTTCATTTTTCTCCCTTGGGTCCCTAAGTCCTTCAGTATGCTGTATCTACAACTTTAATTATAACCTGCTCCACTCACCCCAGGTTCTGATAGAGAAAGTGTTGTTTATCTTGGAAGTCAAAGACAGAAACTAAACCTTCAGAAAGCCATAGTTTATAAGCTGTAAGATTTACTTTTTAAAAAAGAAATAGTATGTATTTAGTCTTTAGTTAGGGGTTAAATATATAAGTGAACATGTATGTGACCTATCTTTTCACATTCTAAAACTAATCAGGGACCTGAAAACCTTAACATTGTACCTAGTGATATTTTAGCTTATCTTAATTTAAAAGCCTAGAGATTCCTGTTTTATATTATGCAAAACAAAGGAGGCAAGGATACTCACTCCAAAAATATTCAATTGTATTCCAAATTAAAAAAAATAAATAATTTTTTTTTTTAGAAAGCCATACCAACGTCCTTTAATTTTGTTTTCTTTTCCCTTGGCAATGAATTTGAGTGGTGGCTTCACTGTAATGTTCCAAATATACAAAACTCCAGTGACTCCATGTTGTATCCCTGTGAGTAAATAGTTACCATGTTTCAAAGATTCATTTCTATTTTAAATTAGGGTGACCTGCTTTCATTATATTCAAACAGGTTTAAATTCATCTTGCCATCAGGCATAGTGGAAGACAAATACCTACATCTAGCTGACCTCCTATCTAAATAACTTCAGAATCCTTTAAAGATAATCTGTTTTTGTGACTACACTGCATCTGTATTTTATCCACATAGTTTTTTACCATTTAAATAGTCTTATTCTGTATCATCTTTGGAAGGAAGAATTATATATTATATATTAACATTTGGTTAACAGATAAGATTGTACCTCTGGACAATCTTGGAAATAAGAACTCTTAGATAAATATGAGATTTTCACTAAAAATAATTTTTCATCAAGCCTGGTTTGTGACAAGGCCCTATGAGTTTAAGTTTACATTAATGCTTTACTTCAAACAACCAAATCAAGTGAAGTAAATGATTATTGAGGTGCCTTCATCTTAGTATGAAATGGAAAAAATGGTTATATCAAGAGTTGTAAATCCAGTATTATAATAACCACATATAGGGTCAGTGGGGTACTGAAAATATTGGAGGGAACACTTTGTAAAATATATAATTATTTGACCATTATGTTGTACACCTAAAACTAATACAAAATAATACTGAATATAAACTATTATTTAAAAATAAGTTTAAAAAAGTTTGTAGCCTTGGCTGGTGGCACAGTGGACAAGGTGTCAGCCTGCCTGTGAATCCAAAGGTTGCTGGTTTGATTCCTAAGCCAGGACACATAACCAGGTTGCAAGCCAAGTCTCTAGCCAGGTCGGTGGCTGGAGGCAGGAGAAAGGTAACCATACATTGCTGTTTCTCTCCTTCTCTGTCTTTCTCCCTTCCTCTCTCTCTAAAAATAATCAATAAAATCTTTTTAAAAAAATGCCTAGCACCAGAAGAAAGAAAGAAAGAAAGAAAGAAAGAAAGAAAGAAAGAAAGAAAGAAAGAAAGAAAGAAAGAAAGAGAGAGAAAGAAAAAGAGTTTGTAAATCTGTTATCCTATTATCTCACCTCAGATTAGTTCCTCAGTCCTTTTGGCCAAAAATAGATGTTAAGGTGATCACATATTTAGGAATATTTTTTTACAAACAGGTTTAGAGTAAGAGTCACATTAGCAGAAAGCAAATAAGAGTCACATCAGCCCAAACTCCCATCCACAGCATCCCGGGGGTTCACCATTACAGCAGAGAGAAGTCTGAACTAAGGAACATTTCCCCACTCCTGCAATGAAAAGAAATTAATTCCTCTAGTTGTGCAAACCTGAAGGACTGAATTCACAGGATTAGTATGGATTGTTGAGGCAAGGAATAGATGCATAATAATGGAGGCAGGAAAAGACCAACACCCTGACAGAGTTTAACCAGACCCTAGTTGACTATTATGCAAATACTGCTAAGGTTGATGGTGGAAAAAGATTCAGAACACCTTGAAGTGCAATAGCTTTGTCCCATCCAGTTAGTTAATTACAGCATTAGAACATTCCACGAGATTTGAACCAGGCTTTTACACATTTTGGATTCTGGTGGAATAAACAATTTCCTAACCAGATAAAGTACACCAGAAATCCTTGAAGTTCAATAAGATGTATCTAATTTCAACAATTCTACAATTTTCACATAGCTATACAGAATCTTTGGTAAAACCTATTTCAAATGACCCATTATCAACTCCCTATCTTTCTGGGAATCTTAAAACACATTTGCCAGACAGTCATCTTATTTTGGCTTTAGAATGTATATCAGTTTTGTTTTGTTTTGTTTTTTTTTCCCAGACACAAGCAATTAAAGAATTGGAAAATAGCTCATGGAAAGCTCCTAAGAACTGATCCTTAGAGAGTGAATCCTGAAACACCAAACAACACCAGTTTCCCTTGGGCATCTCTGCTGACAACTGTTATTGCTAGTTACAGAAGGCAACTCAAAGCTATATGCACAAAGCATCACAATTAAATAACCTGCTTACTAACTGAGAGGCTGGTGGCTAGAATCTTCCTGCAAATCTGACACTACCACATGACACGTGGCCGGGCTTCCTTGAGGAGGCCCATGTTGTATTGGACACATGCCTTGTCTTGCTATGTAGTTATGTGTGCTGTGTCTTGCCCAATCTTGCCCCATTATTTTATTTTAGAATCTCATGGGCTTTGTATCTTGAAGCCAAACAACCTGTTGGAAATATACAGCTGAGAACAGAACCCTCTTATCTCCTTGCTGCCTAACAAATCAAAACACACTGCAATCTGGGAGTATGAGAGAAGGTTTGGGGATCAAGCAATAAAATAAAAACTGACTTGTCAAATGGGACTCCCTGCTGCTCAGTACCATGTGTTACCATAGTAAGACACATCTGTTCTGCTATTAAAGATGTTAGTGAAGATGATAAAGACAGCTGTGGCGTTATTAAATATTCTCAGTGCCTCTTAAGTTCCACAGTTACGTATTTTAATTTTACCTTTTATTAGTACAACTCAAGGCAGTAGCACCTTGAAAACAATGTAAAAAGTTCAAAGAAAAAGTGTTATTTGGGTTACATTTTACATGGTTTAGGTTATATCCATGTATTACTAACAAAAATTGTTGACAAGCTAACCAAAGTGTTCTCAGATGTGGTTCTCTCAGTTGTGATTTAGCTCACAGCAGCTGCAATAAGACTAAAGTAAATAATCACATGCAGAATTTGCAAAATTTCAATAACTACATTTTTTTCCTCTTCTGAACACCTCACTTCCTTTCAATTTAATCTTTGCCTTTATCAAATGCCACACAGCACATGAGTCCATCCCTTGATGTAAGCCAGTCTCTGGGGTTGAGGACGCTGTCATTTAAATGGGCTATCAGGAGCTGAGGCATCTATGCCTTACTCAACGCTTAATAGCAGAACACATCTGTTGTTACTCAGTTTGTTATATTAAGATTAAACACAGTAATTTTGACAACAATAATGTATTTAGAAGCCTGTCACATTCTACTGCTGTTGTCCAAGTCCTAGAGACTGCATGATCAAAATAAGAAGTGACTAGGGACAAAATGAAGAATTATGGGCTGTGTAGGAGGCGAAAAATACAAGGCAGGCTCTGAACCCAGACTGTCTCCACTAGGATGTTAACCTCTGGTCTGCCTGGCTCTTTCCAGAAAAGTGTAGCCACCATGTTCCTAAGAAGCACTGTGTACTTGTTACCCAGCTCCCCCAGCCCTCTGCAGTTCTGGCAATGCTGTCAGAATATAACATATATTGTGGCAGAAGCTAAAGGAGGTTGGTATCACCTCTAAACCAGTGTAATCGTTACATGTAACTGTCCTGAAATCAAACAGGCCAGAAAGAAAAATCATATTATAGAATTCAATGTCTGAATAAATAAGTCCAGTTTGTCTTTTTAATAAAAAGTCCCAGTTTGCAACATTTTTAAATACTTGCTGGTGGGAGGGTGCAGTAGTACAATGTTCTTGAAGGATAACCCTGCAATAAAGACAGTGGTTCTGCTTATAGGAACTTATCATCCTAAAAATATTTTCATACATGTAAAAGAATATTGTTGTGCAATTAAGGGTTTTTATTAGTTTGCCAAAAATTCTGAAACATTTAAAATAGTCATAATAAGGGAATGATTTGATAAACTGTAGTCTATGCATGCAATAGGATACTACATGGTAAACATGAGGTTTTATTCTCTAATAGAAAAATGCCCACAACATATTAAATAAGAGTAATCAAGTTGCAGAATAATAGGTGTCACATGAAAACATTTTGTCTTCTTGAAGACCATTTAGGTGTATAAGCATATACACACCTACTTACATATATACATATTAGAAAGGAAATATATATGTATATTCTATAAGATTAAAAATAAAAATTTTAAATATCACAGTAAAAAGGTTGATATATTAAAGGCAGGTCTTACTTTTTATTCTCATCATTGTACTTAAAATTTTCAATATGTACTTTTAAGATCTATAAAAATAAAATGTATTATGAGGTTTTTTTTCCTGAAAAGTAAATAGAGACTTAGGTCAAAAAATAAAATTCAACTCATTCTGAAAAGCCTGTTGTAAAAAACTACTGGCCTTATAGACCCCATTCTATGTATCACTAATCTATTAAATCCAGTTTAGGTCTACACAAAAAAATCCCCTCAAAAGCCAGTAAATAATAGAAATACAGTCAATTGGGGAGAAAGTTCACTAAAAAAGCTAGTAATTATAAAGATGATTGTAACAGTATATTATTCATATAAAAATAATATCTATGCCACAATTTCAAAAACCAAAAAATCACCTCAATCCATTTTATTTGCCCAACACTTCTTATAGGACCAGTTACAAAGGACTAATCAACTAATGGCCTGAATTACACATTGAGAGTGGAGCTAGAGTTTACAGCCTTTGTTTTCTACCATGTGAAATTTCTCTGCAATACCTGCTTTTTCTTTTTTTTTAAACTTACTGGAGGATGTTTTCTTGATTTTAGAGAGAGAGGAAGGGGAGGGAGAAAAGACACAGAGAGGGGAACATCACGGTGAGAGAGAAACATTGGGCAGTTGCCTCCCTTAGGTGCCCCACCCATGGATTGAACTCACAACCTAGGTATGTGCCCTTACTGGGGATCGAACCTAGAACCTTTCAGTGTATGAGACAATGCTCTGAACAACTGAGCCACCCAACCTGAGCCATGCAATGCCTGTCATTTAAATATGAAATGAACTCAGTTCAAAAATCTATATGGCAGGCTGCCTGACCTTACTCCACACACAACAACTAAAATTTTAACTCCATTTCTCTGCTGATGTCCTATGGGATACAAAGCCCCACATCCCTGTTTTTACTGCTAATTAACAATAATGAACATTATGACATACTTTTCCTTTGATCACATCTGTCAGGAAGGTATACAATCAACAAGAGATACAAGCAAGAAATTCCCTTTCGGCCCCCTCATTTACATGCTGAGATGCACAGACTACCCTGCCTTTTTGCAGAAAGGAAAAGAAATGAAAGGAAATGAAGAAAGAAAGGAGGAAAAAGAAAAGAAAAGAAAAGAGAAGGAAAGGAAAGAAAAAAAAAACAGAGGAGAGAAAAAAGTAGGTCAAGCTGTCTCAGCTTTAAGCAGAATCTTTTTAAAACTTGGGGAAAAGCTAAAAGCCACTACTCCAGCCAGTTTCCAGAGTATTGCAGTTATTTTTATATGCACATCCACATCAGGCTGATAATATTGCATGCAGTAGTATTAGTTTAGCCCTATACGTAATCACAACTTTGCAAAAAAAAAAAAATTGCAGAACTTATAATTTCACCTATTAAAGAAATTTTAATACAAAACATCACATTCTATGCCCCAACACTCTGTTGTTATTTAGTACATTCACGTTGAGGTGCGCAGAGTTCTAGCTAGTACCCATGCTTAAGGAAGTTCATAGATAAGATAAAGACTCGTTGGTTTAGGATTGAAAATTTGGATTGTATGATGCTTTGAAAAAATAGCTGGGTTAGCCTGACATTTTCCTTTGCACACACACACACACACACACACACACTCATACAAATAATATGGTTTTGAAGTCTGATAGAGCTGATTCAAGTCCAGGTACAGTTTACTTACTACATATGTGATTTGTGTCGATTATTCTTAAGTGCAGTTTCCTTATCTGTAAAATTGAAATAATTCACACCTCAATGGGTTGTGTATACTAAATGAAATATAATTTTTATGCAAAGTGTTTAGATTACTGTGTGGACCACAGCAAGCACTCAATACATCCTAAATAGTATTATTTAGTTATTGCTCTTCTTACCAATGAATAAGAGTAAACCTAATTTCAGAGGGGGAGATGAACTGTAATTAAGTGTTAGTATTTTCAAGGGTTTAATAAAAATTAATTCAAATCATTAAAAAAAACTTTTAATAAATGAAGATTCAACTTCACCTCCATCATGTGAAGCACACGTCAGAATTGGCAGAATAAGAGGGAAAAAATAGGACAGTCAAATTGCCAGGGTAGTTTAGGTTGATTACAGAACAAAACCCTCATCAAATGAGAACTGATTACCACAGGAGACTTTTTTACCCTTTGCATTCCCCAATTGGATTTTTTTCTTCGCCTCAGGTCAGAAAGTAGGAAAATAACCATAGGTGTTTTCATACAAGTGCCCAAAATCATGAGACCACATCTAGGAAGAATACCTAGATTAAATATAAGCGAAGTGGCCACCTGTTTGGAATGTTTGAACCAGAAATTGGAGCTGGTCTACAGTCTAATAGGAGAAAAGCCTCCCTTTTCAGAGAAAACATTTCATAACAGGACCCTTCCCACAACATGGGTCTCTGCCCTGAGTGTGGAAGCCTTCCAAGGTTGTCAATGATGAGTCTCAGGAGAATGCCACATGCTTTCACCATTCTCCTTTGGGAGTCTACCTCATGTTGTGCTCCAAAGAGAGCCCTTCCCATGTGACTTCCTGCACTGAAGTGGAAAAGTACCAGCAGGAGGGTAAGAAAAGTCACAGCCAAAAACAAAGGCTCAATTTACTCACACATGCATTCCTACGTCAATAAGCATTTATTATGCATTAAGGTAACAACCATTCTGGTATCTGAAAACACAAAGATAAAAAGATACATAATACATGGTAACTGACCTTGAGGACTTCACCACTGAATGAGGTAGAAGGGCACATAATGAAATAACTATGACCAAGGTAAGTATGTAATAGATTTAAGGACAAAGGGCTATAATAGTACCAGGAAGGACATGATTAGTTTTGCCCTAGAGGACCAAGGAAGGCTTCACAAATTTATAAAATATATGGCCCAGACCTTGACGATAAATAAAAATGTCCTGGACTGGGAAGGAGAAGAGGGCAGGTAGGAGTGGGAGGAAGTGGGAATATTTCAAAGGAGAAACAAATGTGGACAAAGGCACTTTGAAGTTCTATTTTTGCTAACTGTCATTTCATTAATTGGTACAACTCTTCTCTTTTTCATTGCAGTCTCTGCCTTTAAAATTATATGCATACACCCCAAATTAACCAATCAAACTAATTGCAAACTAGCTAGTTATAAAATGTTTTGGGCAACTAGTAAACAGATAACTATGTGTTTATTTAACTAAAGAAAATAATGTATGTAGCTGATATCTGGAATGCTCAAACATTCATGTGATGTGTTTTACACAAAAAAACTAGGGTTGTCTAGCTTTATAAAACAGGATTAAGCAGCCCAAAGGCCAAGTTGTGGAATGCAACGTAACGAGGGCTGCCTCCTGAATTCTCACCTGTACCACACACATAAGGCTAATGGGTTCAACATCTGAACTTAGAAGTCTGAGTTCAAATCCTACCTTTATTTACTAGCTGTGTTTCTACTGCATGAAGGTTTAAAATACTATATCTACATTCTGTGGCTAACATGCTAGTACAATGAAACATAGCCACTGAAATCTAAGCTCCTGGAGGCCAAGAATGAGGCCTCACTTAACCCAGTATTCCCAGTGCCTTGAAAATGCCTGGGCGGAAATAGGTTGTTAAATTCATGTATTACAGAGAGAACTGTACAAATAAAAATTTGGAGTAGCTGAAAAGGAACCTGGAAAATAAGCCCACATTTTGCAGTTCAAGAAGAGTCCATGAAACTAAGTCAGTAATAATGGCCACAAGGAGAATGGACACATTTTAAAGCTGCTGTGCAATACAGTAGCCACTAGCCATACATGGAGCACTTGAAATGTGGCTAATAGAATCGAGGAACCAACTTTTCACGTTTATTTCATTGTAACTGAGCTTGATGTCAATTTAAAACTGATGATTCAGTTACTGAAAATGCTGGAACTATATTCACAATAGGTCAGCTCTGTATACTTATTTTAACTGGAAATTTTATGAAACGCACAGTATTGATGGGGATGGAGATGCTTAATTGAGAGGTACTAGAAGTGTAAAACACACACACTGGCTATCAAAAGCTTAGTATATAAAAAAAAAAAATAATGTAAAACAGTGAAATTTAGAGGCGGTGTAGGAATCTCCCGAACACACCTCCTCCTATGAACACATCGAATCTACAGCTACATATGAAATAACTTCCTCTGGAAAAGACATGAAAACTAGATGAACAGATCCTCCACGACAAAAGATTAAAGGGCCACACTGAGATGAGGAGGGGAAGCAGAGGCACAAATGTCAAAAACCACCCCTGGAACAGTGACCTACAAGCGGGAGGAGCCAGGGGTTGGTGTGTGACATCAGGCGCAGCAACCCCAGAAACGGGCCTGGAGAGATGAGCCCCCCAACACCTGGCTTTGGACACCACCGGGGCTCACGTCCCACAGAATCACGGGGGCTAGAGTGAAGGGATGTTCTGCTCTTCAAGGGCTCACACACGGACTTGCTTGCCCAGGGATCCAGCACAGAAGCATCAGTTTGAAAAGTCTACGCCATTCGTGAAGGATATTTGTTTCCTAATCTTAAAGCACCTGCCAGAGGGGCCTGCTGGACCCCTTTCCCTCAGAGGCGCTGTAGGGGCCATGTTTGCATCTCCCCTGTACCTTGCTGGCACTGGCACCAGAAGACACAATTTCTGTACTCTCCTTCTCACCTACTAGTGCCAGTGGGCACACTGCCGCCCTGCCAATCCCATGGCCTGTCAAAGCCAGATGGAGTTGTGCAGCCCACACAGGGTACACCCCTTGAGCGCTCAGTACTGGGAGCGGGGGTGGGGGGGGGGCCTGCCTTTCTGGTTCCCATTGGTTCCCATGGGTCTGAAATAAGTGAAGGGGCAGTACTTGGCAGGCTACCATCCCTGGAGCATTTCCCAGACAGCAGCTAAAACATACCTTCAGCCTCCTGTGAAAGTAATGCCGGTTCGCTTGCCTGGAGCTTTAGTCTAAGGATCAGGTTCAAGTTTATTACACATCTAGAGACCACAAAAGTGCTCTCAAGAAATATCATAGGCTGGGGACACCACCTTGGTGCTCTCCTGGGCTTGCTAGGGCTTGGCAGAAAGGAGTTTATGCATTTGTCTGAGGCCTCAGTTTTAGCAATTGTCACTAAGTATTTACCTCCATATCACAGGCTTTATTTAATACACCATTTCCATCAATGGATAGATCATCCAGACAGAATATCAATAAGAAAATACTGGCTTAAGTGACAGGTAGATAAACTTAACAGACACATAAAAACACTAATCCATCCAACTTTCAGCTAGACTCATCTAGGAGAAAAAGAGATACAGATGCAGAGAGATGCAGAGAGAGACAGAGAGAGACAGACAGACAGTCAGAGACAGAGACAGAGGAAGAAAAAGAAGAAAGAGAAGAAGAGAAGAGAAGAGAAGAGAAGGAGCTCAAATAAATAAAATCAGAAATGAAAGAAGTTACAGCTGATGGTACAGGAATCAAAAGGGTTACTGTGAATCAACCTAAAGATAGATAAATTCTTAGACACATATAATCTTCTAAGACTGAATCATGCAGACCAAATACTTTCATGGGGACACACCAGAAAACCTCCAATAAACAAAATTCTAGGATCATATTGTTTCTAGGACCACAATCAAGTGAAATTTATTTAAGGGATACAAGGATAATTCAACACCTGCAATCAATTAAGATACACAACAAAGTAAAAAATAAAAACCATACAATCATCTCAATAGATGCAGAAAACATTCAGCAAATTCAACATCCATTTATAATAAAAAAGAAAAAAAAACTCTCAACAAAATGGATATAGAGAATGTACCTCAACATAATGAAAGACATATATAACAAACCCACAGCTAACATCATACTTAACAGTAAAAAGCTGAAAAAGCTTTCTTTAAGACCAGGAATAAGACAAGAATGCCCACGCTTGCCACTTTTATTCAACATAGTATTAGAAGTCCTAGCCAGAGAAATTAGGAAGAAAAAAGTACTAAGAGGCATCCAAATTGGAAAGGAAGAAATAAAATTATCACCATTTGCAGATGACATGATTATACACACACATACCCACACATTTGAAAACACTGTTAGAACTAATGAATTCAATAGAGTGGCAGGCTACAAAATCAATTCACAGTAATCTGTTGTATTTCTATGCAGTAATAACAAGGTATCAGGAAGAAATATTAAGAAAACAGTCAATTAAAATTGCATCAGAAAGAAAAAAATACCTAGGAATAAATTTAACTATTAGAAGAAATAGAAAAATGACTCATCCCCAAAATGAAGATATTCTGTGCTCATGTATTAGAGTAATTAATATTATTAATTTGCCCATACTGCCTAAAACAATCTACAGATTCAATGCAATCCTTATCAAAACTCCAACTTCATTTTTTACAGAACTAGAACAATTGTAAAATGTGCATGTAACCACAAACAATCCCAAATAGCCAAAAAAAAAATCTTAAAAAAGAACAAAGTTTGAGATCAGTCCCTGATTTCAAACTATACTACAAAATTATACTAATCAAAATAGTATGGTGCTGGCATAAAAACACTTAGAACAGACCAGAGAGGACATAAATAAATCAATACTTACAGTCAATTAATTTATGAAAAAGGAGCCAAGAATATATAATGGAATAAGACAGTCACTTCAATAAATGGTGTTGAGAATTTAGTTTTAATGTGGACAGTTTGAGGTGCCCATGAGACATTCAGGGAGAGATGCTGAGTAAGCTCTTAGAAATGCTGGTATAATGGTCAGAAGGGAAGTCAGGACTGGAGATGTGTATGTGGGAGTGAGCAGTATTCATTGGCTAATTAAAATTCAGAGTAGAATTTTAGGAATATTAACTTATTTTCACAGACCAAAAAGCCCTAATAATTAATTAAGTTTCAATCTTTTACCAAGAGCCTTTTTTGTGTCTGTCAATCTTGTACTTGCATTCTTTTGGGGGTAGGAAGACTCTATGAGCTAGATTCCAGAGGAAGTGCTTTTCTTGATAGGAAGAGCCCACCAGCAATATAGTGTCTCCTTAGAAGCCTTGCTGCAGTGTTTCCTTCCACATTATAGGCAGGAAGGTTCAACAGTTCAGCCAGCTAGCTAATCAGCCAGAGGGTAGAGGGCTTCTCTGTCTTGATGACCTAAGAATCCCCAGGTACAGCACACTGCCCCCTGTGGGGCTTTAGAATGAGTCACCCCAAGATGAGCCTCTGTGGAATTGAAATTGGTGCTAAAGGCAACTTCACCTGCAGGCTCAGGAGAAACTTCTACCCTCACCCCACCCTTTGACTACCTCAAAGAGTCTGAATTAGGAACCTTGTTCAAAATGGGAGAGTATCAGATACTCTCTTGATTTTTCCATAAGGCAGGACAATCTTCTATTTACTAAACATTTGTTCTTTCTTTACAGTCCTACAATGAAACTCCCAAGGAGCCTTCCCTTATTTCTAGCTCAGAATGTCTCACATACTGAGAACCCTTTTTCTGTCTCTGAACCTCCCATGCATGAGGGGCATCTGAGTCTCTCATGTATGCAGGCTTCCCATACTTACGCATGTATTGAATTTGGTTATTTTCTTTCACTAATCTGTCTCATACCTGTTTGATTATTAGACCAGCCAGGAGAACCTTGAGGTAGAGACAAGTTTGTTCCTCAGCCATGCTCCTAAATTAAGCTCCCAAAGACAGTGCAAATGGCCCATCACAGCTGCAAAAATGTGTGTTTTCATCCAAAGTTTTTTCAGGCCCAGTGAAATTATCTCCAGGTCTTTGCTCCCGATTTAAAATTTGGATTATTTATGCCTACTGTTAACTTGAGGGACACCTTGTACAGTCACCTGGGGCATTTCTGTCCTTTGTTGAAATGAACTGCCGATACCAGGAGTGGTCCAACATAAGCTTTAGTAGGACTGCAATGCCACAGTGTCACTTTCATCTGTTTCCCAACTTTGGCCCACATATTTGCTCTGTTGTTTACATTTTTTAAACTACTACTCTCATGCATTCTGCTTATGGCTTCAGTGTGTTTTGTGCAATAAAAGAAGTTTTCCTGGTTAATGTATGTACAAATGGTTCCATTTTAGTATGTAGTCCTCAAACTAGTTTGCAATCTTCAAGCAATGCCCTCATTATGCTTGTGTTTAGACATTTTGCAAAGCCAGTCTTTTAATAACTTGTGTGCATATGCGTTCATTGTTGATCATAATTTCTTCTTAAGACATGTAAGCTCTGACTGGATAAGAAGAATGAATATATCATATATGGGTGATCTTAACTATGTCTTCTGGGAATTTCCTAATAGCCTAGCTCAGCTGTCTGGACTACTAAGCCTATATAAGATTATAAATATTTGCTGTTTTAAGATGCTAAATCATGGTAAAATGTGTTACACAGAAAAAGAAAAAAATCTAGTACAGTATAAACTTCATTATAGGTGATCAAAAATAATGTGCTGAATGGACCAAAGGATGTATTTCTTGAAGGTGGGCTTTTGAAAAGTAGTAGCCACATAAGAAATGGCAGTATAATCAGAAATGATTCAGCGAGGTCTCTTGTTTTGGCAGCATGGAAGGAAAGGAAAGAGGATTTGCCACTGCAACCCAGCTCTGGGTAACAGAATTGATGGAAAGATACTCTGTAAAACAGAGTGGGGCCACCAGAAAGCAGTGAATCAAGAGGAGCAGTGATCAGAAACCAGAGCAGGATCTGAGATGTTTCTCTGCACAGATAATGTCTCAGGCATTGTTTCAACAGATCTTCTCCAAAGGTTCCTGAGCCCTAAACTTTTTCTGCCAGCTCAAGAGGCTTCAAGATTCCAGGGCCAACCCTAAAAACACCTGATATAGAAATAGAGAAACTGATGAATAAGCAGAATGTAGATAGTGAGAGAGAAGGAGAATAAAACCCTCCTGAGCACAATGTAAAGTAGAGAAATGATAAGAAGTTCATTTATAAAAAAAAAAAAAAAAGAAAAAAAAAGAAAAAGAATTAATAAATTTCACTGGAGTGGAAAGATAAGTAAAGAAATGTGAGAAAAATAGATCTGAAAAGAGATATTACGATCAGAATATTGAAGACATGAAATGTTAGGCGTAGGATATGCCTTTACTTGTACATAATTGGGAAGCATCAATATGTTTTAACAGAGGAATAATAGAATCAAAGAAGCGTTTTTGGAAATTAACCTGAAATAAGTATATAAAATAGATTGGAAAAGTATTCAGGGTAGAGACAGAAAGATAAGTGCCTAAGTGATAAGTACAGGAACCAAGAAGGGGCAGGTAAAGATTATTGTTTTGATTCTCTTTTATTCAATTTCAAAGTGACAGAATATCAGAAAAGGAAATAATTCTTGAAATCTAAAAACCAAATTCAGGAAGTTTCTGATGTAATGGAGGAAGTTTAGAAAATGAGAACTCAATTGACTGCCCAGGAGAAAGGAGGAGTTCTTTGGTGATTCACTTGAACTCACCCCTCTCCCAAATGGAGACTGTATTAGGGTATCTTGTTAGTACTTCAGCCAATAAAAATGTGACCATCACTTCTCCCATTTTCTCCAAAGATAACTTGCTTCTTCCTATGTTAAAAACTTGGACAAGAAATTTACAAAATATGGTGAAATTATTTTAATCTTCCTTTTAAAACTGTAGTCAAAGAGGTCACATGTTCTATGTGTAAGAATCAAGAAAATAAAATTTTAAAAAATATCTATTGTACAAAATTTAAAAGATTGGATTTAAACATTATATGGCAAAGTACAAACCTAAAAATATGTAAATCTGTTGGTTAGAAAGAATTTCTTTGGAACATAATTTAACTTAAAAGCCTAGAGGGAATAATTGGGTTTTATCTTGCTGGTATAGGTGTGCACTCATAAATAATTATTAACTAAGAAAGATGTTTTTCAATTTCATTGGAATACACAGGTTAAATAAGCATTGTAAAATTTAGACAGGCAGAGAGAGATGAGAAATATTTGACATGTCACCAATATCAGTAAGTTATTTTGGGACATGTGATATTTATTATAAATACAATAAGCTTCTAGCCTATGCCAAACCTGCTGATCAAAAGGTGTATTTCTAAATCAAAATCAATTAAGAGCTTGTTGTAAAGGTAAGGCTTCCAGCTCAACAAAGTACAAAGGAGAAACACTTAAGGCAAATATGTACAACAATTCACACATCAAATTTGCAATGCTCTTTCATGCTCCCAAGATGAAAGAATTAAAAAAAAAAAAACACTCTTACTCATCCTCCCCTCCACCTTCCACACATTTCCTCTAGTCAGAACCAATGTACATGTTAATATTCATGACAGTGAGTGAGTACATGGTAGCAGTGGCCTTTTCTGTTCATCAGAAAGGGGTGTAAGTAACCTCCAATTAACATTAACAGGCTGATATACTGGAGTTGTATCCTCCAGAGTGACAATATTGTAAAAATTTTAGGTATTTCTTTAAAAATATTATTAAATGAATTTAATGTTTTATTAATTCGAAGAAATTATTTCATTTAGTGTTTTATTAAATAATCCTCGACATTACTAATTTAAACGGACAGCAGTTTACAGTTTATGTCTCTATATTCTTTACCTTGAAAACCTATCATTTGTCCTTGTTCTTACAAATAATAGGCAGATAAGAAACTTAAAACTGCAAGAGGAGGAAATGGAGATATACCATAATGGAAAGATAATCAAGAAAAACTAGTCACTTTGGGAAAAAGTATGTTTGCTATAAATGATCTAATTAACCTGGTGACCAGGGCCCAGTTTTGGCTCATTCATTCACTCACCCAACAAATACTTGTTGAAATAAGGACTAAGCAGTGACCTGGCTTATTTTTTGCATCCAAGAACCTAACCTGGCCAGGCCTATGGGTCTGGGCCATATTAGTTGCTCAGAAAATATTTCTAGACAGCCTTCTAGCACATACTAAAATAAATAATGAAAAAACACATTTCTATATTACTTTTCTTATTAATAATTATTATTATAAATTATGTCCTTTATCATGAGAAGGCTTACTTCTACTTGAAAACAATGGACATACACAAAATGAGTAGAGAACAATTTATGATGTGTGAGTTGCAATAAATAAGGTGATTATTGAGGCAAGTTAATCAGTCATCTAAAGATCTTTTTCACCATACACTTTCTTTAAATAACCAACTACCATAATTATTGCTTTGGTAAAGACTCAGAAAATAGCATCAATAAAATATGCAATTTTTCAACAATACAGCTGTTGCTATATACCTTTTCTCTATTATAAATAAGAAGTCAGCTGACTTTCTCAGAGTTAAATAGAAATTAAACTTCATCTATGACTTCACTTTGACAATTGAAAAGCTGAGGGTCTATACCGAGCCTAAGCCATAATATTTTGAATACATAATTCATTACTTTTCATTTATTAGTTCAGAAAGCATGTATTGAGCACTTGTATTCTACACACTATGTTAATTAATTGTCCCTCACTTTATGTCTTTATCTTCCCTTAATCACATTCTAAAATCTTACAAATTTCAAAAGCAGTATTACACAACTCTGAAGGTCACAGTAGCAATATTAATCTAACAACAACAAAAATGTATATTCTAGGCAACCTGAGTTAAATAGTATTTTATTCAAAGTTAGTGTATTTTGAGAATACAGTTAATAATGTTTAAATATGACTTCATTTTCCAGTGAATTTAAATATCATTCTGAAAAAAAATAGGATGATAAATAATGCCAAATATTCACATCTTCATTGACATGACATGCCAATATGATTTTAAAAGTATCCAAATGAAATGGCATTCTACATTTTCACAAGACAGAAGCACCTTAAATCTGTTCTACCTACTTTCCAGCTTATCGGGTAACTCAATTAATGATGGAAATATCTTTTTTTAATAAGATCAGTATATGATTTATATTTGGGTGACTTTGAAGGTTTACAGAAATTTTCCTGGCATTTACTAAATAAATTTCTAACTTTTATAAATAAATTATATTCTCTATGATATGAATTAGTTTAATTTTTAATCTGTTATATCAATAACATAAACTCAGACAACAGTAATAATCCATACTTCTACAAATCTGTTTTCATTTTAACTCCCAATCTTGGAAGAAGCAGAAGAAATGATTTTGGAGAAATCATTGGAGAAAATTTAAAGACATTCAAAGGTACCAAATAATCTCATGAAACAGCCTCTGAATATTTCCAAATCTAAGTACATACTATTATTAAGAGGTCTGCTTCTGCCACCAGGAAGCATCAGCATTACACTCCACACCCTTTTTTTCCCTTTCCTTCCCCTTTTTCATCCTCCCTTGTTGCCTTCTCAGTCTCTCCCTTTCTCTCTGCCTCTCCTCTGTACCTCTCTCTCTTTCCTTTAAAAATATCCAACAGCTCTTTCTGTTCCTATTCCACATACCCAGCATTATGGGAAAGAGTTATAAACTTCAGTAGTAAAAATAAAAAGCAGCGGCCTGGTGTTAATTTTGATGCTATGTTGAAAAATGTGGAAATAAGTGACTTGTCCCCATGTAAGTAGTGGGCTGAGTCACTAAAGGCTAATCACCATTTGCAAGTGATGGGAGAAAAACAAAAGAGAAAGTTTTAGTTGACTAGGTGTAACTGGGTCCTAGTAGTCAATACAGGAGTGAATAGGCTTGACCAATAATGATGTTTGGTAAGCCCAGGGAACCAATGCCCATTTTCCATTCCTAGTCAAGAACAGGCTCTCAGATCAAGGGAGAGTTTGAAGGCAGCCAATCCAAGGGGGGAAGTGTGTGGAGAGCCAAATGCAGAGTTCAAAATGAACGGCTAGGCAAGACAAAAACACAGAAGCCCTCACCAGACAGCTGTCAGAAATGCATATCTAGCAAATAGCCATGGAAGGTACTGGGCTGGTACAAACACCTAGACAGTCAATCCTTTTTGTAGAAAAGGGTTCTAACCCACATCTGATCAGAATTAGGAAAAAAAAAAAACCCACAGTTTTGTAAACTACAACTCTTTGATCATAAAATGAACAACAGTGGTTGGAGTAACTTAATAACATGGCACTTACCATTTGAGAGTGATCATCGTAGAACCTTTTAGCAGGGTAAATGTGTAAATGGTTATGGATCAATAAGTAATTTTAGGAGGAAAATCTCTTGTTTCCATTTTTATTTATATTTTGAAATAGCGACAATCTTAACTCAGAATGGAGCACATAAATTTAGAAAGTTGAGATTGTTCTAAACAGCAAGATTCCTTACTGCATGAGTTAAGTTTATCTCAACTGATCATTTATTTATGGTGCCATAAAAATCCAGATGCTTTCAGTTTTTATTGTTAGATATTTGCTGAAAGGCATCTGAAATTACTTTCACAGAGTTCCCATTTTGACAGTTGGATTTTGATATGAAAATTTACAATGGTAAATTTACAACAGTTCAATAATGGTTGTGCTAAAGTGTTTTCTTCCCCAAGATTAGCAATGAATTCAGTGTGTGGTCAAATAAACTCCCTACTCAGCTTATTGGAAGTTCTGTAAGTATAATGGAAAAGTAAAATTAAGAAAATAAACTAACTCATGTACAGAGAACAAACTGATGATGGCTGCCAGGTGGGAGTGGGGTAGGGAGAATGAGTGAAAACGAGCCGGGATTAAGAAGCACAAACTGGCAGTAACAGAACAGTCAAAGGGATTTAAGTTACAGCTAGGGAATATAGTCAGTGATATAGTAATGGCTCTATAAACAATGTCTAATTGCTACTGTATACCTGAAACCAATATACTATTCAGTGCCACCTATAATTAATAAATAAAAAATTAAAGAAAATAAAGGAATAAAACTTTGAAAATGAAGGCTCTGCAAATGTCTGTGATAATGTATCTCGGTCTCTGATGATTTCCTAATTATTTCAGGATGAGTGCCTGAAGGTCATTTTCTAACAGGAAAGATCACGTTGACCTAATCAAATGTCCTTTGAGGCACAGGGACTGGTAAAGGAAGAGTTTGTAGAGACAGGCAAAAGCAAAACAAAACAAGTTAAAATGATCACCTGACGAAGAAGGGATAAACTATATAATGCAAAGGGAGCTGAAGAGATTTATATGCTTCTGGAACCTTTCAGAGGATACAGGCTTTAGACCAACTACCACAATGATAAGAACCCTTTATCGTTTTCAGTGTGATACCTACCTATGGTACTTATTTTGACATAAAATATTAACATCTCTAAACAATGAAAGCCTGCATGCACTTATTTGCAAATATTGCAAGAAATAAGGAGATAAAGCATTGCAACAGACAAATTGGCATATATAAAGATATAGGGAAGCACTCCCAACCTAGAGTAAGTTATGGTGCCTTTAAAAGTGAAGAAAGTTTTTCATGTATTAACTTTTACTTGCCATGTACTATGTGCTGACTAAATTCTTGTGGGAGGCTTAGAGTTTGGAGAAAAAGGGATGGTCACAGGATATAAATACAAGAGTCCATTGTATTTTCTTGGTAGTTATGTATCGAAATGAGTATAAGATGGTATAAAAACAATATCTTTGCCATTTTCTTTCATTACACATAACTTCAGACAATGTCCCCTCCAGGTTATTAAAAAAAATAAGGACACTTAATCAAGATCTTTTGATGTCACCAGTATTACAACCCTCTGCTGCCAGCCCAATGAAGTAGCATCTATGGGGCAATGACATTTTATTAATATGTCCAGTACACCTAAAGTCATGGAAAGCACACCAGAAATAAATCTTTGTGAACTGAGACTTGAGAGGAATTCACACTTAAAAAGTAAAACCATGATATTTTCTATTATAAAGAACATTTTTAACAATAGATCGTAATAGGTATAGTCTCATTATGTCTAGGGCACATTTACATTTTCTTTACCCAAGTACTGCTTGCTGGTGGAGAGAAACTTCCAAAAGGTTGAACTGGAAGTTACTTACCAAAGGCTAACAGTAAAAAAAAAAAAAAAATACAAATTAGAATAAAAGAATCTTATTTTAAAAGTACTTACTATATGAAGCTCTAGGTAGTCTCCCAGGCCAGAAGAACTGTCCACTCGCACCAATACGGCTTCTTTCTGAACAGTGCTAAACCCTATGGCCAGTCTGTCTGCTCGTGTACTTGGCCGGTCATTAGGAGGCCACTTATATGTGATTTGTCCACCACCTTTGCTAAAGATGTATGTTGTCCCAGCTGGAAAACAACAAAACAAAACAAAAAAGCAATTAGTCCACAGGTATGATGTGTGTACGTATACTTCCCCATATTTGTTATTTTTAGATATCAGGTAAAAATATTAAAGTTATACTCTGGCCAAGTTAAAAAAAAAAAAATGGCAAAGCAATTAAGCAAATAACAGATTTCAATCAAACATTCTCAAGAAAGATTTTTTTAAATTTTAACAAAATATCAAGGCAGCTCAATTTTTAATACACTCATTAAATATAGCTAGCAGCAGATGCTTCAGAACAAAAGGGAGATTTCTGCTTTTTCAATGGAGTTGGACAGGCACAGCATGTAGTAGGTATTTTTTTTTTTCTTTCTGCCTGTTTCTCAGAGGTAGTTCAGTAGAAAACATTATCTTTGGATGCTTCCAAAAGGAGAAGAAACATATATCAACCTGTGTTTGAAACAAGGGCTTTATGCAGATGTGACAGGGTCATAAGTACAGTAAAGCAAATACACTGTGAATCACCCTTTATGGGAAATGGGTCTATTTACGTATGACAGATGATCACTAATGGATGCGCAGCCATGAGTCATGTCAACAAGATATGGATAACAGATGCCATCCACAGAAGTCAAGTCTTAACACACAACACCTATCACTGTCAAAGTACCCAGAACCATGAGAAGACCCATTCTTACTCTCTGAAGTGAATACCATCTCACAACACTGAGAATAATGTCATAGCCACATTTGGTGAATGGTCAAATTTTACTTAATAGTGGTGATTTCAGTAAGTTATCCATCATACTTAAAAAAAAAAAAAAATTGCTTTCAAACAGGTTAACTAAGCATCCAATGCATTAAAATCTTGTATCAGCCCTGGCTGGTGGCAGAGTGGATAAGGCACCAGCCTGCGAACCCAAAGGTCACTGGTTCGATTCCCCAGCCAGGGCACATAACCAGTTTGCAAGCCAGGTCTCCAGTCAGGTCCGTGGCTGGAGGCAGATGAAAGGCAACCATACATTGATGTTTCTCTCCCTCTCTGCCTCCTTTCCCCACTCTCTGAAAATAATAAGTAAAATCTTAAAATAAATAAAATCTCATATCATTTCTCCCCTTGACTCTATCTCATTGAATGCAATAACATGAATTCTTTCCATCAGAATATTTGGAAGAGACATGCAAAAAATATCTATACACACACACACATATGTATCCACACATATATATATATATATATATATATATATATATATACATGTTCTTTATATATATATATATATAAAGAATGCTACCATATATTTCTTGTGCACTTATATGTACTCAATATGGTAAGGAAAGCAACAAAAGTGAGTATTAAAATTTAGGCCACAAAGCATTTTGTGTTCATGGAAATATACCCCAAGAGTAAGGCTAACATGCAAAAGTTGTATGTACAAGGGGAAACCTCCCCCAAATAATAATTTATTTATAAAACATCGTGTATTTGTTCTTATATGTTTAAACTTCAGTCACCTTCAAAGTACTCTCCATTTGATGCAATGCACTTATTGAGATACTTTTCCACTGCTCAAAATGGTTTTTTAACTGGTCAATTTTGATGCCTTTTAAGTGCTTCTGCCATTTTTTGTTTCACCTCTTCACATCAGCAAAATGTTTCATTTTGAGGAGTTTTTTCATCCGGGGAAACAAACAAACAAAAAAAAAATGCTTCTTGGGGTAAGATTGGGTGAAGAGGGAGGGTAGGGCATGGGGGTCTTGCCATGTTTGGTAAAAACAACAATAGTGACTGCTAAACACAGCATGGTGCAGGCAGGTGCACTCGTAAATCACCCATCATGAAATGGCAAACACATTGGAAGGGTCTTAAAAAAAATTCACTGAAGCCGAATGCAACCTCTCACAATACCACCAGCTGGTACACTGACACAGAAGGGTTCCTAGAACACTCATCTACTGGAGGAAGTTTGTACTGCAAGGGGACCACCCTCCAGAAGATGATTTTTGGTTCTGCAGGGGTCTCCCCTTATATAGCAGTATATTTTCAAGATATCTGCCCATCAAATTTATATGATAACCAAATTTACCAATTAAATGAAGATGATATCACATTCATGTATATTTAATATAATAGCTGATAATATCAATTTTCCATATTTTTGTATTTTGGAGTCAACTTTTCTGGCACATTTTCATAGGCCCTTGAGGAACTCCACGGCCTATGCCTGTTGTGCCTGATTGGTTTAAAAGTCCTTGGCATATAGACCTGACCCAAGAAACATGCCAGGGTAATAGTGAATGTAAAAGTGGCAAAACAGAAATTTTTGAAAATGCAATGATGGAAAGGATATGCACGACTCTATTAAATATTTTTGATACTAATGAATGAAAGTTTGGCTCTCTCAAGTTAGAATGGGCAAGTTATATTTCAAAGGTACTAGTCAGTGTGCAAGCAAAAAAGAAAAAAAGTAAGAAAATTCAAAATGTACAGATGTGTGTATCAGGAATGTCAGAGTCCTCCAGGAACATTATTATCTGTCATCATTGGGAGCTTGTTCAACAGGATATTAATAAGCAAATACTATTTGATAAATATTTTTCTGCTTGGCAATTTTGGCAGATGATTAAATATTAAATATTTCAGTAAAGCCTACATCAATAAAAATAGGACAAGAACATATAAATGTGGAGATTTCTTTAAAGTTAAGATGTGCTGGTGGCTTCTGAATGCTGGTACTTAATTTTATATTCTTTTTAATTAACTTTGTTCTCCAATGACTAAGTATTTCATATGAATTAAGAAAAATATTCAAAACTAGAGATGCTATTTGGCAATATGAAATGCATCTATGAAATCAGATGTTTTCTAGAATCATGCAAGTGTTGTAAATCAACAAATACATTACATGATGATTTTTATAATTAAAAAATAACTTTCACAACAATTTTTCACTTTTATATTTCTGCACAGAAAGTAGGGCAAGTATTTCCCCATATTATAAGTGAGGTAATTCAGTCATGAGGCTTGACTTGTTACCTCTTCTTGCAAACTTGTTTATGTGGCAGAGCTGAGGAAACCTAGTACCCAGACTCTGACTCCTGCATTTTTTTTTTATTACAGAAATGTTTCTGTTATCATAACAAGACTGCCAAAAAAAGTTAATTGGATATGTCAGTCTGAATTTATCAAGGCCAACTGTTATCATATTCTAATGTCTCATATCCATAAAGTGACATTTGTACCTCATGATCATATACTGTCCTTTCACTTCACAATGTTGTCAAAAAAAAAAAAGAAAAGAAAAGAAAAAATGACATATAAATGTGAAATGACAGAACATTTAATATATACGTAGATTAACATTTAATGTAGGGTACACTTCCCAAACTTATGGAACTATGAAAGTTTCTAGTTGCTCAGTTATAGGTTTTGAGCATAACAAGATGAATGTTACAATACACATATCATTAGTCAAGATTTTATTTCATCCCCAGTTGCAGCCTTTCCAATAAGTGTTATGGCTTGGCAACTTGCATGCACATTAGCTCCTCTGTCCCCTTACAACAACTTTCCAATCCTTTAGGGTTCACCAAAACAACACGAAAGTAGTTGCACTACTGTGTGCTAAACAAGGCAATCATTGCTAGTGTCCATTTTCTCCAAATATATTTGCAAAGCAACTCTTCCCTTTCCTTGTGTATGCACAATAACACTTTGAATTGCACTCATCTGTACAATTTCATAATAAGCAAACAAGTAAACTGTCTAGCTCTGGCATGGTTCTCTTCTACAGACCTCTATAAGCTCTTGGCTTTCTTTAATGTTTTTTTCTTTCTTTTTCTTTGCAAATCCCATTGAAAAAAATCACTTTGCATCAAACTCTACAAAATTACTATGCTCTGAAATCCATCCTTCCATCAAAATAGAAAACTGTTATAAGCCCTGGCTGGTGGCACAGTGGATAAGGTGCTGGCCTGTGAACCCAACAAAGGTCACTGGTTTGATTTCCAGCCAGAGCACATAACCAGGTTGCAAGCCAGGTCTCCAGCCAGGTCTGTAGCTGGACGCAGGTGAAAGGCAACCATACATTGTTGCCTCCCTCCCTCGGTCCCTCTCTCTCTTCTCTTTTCTCTCCCTTTCTGCCTCTCTCTCTCTTCTGCTCTCTCTAAAAATAATAAATAAAATATATTTTTTAAAAATTGAGGAGCCCGCCCTGGCTGGTAGCACAATGGATAAGGTGCCGGCCTGCGAACCCAGAGGTCACTGGTTCGATACCCCAGCCAGGGCACATAACCAGGTTGCAAGCCAGGTCTCCAGCCAGGTCTGTGGCTGGAGGCAGGTGAAAGGCAACCATACATTGATGTTTCTCTGTTTCTCTCCCTCTCTTTCTTTCTGGAAATAATAAATAAAATCTTTTAAAAAAAAAATTGAGGAGCCCTAGCTAGTTGTACAATGAATAAGGTACCAATCTTCAAACCCAAAGGTCATTGGTTTGATCCCCAGCCAGGGCACATAGCCAGGTTGCAAGCCAGGTCTCCGGCCAGGTCCATGGCTGGTGGCAGGTGAAAGGCAACCATACACTGATGTCTCTCTCTCTTTCTTTCTGCCCCTCTCCCTACCCCTTGCTCTAAAAATAATAAATAAAATCTTTTTTTAAAAAATTGCTATATATTCTATTTTGGTAACCTAGAGAGTATGAGAATACTCCAACAATAAAATATAGTAGGTCAGATGATTAAAATTTCCAAATGTGCTTCCTTTAAAACTGCATCTTTCTCAAACAAGGACATGAGGGACTTATTGAAACAGAATAACCAAGACATTAGAATGTACACTTTGGACTCAAGCAGTTCTGGGTTCAAATTCCACTTTTATGATTTGCTAGCTAAATGACCTTGACCAAGATATTTATTCTAAGTGTTCTGTTTCCTATATGAAAAAAAAAAAGGGGGGGGGATATAACATTATTGCACCATAGAGCTTCTACCTGCATTAAAGTAAAATATTATATAATAACACATTAGTCCCATTCCCACCATATGATAAGTGCCTAATACATTTTAGAGAAAATAGATGGTATGTTTCCTATGGATGGTGAAAATATAAAATAACATTGTTGCTTTGTTTTAATATAAATGACTTTAGAACAAGTTTAATTCATTTCAAAGATATGCTCAAACCAAGTGCCTTTTAAGAAATGACTTTCCTACACCCCAGTTTTCATAACTCTTTTTAGTATTTCATTCCTTGGATTGGCAATTTTTCCCCACATAAACCCATGATATTATTATTTACATTCACTAATAGCTGACAATGGAAAGAATATTAAATTGCATTAAATGGGAGTTTTCATGAAAAAAATATTAGTTCAACAGCAGAAAGCATCTAGGATGGGAAGAATTACAGCATGGTGCAAAAAAAATCAGTGTGACTATTATGTAATAGTCTATACAGTAAGTCTATACAAAATAAACTGCAATCTAGTTTTATTTTTTTAATTTATTTTTATATAAACATTTTACTATATAAGTGAATTCAACATGTAGTAACAATACATCTTAATCAGTTACCAGCATTTTCTCAATGTAGAGGAACGTGTCGCTGTTATTATTTATGCACATCTCTATGTGGCCTGCACTAGCACCTCAGTGCCATGGCTTTAATGGGTTTACTACAAGTTAACCTTGACATCCATCACATCACTGAATATATGAATGACTCAAACTTAAAGTGGTTTTCAGCAATTTCCACATTTAAGTAGTGCAGCAAGTCTATACTCCTCACTCCGAATTGATTATCAAAGCTGGCTCCGTCAGGTGCAAATTTAGCAGTGTCCATATATTTTACACTGTAAAAATTGTTTGTAAAAATTACAGGTGGGTTCTTATTTCTAATGTCTGATGGCCTGGATTGTTATAAGAAGAAATATTTTTAGACTTTAACATATATTTACATAAAGGGCTCTTTTCCCTGCTTCTCTTTCTTGTCAACCATATCCTCCCAAAATGTGCACACTTCAACTTTCACCTCACTTGTTCCTGAAAAAACTAATATTCCCCCCCCAAAATGGATTGAAGCTTTCTGAAAAAGAAAACCAATAAGCATGCACAGGTATGCTTGATCATTGGTTGCTCAGGATCTTTGCTACATGAACAATAGTGGAATTAACTTCTGAGCAGATTAGCTTCTAACTCATAAGTATATGAACAAAAGGTTCTTTGTCTGAAAGCCTATAATTTTTCAAATGTCATCGTGTAGCCAATATGAAACATTTAGGCCATTATGATTCTATTAAATGTAACAGGGATATAACACTTTTTCCAGTGAAAGTTTGCCAGGCAGTCAGATGGAAATTAAAAGTAAAACAATTATAAATAAGGGGAACTTTCTTCCTACAATCATGTCTAGGGGCTATTGTTAAATTTAAATTTTCTGAACATCTACCTAGGTGGAAGCATTCCTTTGAGTAAAGTTCATAAAAGGTGAGGTCAATAAGAAGGCCAGCTTGTATAAAAAATGTTTTTGACTATAAATTTCTAAACTAGTGAAACTTTAAAAAATGAATAAGAATTAACCCTACATGTACAACAACAACTTATTACACTTAATTGTCTTCTGTTTCTGTCAAATTTTTTGAAACCACAAAGAATTATTTTATGAAACTTAGCACAAAAGTTTAAAATTAAAATAGCACACCAATTTAAAAATTTCACGTAGCCTCAAAGACTCAGGAAAGATGAAATTTTAAGAGGCAAGATGAATGAACTTTAATAGGCATTTCTACCTATGAGATGTAACCAGCTCCAATTCTAAAATGTAATAAAATTTACCAAGATTAAAAAGTAAGAGACACTTCTCAATATTATTGTGCATCTAAGGATAGAAAAGTACTAGAAAAGAAAAATGAAAATAAAGACTATATAATATCATAACTTAAGATTTTCAATGGGAGATGCAGGCTTGTTAAAACTGACCAACACATTACAACTAGCTAAAGGGATCAGAAAACAAGACAGGGTTTTCACCCTTCAACTTGGCAATATAGAGCAGGTAGGTCCTTAATAAAATAAACGGGGCAACAAAAGTGGCCTGCCTCAGAAATTGGCTAAGAAACTGACCCCCTAGTCTGAATCAGACCAAAGAAAAGAATCTCCAGGAGAGTTTCCAAATTACTGTTCCAAAGTAATGAAAGCCCTATCACAGTAATTCGCAATAACATTCAAGATAGAAGGGACAACAAGAGGTTTTTTATATATGGCAAGTGGCATGTTCCATCAGGATCCTAGACACTTAGAAATTAAGAAAATGCATTGCCCTGGTTGGTGTGGTTCAGTGGATTGAGCACCACCCTTCGAATCCAAGGGTTGCTGGTTCGATTCCCAGTCAGGACATATAACCAGGTTGTAAGCCATATCTCCAGCCAGGTCCCCAGATGGAGGCAGATGAAAGGCAACCATACATTGATGTTTCTCTCTTTTTCTTCCTCCTCCCCTTTCCCTCTTTCTAAATATAATGAATAACATCTTTTTAAAAATATATATTTTATTTATTTTGCTATAATAGTTGGCCCAATTTTTCCCCTTTTGCCCCCCTCCACCCAGTACCCCATTCCCTCCAGGAATGTCCCCCTTAGTTCATGTCCATGAGTCATGCATATAAGTTCTTTGGCTTCTCTATTTCCTTTGTTCTTCTTAACATTCCCCTGTCTATTCTGTAATCACCAATGTGTACTTTCTTTTTTCCCTTTCACATCCAAACAATTCACCATTTAATTTCTGCCTTCTGTCAGCTTCTCAAATCATATTAATACAAAGTTTTCTTTTCATTATTCCAAAATGACTATGTTAATTCATTTGTTTAAAAAATTACTCTCAAGTAATTGTTTACTTGGTAATATTGCAATATTACCAAACACATGCAAAAATACATTTATACCCATATATATTTTTACACATACTTAAAGTACATACTGGATTTTGAAGAATACAAAAAACTTAAAATATGCCAATAGCTTACATAATTATTACATGTATGATGATAGTATTTTACATATATTGTAGCAAGATTAAGCAGTTTTTTCTTCTTTAATACTTATTTTACTCTGGAATGCTATTTTTGTGAAATATAGCACAGAAACGGTGTATTGCAGAGAAATAAAATGTATTAAAAACTTTTAAAAGTCTGTTGACTATACATACAATTAAATACCAACTGAGAAAATCAGGAAAGGTGGACATTGGAAGCATGCGCTTTTGTGCACTGGAACTTTAAAGAGTTCGTGCCTGCAATCTATTCTATAAAGCATGAATCATGAACTTGGTTCAGGTTCTTTCATAAACCTTCATGACCCTCATGCAAATCAGATATATTGTTAGACTCTCCGGGTCCTCAGGGTCTTGCTAGGCATTAAGAATTAAGGTCTCCTAAACTTTCAATGGGATCAGGGGAGGCTGACGCACACAGACACCTCAGCACCCTGGAGGAGGGGTCATGAAAGCAGAGGAATCTTCTCATCGAGCCAGTCTATCCACGATTCAGCCCTAGCCCAGGCAGGATACCGCTTTAAAATAAAAAATGGAGCGTGCTTATTCAATAAGAAATTTTAATTAAAATAAAACTATCAAGAAAATGGAACAGCAAAAAGCTATCATGATTCCTATGAGGTCAGGAATCATTTCTCTCAAAAATAATTTCAATTGTAATTATGCACTTCAATGAGAAAGGAAGAAAATTTTCCCTTTGCCTATTTATTGCCCCCAAAACTTTTCTAGAATAAAAATCTTTTTCTATTAAGTATTTCATATTTTCCTAGTCTTTATGTATTTTTAAATGTTATTTTCATTTATTTATTTTTTACTGTATAAAGAGGAGAAGAGAAAAAGAGGTAGAGAAGCACAAATGTGAGAGAGAAACATTGACTAGCTGCCTTCCCTAGATGCCAACTGAGGAAAGAACCAGTAACCCAGGCATGTGCTGCAACTGGGAATTGAATCAGTGACCTTTTGGTTTTCAGGATGATGCCTAACCAACTGAGCCACACACCCTGTCTGGAGTTAGTCTACACAGTTTATAATAGAAATTCTATATTCTTATGACCTTGGAAAGAATAATAATATAAATGGATTATGTATATTTTCTTTTTATTTGACATTTTCGTATTTTGAAATTTATAGAAAGAACATGCTACATGGGGAAAATATCAATTCTTTTGAAAACAAGTTAAAAACTACTGCTGTCCTCCTTTAGAACGTATGTGAAGTAATGGCTGACCGACCTTGTCTACATCCTAGATATTTATGCAGGAATACCACAAATAGGACACAGACTGTGTGGTGTGGGGAGGCTCAAAGCTTCTGTAATGACACTTAGCAGAAATGATTCATTCACATCCTGACATTTTCAGAGTCCAGTCTGAATCTTTAAAAAGTGTGAGGATTTTGAAAAGCTTTATTGTAGGCATCGTGCCTCAAAATGCACCCATACCTTAGGCACATTCTCAGGTTTCAAATTTGCTGAACGGAGGAGCAGAAGACAAATCTTTATTATTAATCCCATAACCACTTTTATTATACAAAATCAAAGGCCTTATAAATTTTTGGAAAGGATACCACTTCCTACCCTTAACAGTGGAATTAAATCCTGAACACAAACCTGGACATGAGATATTGAACTATTTGCTTTACGTACTTAAAATAAATAGTTGCCACCATACAAACAATACAATTCATAATAATTTGAGATGGAAGCCAGAAGTTTTGCTTTTGTTTGTTTTCTAATTCTAGTTCTTCCCATTTAACATTTTCTTGCCTATCTTTATATTTAAGTAATTTTCTCCCTGACTAGGCCCCAAGAAAAACTATTCACTAGTTATTTTGAACTGGAACTGGATAGAACATTAGCTTCTGCCTCGAAGTCACTTCACACTAAACTCTAACCCTATCACCTAGGTATTCACATGCAAAATACATATTTTCCTCCCCTAATGACTTTTGCCTTTTGCTGGGTTATGCTTCTCTGCTGCACACCTGGTTTTCTTTTCAGTCCAGCTTCCCACGCTCATTCCAGCCAAAGTGAACTCTCTCCCTTTATAGCTACAAAATTTATTTTTAACTTGTTAAACTCTTATATATCAGAGTTGTCTCTTATTGAAATTTACATCTTAAATGAATGCCTACAAAAGAGAGTAGATTTAATTTTGGGTATCTTCAAGAGACTCGTGCTTTTCTTGATTCATTAATCATGCGCAAGAACTTAATATATTTGTTGAACTAAGTCATGTAGCAAGAACATTGCTACAATAGTAAATAACATAAGGCTCCTGACTCTCAGATATGTTTAACAAATTCCATGCCTACATCCATTAGCAAAATGCAATAAACGTCTGTAGTTGTGGAAGAAATCTGAAGAATTTCACCAAATACAACAAACTAAGATGAGGGACTAGATTGCCAGCTCACCCTGATAATCAACCCCATTCTCCACCTCACTACCCCAGGGTAAGGAACAGCTGTGATGAAGTCACGGGGCTCTTCATCCAGGTCATCGTGAGCATAAGAGAGTCAGTACCTGTTCCTATATTTTGCTTGAATAACCTATCTCAAAGATTTCCATATTATGTAGGGAAGAGCATCCTGCTGGTTCTCAAGAGTAAGAGTGTATTCATCATTAGAGAAACCCAGAAGACAATACTGCAACTAGATGACTGAAATGAACACCCCAGGGATGAAACACCCAATTCAGGTCCTCCAAATAGGGGGTGCTGAAAAAAGCACAGCATCATTTCTGTACTGTTTTTGCCAAAAATGTGTAGCCTCAAGTCTAATCATAAGGAAACAGCCAAGAAACTCAAATTTAAGACATGCTACAAAGTAACCAGCAGCATTCTCCAAAAGGATCAAAATTAGGGAAAGAAAAAGCAGAAAAATATTGATGGGCTATCACAAATTAGAGAGGACCAAGAAGAAATGTCCACTAGGTGCAATGTGAGATCTTGGTTTAGATCTTAAACTGTAGAAAAAGGCCATTAGTGGGACAACTAGTAATTTTGAAAAATATAGTCTTTAGTTTAGTTAGTACCATTATACTAAAGCTTATTTCCTGGTTTTAATAATTGTACTGTGGATATAGAAGATGGTAACTTGAAGGGAGGTAGCCAAAGGGGGGGTATGTGTTCTAATTTCATAATTTTATAATTCTAAAATTAGTTCAAAAAATTATTCAGAGAAGTGTATCAACTATGAAAAACAATTTAGAATTTGAGTAAAATTGTTGATAGTGGGCATCTATGCAAACAGAAGTAGCTTGAAAAATCCCTAGCTTTAGACATGAAGTGTAGTTGGAGACTTTGCTTGGCTATGAGAAGTGGAGAGAGCATGTGGAGGTAGGTGGAAAACTTAATTTTCTTTCTTCATATAAGAAACTTGCTTAATAGCTGATTGTAAAAAAAAAAAAAAAAAAAAAAAAAAAAAAAAAAACATAATTCAACCTTTTTAACATGAAGATATCTGAAAAATTCAGATTAAAATAAAAATTTTCTGCAGTCAAAAACAGCAGTCAAATCTGAGATCAATTCACCCAGGAGACCAACATCTCATTCATCCATTTGTTTATTTATTAATCAGGGTCAATCATTGTGGGTAGGAATTATTAAAATTCTTAAGATAGTTTCTAGCCCTAAAATCATGCAAGTAAATGGCCTTGAGACAAAATTTATATATCCAACCTTATGATTTCAGCTGACCCAGATTAGTATGAGCTAATTCCTGTCATATACTTGGAACCTAAGAGGGACTCTTGGGCCATGGAGAGACAAAAGTGCAGGTGCTAACGTATCATTTTGTAATGTAGTATAACTGATATTTTTGTGTGTAAAACTTAGTATATATGGTTGTTACGATCTAAGAGATGCATCAAAGGAGGAAATGGTGGACATTATGGAGGTAAGATGTGTATCTCTTCTAACATAGCAAGAAAAAAGCAATGTAAAATTACTTTACAAGTTGCTTGAAATACTGAAAGACAGATGGGTTTTGTGAAGTGGTAGGCAAAGACTCTAACTCAAAATAAGAAGTTGGGATTTTGGACAAAAGCCAACAAAATACAGTGCTGAGATAATAGTAGAAGAATATATAGGAGAAAGAGAATATAAAGGCATACAACATCATAATTCAAGATTGAAAACATCTATGCAAGCAATAAAAATTAACATTTCTACATATAAAGCACCACACTAGACCCTGGAGATGACTGGAAGGTATATGTCACAGTTCTAGAATATAGTTTTTCCACAACGATCATGGCCCATTCAATCAGATGTCAATTCTTGAAATTCTTTATTTCCATTCTTATAGCCATTGTTCATACTGTATCATCTTTAATCTTAAATGTTGAAATAAATACTTATCCCTATTTATATGAGACTTTCCTGTCCCTCCTTAACTTAAATCTACCTTAATTTAAATCTACCTTACAAACTAACATCAGGTTGTTTTTTGAAATGCTATTAGTAATCACTCCTCTCATTCACAGACTTTCTATGATTAAACCACTGTCTACTAAATTAAGTGAAAATTTCTTATGGTATCTTTGAACATCCTCCAAATCAACCAACCCTGTATTGCAGCCAAATTGGAGAATTCACTTGGTCTCTTGAAATACCCCCAATCCTTTCTAATCTGGTTCTGGAAAAATAAGAGCCAATGTATTTTGTGGTAAAGATTTTCATAAGGGAAGTCACAGAGGCACAAAATAGATTCCAGAAATAGGAAGTAGATCCATTTATATTAGTAAAGAAACTGATGCATTGTTAAGCACCACTTTGTCCTCTTTGTCTCAAATTAAATCTCTAGATAAATACAGAGCACAAATCATATAATAGAAATTAGGACAATTCAAGGTGAGTGTTAAAAAGAGATTAAGCCCTAGCTGGTGGATCAGTGGATTGGCGCCAGCCTGTGAACCCAAAGTTCGCTGGTTCAATTCCCCAGTCAGGGCACATAACCAGGTTGCAAGCCAGGTCTCCAGCCACGTCCTTAGCTAGAGTCAGGTGAAAGGCAACCATACATTGATGCTTCTCTTCCTTTCTTCCTCCTACCTGCCCTTCTCTCTGAAAATAATCATTAAAATCTTAAAATATATTAGATCAGTTCTAGTATCTCAGTATACTTATAATTCCAAGAAATACAAATTTTCTTTAACAAAGTCATATAAATTCACAAATATAGAAAAAACATGATATTACTCCATAAGAGAGAAAATATATTTAATAAGTGTCTTGGTGATATTTGCTACTTATCACTTATGTGTTCATTCCATCCTTATCAGAAAAGAAACCACTTCTAATTTAAGTCCTGTGCTATGAGTAGAAAAAGTAGCAGTAACAGCAACCTAAATTAAAATAAAGAATATATACCTTTGGCTTGTTTGCTTATTCATTCCCTATCTCAGACTCTCTGAAAGCTTATGAAGATAACAATAATAATACAATTCTGTCAATTTTGAGAGATACCAATCCACATACCTTCATAATCAGAGTTACAAGAAGAAAATTATTGCGGTTAGATCATTTACTTTGACAAGCAATTGTGGGTATTTGAAAGATGTAAAATCCAGGGATGGAAGTTTTTTTAACCCATGATGATACTTAGCCAAAGGAATGCAACAAAGAAATGAATTTTAAAAGTGCTGGGGGAAAAAATTGTTTTTCTACAGAGATCTTTCTATTTCACCACCCATGTGAAGATATATAATTATGCGTGAGTCATTTTTGAAGTTGAAATGATTGAACGTTAGAGGTTGGATTAAAGTGGCAATCAGCCCTGGGGTAGGGACGTGTCACACCTTTCTTCTTTTGTATTTGGCTCATAAAATTCTATCTTCCTAGACTAAAATTACAAAGTGATTCCAATCTGCACCTCAGATCCTTCAACACTCAGGTCCCCAATCTCAAAAGACCCTCGGGTTAGAAACATAAGTCTTTGAGCTCTAGTGTCTTCAAATAGGAACTCTAAACATAGTTGAAAATGACCTCTAGGACAAGCAAGGAAGAGCACTATTAAGAGGTAAGGTAGGCTTCAAACTTAAAAACACCCAGATCTCCAACCATCCTTAAAAGTTTAATTTATTTTAAATTGGTTATTGGATTCAAATGAAGTTGCCTGCCATTTGTCTTAGAAGTCCTTAAGATTAAATGTTACAATTGTTGTAGGGGGAAAGAGGCCATTTCTTACACAGTATAATCTGCTTACTACTATGATTACTAATTAGAATTATGAATATGATTCATTTTTTTTCTAGAATATTCCAAAGCATTTACCAAAGAATGCTGTGCCTTTCTGTTCCTTCTTTGATACTAAGTCATAGTCATAACTTTTGGGTAGATACTACTGAAGTGATTATTTTAGTCAGATATGTAATAATAATGCCATCTAAAAGCTACATTTAACCAAGAGAGCAGTATTTTCAGAACAGCCAGCAGTACAGCAGTGCTTTGTGATATTAACATATTCTAGCAAATCAGTTTGCACTCATTATCATAAGCAATTACTTACTGTTTAGATGTAGCTCTTATTCAATTGGTGAGCAATTTGCAAGAATCTAAAACATAACACAGAGAGCTTTCCAAAAATTCAACCATACACTGGGGCAGATGAGGCAACTAGGTTCAGAGACCATGTACAAAACATGGTACTCATTAAATGCATGTAACATTAAAATAGTGATTTGGCCACATCAGCTTATACTGCTTTATAATTTGTTAACCCTTGTTTAGACACTGCCAGCACAGCTGTACACATCAGACAGTAGGAAACATCACTATAATAAGGCCTAGGAAAAAAAGTGGAAAGTCTCTGTTTTCTGAGAATGAACTAGCTATAAATTTAATTATATTTTGGTATTTCCATAACCCATAGCATTGCCTGAGTGATTTGGCACTACCTAATTTGTCTCTTTAAAGATGCTTTTATTATCTTTATTTTTTCCCTTTTTTTTTTTTTTTTTTTTAAAGATTTTATTTATTATTTTCAGAGAGAAAGGAAGGGAGAGAGGCAGAGGGAGAGACAAATCCATGTATGGTTGCCTTTCTACCTGCCTCCAGTTACGGACCTGACTGGAGACCTGGCTTGCAACCTGGTTATGTGCCCTGGCTGGGGAATCAAACCAGCAAACTTTGGGTTCGTAGGCAGGCACCTTATCCACTCTGCCACCAGCCAGGGCTCCATTTCTATTATCTTGATTCTTTCCATTTATGTCTATGGTGGAGGACTGCTGATGTCCACCCCTATCCACTTCACTTTCTTTAGTAACAGAACTTGAAGCAAGTATACAGATAAATTGTATGTAAGCTGCACATACATTTGTCCAGTTGGAGTCTACATTTCCCATTCTCCTTGTAGCTTGATTGGACCATGTGACTTAAGTTCTCACCAAGGATATATGGCCAAAAGTGATGTCTGATTTTTTTCAGGTCAGGCCCTGCCATCTATCTATATTTTTCTGCCCAAGCTCCTCTCTCTTTTTCCTAAGTGATGACAAAAACTGAGACAGTTGCCTTAGACCAAGAGCTGGCAGTCATAGGTTAAGAATTTCACTCTCCAACCAATTGAGCCACAGTGGCCAAGGCCTATATAATATTTTACAGAAACATTGTGAAGAGCATTAACCTAGAATTAATTATGAGATATGACTTCCATGTACTGTAAATACTATGTGAGAAAGTAAAATGTACGTTTTGTACATCTGTGCATTTTGGGTTTCACATGTATTGCAAAGAATGTTTATACAGACTTTAAAACAAAATGACACAACATGTCCATGGATTTCTATATACTCCTGATAGTCAAGTAAATTTGATAAGGAAACTATAATTATCTATTTTACAAATTTAAAAGAAATTGTTGTTCACAGAGGTATGATGATTTGTTATAGTCATAAAACTTTTACCAAAACCTTACACAGAGACTAGTAATAATCCGTTATCTTTTTTTATAGTCACCCACTGTTATCCTGGCAGATTATATTGGGGAGAGGATGTTATGTTTTCATGGATCTACTCCATACTCAAGTTATTTTCTCCTTTACAAAAATAAAATGGTACACATTTGCAAAAATATGGTAAGGATGTTGTCTATGACCCAGAAGCAAAGTGAGATTAATTCACCCATACTGATTCCTAGGCTTGAAAATATACCATTTAATCTAGAAAACTTGTAAATTCTCTCTGTCCTATTGAGATATAAATCTTCTCCCAGCTTCCTAATAGTTTTATAACTCAGGAATGTCTTCCTGAAGGGCCTGAAAGCCATCTCTTTGAAGTGTGATCATCAAGGAAGACAGTACCTAGCTTTCCTAGTCTTTGTGGGAGGAAAGCCAAACTTGGATTAGCACCAATTAGCAAACACAGAGGACACAGTCACACTGAGCAACCTCCTCCTCCAGTCCTTATGTCCTCCAGGATTTTCCCACCAACTCACCCCAGGACTTGAAAAATCTCCTGCCTCAGGTTTCAGTAAAGTTGAGTTCAATTTTTCTTCCCTATTTTCCATCATCATTCTCATTTTGGAGATAGGGTAAGGGAAAATGAGAAACACCCACTGGTTGCCTTTTGCTTGTGCCTTGCCTAGGACAGTATCAGCAATCTTGGCCCATTCCCTAACTGGGAATCAAACCCGTGGACTTTCTTCCCATGGGATGACACTCCAACAAATTGAACCATAGTGGCCAGGGCCTAAATAGTATTTTACAGAAACACTGTGAGGAATATTCATCTAGAATGAATTATGAGATATGACTTCTGTAGCAAAACATTTTATCTCCATTTCTTGAAAAGTCACAGCAAAAAAAAATTGTAGAATAATCATTAATAAAGAGTAACTTTATTTCATTTTTCTATTGATTTGATATAGTTTGTCTCTGATATTCTATCTTGAGATAAGAACTAGTTCTCTTGGTTCATATATTTACCTCAAAGCCTGGAACACCATGAGGCTCTTCACAGGTAACATAATAACATTTGATGTGGTGAACAAAATAAATCTCATCTGAAACTATTTTGACATCTTTATTTTCATCTGATGTTTTAGAATCAAATATCTTTGTGTTATATGTATAACAAAAGACTCCATTAATGGAAAGATGGGAGGGAAGCATAATGTACTAAAATCTGTATGTCAGCAACTTTTTCCAGTGTCTTGAAAACTATCAAAGTACTATAAATTGAGACTGCTAAGAAAAATAAAATTTTCATAAAACTTTTGGAGTATACACAAATATAGTATATGATTACATATATATGATTTTATATAATATATCATATGTAAAATCATATAAATAAATTATATATATATATATATATATATATATATATATATATATATGGAAAGAAAATAAAATGTCATCTTCACGGACCAGAGAAGGGAAGCCTTAGATAACCAAGATAACCAATACCACACTGGGGACAGATAAGTTAAAAAAGCAAAGCAGAACAAATGAAAAGCCAAAGAATGGCCTAAAATAAGTTTCTTTTGTTGCTTCTCAAATTCAGACACTTTCAAAACTGAAATAAGCAGGCTCCAAATCAAAGGAATTTTCTGAAGTTGGGATTTCATTTATTTTAATGCGAACAAACACCTAAAATAATCCTAAAGGGCACATTTTAAGAGCAGAAACATAAAACTTTATTTTTCCTACAAGATGTTACCAGTTTTTCAAGCAATGTCAAAATCCTCATATCAAAAAAATGTTCAAGCATTTTTTTTTCTGCCATTTTAGTATTTGTCACCTAGTTATTTCCATATTCATTTACCACATCCTTATCTATTAAGCAAATACCATTTCTCCTCCATATACTATAATACATATTTTAAAGTGCAGCTTCCCAAAATAACAAAGACAATTTCCCGTTCAATCCCATTAAGGATATAAAAACACAAAACTCACAATGCCTATACCTATGAGTGAGATGTATGTGATGCAGTCAGAATAAGGAAGGGTGATTTATATTGTAACTTTATAGGGCATTCACCAATAAGTTGATCAAATATTTCTGTGCCCATGAAGAGGTGACTGCTTGATGAAGTATAAGGAAATGAACAAAACAATGACGTCCCTTCCACAAGTAGCCTGGTCACTCATCCCGGAGGAATCATTTAACATACTCTTGACTCTCTTCTGCCCATACTTTGCCCAGATAATCTTCAACATGTAAAACAGACATGTACCAAGGAAGATGGGGTTTATGCTAAAGCAAAGTGGGTCCATGTGGGGAATTTTCACTGGGCAAATGACAAGATCAGTTTTGAAATTTAGCAAGATTATCAAGGCTTCTATGGGGAAAATGGGATGAACGAGGAGGATATGGACAAGGAGGCCCAGCAGAAAGTTATTTCACAAAAATAAGAATAAATTACAATGACTTATGAAAAGAAATAGATGCGAGAAATATACAGGAGGTACTGTTGTAAGGACTTATCATGACTGAATTTAGAGGAGAAAAGGAAGACATCAAAGATCACTCCTAGGTGTCTGACCATTCAGTCACTGAGAAAGGAAGCATCAGAGGAGGGATGAAATGAGTTAGGAATATGTTTGATTTGTATGAATTTATTTATTTTCTTCCATGTAAGAATATTGTCATCCTTGTAGCCCTGTAGTACTTAGCACACCTGACATGTACATGGAAGACATTTTTCAGTATATCCTGCTAATAGATCCAACATAAATTAGAAGGGATGTTCTAATAAAAACCACTGTCTGCAATTTTATTTAAAATAAATTTTGCAAGACACAGCTAACTCTTATCTCCTCATTACCTATAAAATATTCTCCAGATGTAATACCAAGCTTTAAATAAGACTTTTTAAAGTAATTTTTGCAAGGCTCAGCTAACTTGTATCTCCTCAATTTCTTTAAAATATTCTCCAGATGTAATCCTTAGCTTTTGATAAGACCTTTCCACAAAACCTACCTGAATTGGCTACATTTGTCTTCTGAACATTTGCAGTGTTCCTTTTCTTACAATAGCATTCAGAAATTGCTTTATGAAAAAGGTTAACTATACAGTACTGTCCCAGCATTTCCTTTGCTTGATTGCTTTTTGGTTCTCTGCATGTAATTGCTTGGTTAACTTATTGTGTCTAGTTGATTTGCTTCCTCTGCTCATCAAAAATTTATTAACTGTCTTCTGCATTCAGAGCACTTAGTAAGTTAGGATGTGTTGGTTTCCCTGTTATGCTACGGAGGTGAGCATAGGTTCAAATGTCACCATATAGCTGAGCTTAAGCTTGGCTCCCTGCATCTGTAGATAAAGTTATGTGTGTTTTTCAGCACATTTGAATAGTGGAAGGAGACAAGCAATGACAGGATCTACAATAACTGAAAATTATATTCTGTATACACTCTTTTAACTCTGTTAAGCCTTGTCATAAAATATTTTAAAGCCTCTCCCTAACGAACAAGTTTAGTTAGACACTCTATATCATAAACATAACTTTGAACTACTAGACCATTTGTCTCCAAGAATGTAGTGGGCATGGTCCATATAATGCCCTTAGGCGAATTAGAAACAATCTTCCTCAAAACCATTTATTTCAACTGTTGAGAAATTGTCATAGTATACTGATTTTGTCAGAACAAGCCAATTGCTTCTTAGGGCCTAGAAAATATCATATTAAATATGCAAGTCCATGGGGGTAACAATGTGAATGGTACCAGCCTCACAGGTCCACAACTGGCGCAAGCATACACAACATCTCTTTAGTGAGATGCAGGAAACATTAGGGCTTGTTCCATGATAAACATTCAACTCATCTTGAATTCTATTGTTCCATGAAATATAACTATGTTCCTTAGGAGGGAAGGAATGTAAGAGACACAGAAAACAACCATATTCCTAATAAGTCACTTTCTTGCATGTGTAGCCAAGGCAAGTGGGAAAAGAAATTCTCATTTTTTCTTGGAAAGAAGCAGTTTTGCACAGTTGAAATAAGACCATTCATAGGCCTAACTTGCGGAAATGAAATTCCTGAAAAGAAAGACAATATAAGAGTAGTGCTTATCTGAGATACATGAAGAACTTGAGCACTTCAGCTAAAGCCATGTATTTGAAGCACAGGCCTCAGCCAGACAAAACTGACTTGTAAAAACAAGACACTCAGGATCCTCAGGAGATCAGTCTCTTTTCCTGTCCCTCCATGGCTGCTCCAAGGTACAGATTCAATTTTGAAGCAGGTTATATCGAGAATCCAACTGGGAATATGTGGTTAATGAATTTTATACAATCTTCCTTCTTTTCAATTAACAAAAAAGAAAAAAAAAAAAACTCAAAAAATATGATGGACTTTACTGAATCTTTTCAACTTTTCCCCCTAGACTGATTCTAGGACATAGTGGTGACATCCAGACAGCTAATTAAACTGTTAACCCTTTCTTCAAATTTGCAAAGCTTTGAACATTTGTATTACGGAAGCCACTCCTGACCTGATGCTCCAAAGGATGCAGACGTTCCAAAGCTATCCAGAAAAGTTACATTCATATTAATCTAGGCAAACTTGGCCCTGACAATGGAGTCCTGTGCATTAACTCAAAATATTTAATGCCTTTCTTAGATTTTGCTTACCAAATTTATGTAACAAGTAAAGCCTCCAAAGTAAGTCCAGAGAGGTTCATTTTTCCTGAAGTTAAATGGAAAGATAGCAAAAAGGAAAGGTCCTCTATGATACTTTAATTTTTTAAGATTTATTATTTTTAGAGAGAGGGGAAAGGAGAGAGGCAAAGAGGAACAGAGACATCAATGTATGGTTGCCTTTTTGTTTTTCACCTGCCTCCAGCTACGGACATGGCTGGGAACCTGGCTTGCAACCTGGTTATGTGCCCTGGCTGGGGAATCAAACCAGCAACTTGTGGGTTCGCAGGCTAGCGCCTTATCCACTGTGCCATCAGCCAGGGCTATGATACTTCTGAAAGCAGCAAGATCACTTTCTAGCCAACAGAATGTAAAGTTGTCAGAGAATAAAATGTGGTTGAAAATGGAGGAAATGCTCTAGAAGGTTCCAGAAACTTTAAGTCACAAGACATGCATATACTCATACTCATGAAACAGTCATGTTTCTTAAGTTATTATCTAAAAGATGCATATGTTCAATTTTAAAGCAAACAAAAATTGGAGCACCTTCAGTCTCAGAACAGATTTTTTTAACTTTGGAAAGGTATGTTAACAACATAAATATATGTAAAACACAGTAACTTTTAAAAATAAAATCAGATCTTTTATCTCTCACAAGAACAATATCTGCACTCTGAATTCATTAGTCAAATCTTCCTGTTCTATGTTAAATAAGAGAAAGTAAGATTGCAAATGAACACAGTTAAAAAGCCATCATGTAATGTGGAAGCATTCAACCCTGATCAGGGAAGTACAGATTTATTCCTAACTCATTACTCTGTGACTTTGACAAAGTTGTTGAAACTCTTCAATGCTCCCCATTTCCCTCTTCTGAAAATAAGACAGTTGTTCCTGATAATCTCTAAAGTCATTTCCTAATAATATATTCCCTAAGGTTAAAATATCAGTCCACTAAAACTGGCACTAACCTTGAACTTGATCCCAGTATACAATGAATTGTTCAGCTAACATAAGCATGAAGGAGGAAGGCGGATTTATCAGCAAAAGCACTATAGCAGATAAAATGCAATCTTATTTTGTGTGGATATTGTTCCTTTTTATATGACTTTAAACAACAAATGTATACAATGTTTTATATTTTAGATTGTAAAATATATAGTAGAGGATATTTTATTTCATGTGGTAATTCTATGATTATAGAAAATTAAGACATAAATATAGAGGAAAATTAAACATAAAATTGGCTGATCATTGTTAACAGTTAACATTTTTACTTTCTAGAGTCATATAACCCACATGTCTGGTCTAGCAACCCCATCCAAAATCAATACAATACAAAATGATAGTCTAAAATGAGTTCAAAATTTATTAAAACCTAGTTACATAATTACTGAGGTCTTCTCAGTCTAAAATCTATAATTACTTCAGTTACTATTAAAAAGGTTGTGTGAAGTGTTATTGAGCAAAAAAAACACCCTGGCTGATTTGTTTTGTGAATACATGTTAAGATAATTCCAATCTGGAATGATTCTGAGTCTTTGTAGGTTCTATTATCACAAATATGACTCAGATCCAAAAAGAGATTTATTATCCTATTGCAGCAGTCAATTTAAGTTGTGAAAATACAAGGAAAGTGAAAGCAGAATTGGTATTATTTTCTGTCATTCTAGTTGAAAAAGACTAGGTATCAACTCAATAGTCCAAAGCATATTAATTCTTACCCAAAGGTAACCTTCACCTGTGTTAGTTTGTTTATGTTCATGTGTTTTGGGGCTTGGGGTAAAGAATTTTAAGTCCCTTATAGATACCCAGTTAAATCATTGCAGCACTCCTTACCTGTAGATTAGAAGTACCTTTTGAAATGCCATTAAACCTTTCACAGCAGCGGGTAGAAAACCATGCTTTCTCCTGAGCTATATGACCGTACTCTACATATCACTCTAGTGTGTAGAGTACTAATTGAATTTAACCTATGACATTGTTTTTTCCTTGTCAAGCACCTAGTGGAGGTCAGTGGGCAAGTGATAATAATTTTTACCAAGGAAAAAGAAAATCCTGACAAGTAACCTGTCTTGTCATAAAGTTAGTGAGCCAAAAGAACACTTAGGGATGCCTTCAGTGATTTTGTTCTCAAGTTTTAAAAGTCTTCCCTTTATCCAACTGTCCAAATTAAGGCAATTAAAAAAAATAATACATGTATTGTATTTTGGCACCATTCAAATGTTCAATGAATGAATCTAGGGCAGTATCTATTACCTATCCAATGCTTCCAAGTGAAGCAAATCAGTATGTGCCAACATTAGCTCTTCAAACTCATACAGATGCATCTGATTGGGAACACTCATGTGTATAACAGGTTTAATTATACCTTGTGATTAAATAATATTTATATATTGCAGAATCATGAAAAGTAAAGAAATAAAGAGAAAAAAAATGAACCTAAAATAGGTGAGAGAAATTTTAACTGATTTGGCTACTGAGCAAGATGGAAAATAAATAAAGAGGAAAATAAAGAAAAGAATAAAAGCAGTAACATTGGACCATGAAGTCAGAGCATGAATCCTTCTGGAAGTCTCCAAGCGGTCCCTGCCACCAATCTACCCAGACAGTTCAATAGCACAGTTTGTTTGGGATGAGGACTACAGCCTCAGACTCCATTGATTAGATTTTGGCTCAGAACCAGCACAGACCAGGATTGGTCCAAAGGTTGCTCTCTTAGTTTGGAGACCACTTAGCAAGTGACATTGTGCAAAATCAATGGACCGTTACTACTTTCATCTTTCTCAAGCTCTATATCATAAGGGTCCTTAAGATTTAATGAACCTAGACTGTTGAGTGAAGCTTTCAATCTGTTATACTTCTTCTAATGCATTAAAATGGCTTGTATGGGAAATGAATAAGACCTCATGCAATGGGACAACTGTAACAATTAACATATTTATGAATTAGAAATAATATGGTACAGCCCTGGCTGGTGGCACAGTGGATAAGGCACCAGCTTGCAAACCCAAAGGTTGCTGGTTCAATTCCCCAGCCAGGGTACATAACCAGGTTGCAAATCAGGTCTTCAGCCAGGTCCGTGGCTGCAGGCAGGTGAAAGGCAATCATACACTGATATCTCCCTACCTCTCTGCCTCTCTACCTTCCCCTCTAAAAATAATAAATAAAATCTTAAAAAGAAATAATGTGGTAGTATGGTATATTTTAACCCAATTTCAACAACAAGGTTTCAGTTTATATCTTCCTTTTAAAAAAAAGGAATTTTTAAAATCCCTAGTGATTATAAAAAAGTAAAAAATGAGCCACAGTTGGATGGACACATATATACATAGCAATATACAAAATAGATAATATTGTAGAACAGTCACTAGGCCCCTAGAGATCCATTAACATTTCACATCAAAGGAAACTAGCGATTTACTCTTCATAGAGAAATAGCATTTTCAAGGCAAAATTGAGATAGATAAATGACAAAGCAATCATTTGAAAAAATGTCAATTATAATAGACAAAAAAATAAAAAATAAATACTAGACATTCCTATCAGCAGCAAGAGGTAACCCACAGAATACCAAACATAACTAACAATAAACCAGTGCAAGCAGGTCAACAAGAAAGAAATTGCCATGTCCTCTAGCAAAAGAATAATTTTCCTGTGTGGTACAGAGAAATGGAGAAACTCCCTCAGAGCATTTGAGCACAGTTATATTTCAATTTTCTTAACAGATTTTGAAGGTTTTGTGTACATGATTAGATGAATATTGTAGATGAATTTTAGCAAAGAGCTATTTTTTAAGGCTCCTGTTGGTTGGAGACACAAGTAGGAATAAGATCATGGGTCTCTTTCATATCAAGACCATTTTCTTTGGAATAATACCCTCACCTGAACTAGCAAAAGGTTGTCCAACAACTTCTAAAATTAAGTTTGGTATTCTTCTTTGGAATAATACCATCGTCTGAACTACCAAAAATGTGTCCAACTACTTCTAAAATTAAGTTTGGGTGCCAGATCTTCTCAAGAAAATAGGCAAAAAAAACAAAAAAAACAAAAAAACAAAAACAAAAGAATTATAGTAATTGATGAGATATACTAAGTAAAGCATTTATATATTTATAAATATTTTTAGAGGAAATTAAATGTTCAGACTAATGCTGTCCCAAAAATTGCTTGCAAAAAAATTTTACTATCCATATTAATTCCCTTCTTAGAAAAGTGAAAGTAAAACTTTTAACTCTTTCGTTTTTGTTTTGCTTTTTCAATACATTCAATATGAATGGGCTTAATATTATCATATAAAGAACCTTCATATTGTCATATGAAGAAGTGTAAGAACTGCTCCTTCATTCCTAGGGCATTTATCCTAGGGAAACACCAACTCACCAACACTAGGTCCTGTTCTGTTGGAGGTTGTATTTGCTCTTTGATAGAAAAGACTTAGGCAAGGAAACAAATCCTGAAAATCAAAATGTTCTCTGATCTGATTTTGAATTTCTAGAAATAAGCAACTTCCTGTTAACTCATCTGAGTAAGTCCAGGGAATCAGAAAACCAGCTAATTTCTATATGAGATTAAACCTCTCCATATATATTTTAAGAGCAACATTGGAAGAAACTAGTCTGAAGGCTCACACTGCCAACCTATTTAACTGAAATCATGACACTACAAAGTTGTGAATACTTTTCATTACATTATAAAATGAGTTTACTGTTTCCAAGACAGAATGTATAAAACATTCTATTTCTGATTTGTTGTGGAAAACTTCTTCCAATAGCAATACACAGAGAATAAAAACATAGAAACTGAAACCAAAAATAGCACAATTCCATTATTCTTAAAGAAAGGACCACTGCCATAGCAAAAATAGCTAGAAAACATTCGAAGGTTATTTCACAGCAGCTCATTCAAGAATCAAGATGGTATTGCAACAGTGGATAAGGCGCTGGCCTGCGAACCCAAAGGCTGCAGGTTCGATACCCCAGCCAGGGCACATAACAAGGTTGCAAACCAGGTCTCCAGTCAGGTCTGTGGCTGGAGGCAGGTGAAAAGCAACCATACATGGATGTCTTTCCCCCTCTCTGCCTCTCTCCCCTCCCCTCTTTCTAAAAATAATGAAATAAAATCTTAAAAAAAAAAAAAACAAAGATGGTATTGCAAATTCCTAAGAAAATGGGTAATAATATTCTTTTCCGGTAAAAGGATCAAGTTTTCACTTTATAAAAACAGAGATCATCATAGGACACAAGGCCAGAGAAGATCATCCTTCCATCATATGTCCTGTCCTCACCACATGCATATGCACTCAAACACATACAACATTTTCCTCAAGAGGCACAGAAACTAGCATTCCACATTTAAAAACAAATTTTTCTTTTCTTTTCTTTTTCTTTTTATTTGCGTAGATTGTTTATTTTTACTTTCTTTAAATGCATCAGAGGGTTAAGTTAAGGCTAGGAAAATGGTCACATAAGGATCAAGTTTTGAGGATCATTTCTGAACTCACTAACTCCGCAGGTTTTCCAAAACCCTCCGGGAATGAGCCGTGTTAGTTCAACATCACTAAATAAGAGTAGAAATAAACTCCTAAGAGTAGAGGAGAAAAATGCAAGGCTAGGTTCTGAGAATGAGATCACCCAGAGTAAATTTTTCTGGAAGAACCAAGGTGGGGATTGTCTTGGAAATGGTGGTGGGAATATAGGGCCACAGAAGGGAAGAAGTTAGTTGTCAGTAATACTGGCAAAGGTCACTTCTGACTTTGTTTCCTTTACCATCCTTCTGTTTCTCCTCATTATCAGTTTGCCTAGTAGGCCCTTCCTTGTCGTGAGTGAATCCACTGTGATAGAAGATTGACAGTTTCCAGTCCAGAAACACAAAATGCTCTATTTGGTACTTAAGAAAACATAGGAAGAGTATAACTTCATTCACCTATGCCAAAATTACGTGGATAAATGGGTATAGAGAACATTACTTATTCTTCCTAATTTTAGAAAAATGATGGAACACAGCTTGCTCTCTGCACACAGACAGTAGAGCTACCTAGGGGATTAATTATTTGCTTTGTGCACACCTTATGATCATGTCTCTTAAAGGAACTCCCAAAGTAATCCTTTGTACAGGCCCACTGCTATTTTGCTTTTCAGAGGCTAATGTGCTCTGCAAAATTGTCAGGGAATTTTTTTTAAAAGTTTTTCTTTGGTTAAATAGTGAAACAGATGAATAAAACAGATGGGAATTGTATAGGAAAGAACAAGTTACATAAATACAAGGTAGAGTTGTCTCTGACTTTGTCTTTGGCCAATCACACACAAATTTCTTCATTTTTAAGTGTTAAAAAAAGTAAGTTGTATTCACATCTCCCTCCTGAAAAATAAAATATAAAGCTCAAAAGAAGAATAATGTTTATGGTGCACATATTTCTTCAAAGCAAACTATTATAATTCCTTAGTTTTCAAATAAACCATAAACATGATGGATGTTACCAAAATTGAAAATAAAAAGCAATATGAATATTGACCTTTTAACTTCTTCAAAAGGATGATGTTGTTTATGTTTTATTTGGGGGGTGGGATCCCCTGTTAGATTGTTTTCTATCTGAATTGCCATAGCATTGATACACTCTGATACTTGATTAATAACAACTAATCAAGAAATATTTATCTAATACCGACAACACATGAAGCATTACAGGAAATATAAGAAAAGCTTATACACTGGATATACAGGTAACTGCCATATCCAAGGTGAGACAAATTAGAAGTAATGATGTAAATACTACTTACATCTTATGAAAAGATTTTATTTATTTTCAGAGGGAGGAGAAAGAAGGGAGTAAGAGAGGGAAAGAAACATTGATGTGAGAGAGAAACACTGATTGGTTACCTCTTGCAGGCACCCTACCCAGGGAAGGAAATCACAACCCAAGCAGGTGCCTTGACTGGGAATCCAACTGATAACCTTTCACTTTGTAGGACAACACCCAACCAACTGAGCCAGACCACTCAGGGCTATAATACTTGCATTCTAAAAGCACTTCATGATTCTCAACATTTGTTGTCATTGGTCACTTTATTGAATATACATTAAGTAATGTGAATTCTAAAAAAATAGCAATCCAGTGGTGGAATTGAAAAAAAAAAACTTCCACTGGAGCAGGCATCTGAAAGATGAATAGGGTTTGAATAGGAAGAAGAGGACAACTAAGACTGAAAATTGCATTGGTCTTTATTTTCACAAGCATAAATCTCACTAATTTCTGAAGGATACAGATAGAAGTGTTGTTGTTTTTTTTTTTTAATGGCATTTTCATTTTATTTTTAAGATTTTATTTATTATTTTTAGAGAGAGGGAAAGGGAGAGTGGCAAAGAGGGAGAGAGATATCAATGTATGGTTGCTTTTCACCTGCCTCCAGCTAAGGACCTGGCTGGAGACCTGGCTTGCAACCTGGTTATATGCCCTGGTTGGGAATCAAACCAGCAACCTTTGGGTTCACAGGTGGGCGCCTAGCCACTGAGCCACCCACCGGGGCCAGAAGTGTTCTCATTCTCCTTAGTGTTACTACTTTGCAGAGCACGGACAGAAGAGCATTTACAGAATTAACCAGTGGGGAGGATTTCTTTCTGTATGATCTAACTTCATCATTTTATCTGCATTTGAAAGAGCTCATTTTTATTTAGAAAAGAACAAAATTTAAAGGTGATGCAAAAATGCCCTTTCTTTCATGAGCTGATGGTGTTTTGTTTTGTTTTTTCTTGTTGACAGTATTACAGATGTCTTCATCTCTCCCCCTTTACCTGCTTCCACCGAGCCCCTGTCCCTCTTCACTCCAGCCATCACCACGCTGTTGTCTGTGTCTGTGTGTTTTGGGAATATGTTTTTGAGCTAATCCCTTCACTTTCTATCTTCATCATTAAAATAATGCTTTAAAACAGTAGCTGGGGATTTGATAGGATAGCCCATGGCTATGGATCATAATTGAGTTCATAGAATCAGGGAGCCAATCCCTTCACTTAAGGGTCATTAGCCTGGGTTGTGGGGATCCCAGGAGGCTAGTCCCTCCTACTCTGAATCCCCACAGCACACATCAGCCAGAAAATGTCTGCAGCCCAGCTTAAGCACTTTAAGTGCAATACTGTCTGTGAGCTCTTTGTCTTCCAATTGGTTCCTGTTAGCTTTGCTTTAGCTTCCAATTAAACCCCAAAGCTCCTGGCAGGTAGAAGAACTATACCGTGGAGATTCTTTATCTAGGCCATACAGCTTCTAGCAAAATCCTTGACTTAGTCAAAGGCATAATCAGTGTTTCCTTGTGCCTCCAAGGTACAAACGCTTATCTTTGTTAACAAAACAATGCCACTTGCCTGGATTTTAAATGGTAACACTGAAGCAAGTGAATAGTACCAACCAGGCTTTCCAGGTTCTTATGGTTTCTGATAATCAGACAACTATTACTTTTATTGGTAATTGTGGGATTACAGATGTTGAAAAGGCCATGTAGCCTGGACTCCTTGTTTTTATACAGGGAGAAACAGAGGAGGGGCCTTACTTAAGATCACAATTAATGTTGTGCAAGAAGAAACAAACAAACAAACAAATTATTTGTTGTGACCTCAGGATATGGTAGGCAATTTTATTCCAACCACCATAGAAGCCACCAGATTGGGTCACTTGACCACCTGACACTTCAGATGAAAAGGCAACTTCTTATTTCTGTACAAGGTATCAAGGATGTGAAATACCATGTAACCCTTTGCTTTCCTTCTGTTGTACAACATCTGCCATATATTCAGCAAAATATTTGTACTTCTCTAGGCAAAAATTAAACTATGTGTGCTGGGTACCATGGCCCAATCTGGATAATTTAACAGGGTGTCTAATTTTGCTGTTTACCAGGGATATTCCAAATATATCTTGTTAGTTTTAATTACTCTGAAAATGCAGAAAAGACTGAAATTCTAGGTCACCTTTCCCTCTAGCTGGTGAGCGAGCCCTCTGAATTTTCTTCTCTGAGCTGAGGAGTCATCGTGTATTCACACTCTCTCCCATGCTTTCTCTATCCTCCTCCTCCTCCTCTTTCCTTCCTGGGCTCTTCAATCCGTTTCCATTTTCTGCTTACACTACTTATCCTTATGAGAACCCCTTCTATTACCTGTTCCTTCTTTCTCATCTTGTACCTTGTGCATCACTTGTTTTTCCTGAAAACCTTCTCTTTTCCTTATCAGCACAATCTAAAGAATGACATGGCCTCATTTGCTCTCTCCCTGGATCTACCAATACTGACATGCAAATCTGTCCCATTTCTTATTGTTTGTATGCCACTGTAAAGTGGTATATTATTATTTTCACTTGTTTCTACAAAAGGTATATATGTCCATTTTTAAAAAAAGACAGAGATGGAATATGGTAATTATACCTAGCTGCCAATAATGGAAGAGACTGTTACAGAGTGGGAGAAATCCAAAATCCTTCATGCTTTGCAGTTTGGGGATGGGGGTAGGACACCGAAGTAAGCCATTTTTCCTGAGAGAGGTACTTTGCATATCTATGGCTGGGAGCTAGTGCCTTGGTTATGTAAATGAATAGATAAACCTCTTACCCCAAGAAGATGGCTTTTGACCATAATAATGGTGATGAAAGAATTTACTGGGCTTTGTGACTTTTCACAGGTGGCCACGATTGGTCACCCTATCACTGAGTTACAGGCCACCATTACGGTTTAAAAGAGGGCAGCAGACAGGCGTCGCTGGCTCCCACCTGGATGGAGGTGCAGGGAGAGGCTCTCTTTCTCTCCTGAATGATCCACAGACAGGCTTGGCCTGGGAACTCACCTAGTCTAAGAAGCGGGGAGCAAAGGAGAGAAAGCAAGACTTGCAGCTTGCGCAGAGATGGGGAATCACCTGTGGTATACGAGTTGGGGAGTATGTGCTAGGTACAGCAGCTGCCTGGAACTTTGAATTTATAACTAGAACGCTAAGTTGGGAACTGTTCAGAAAAGATACTGAAAGACAGTACCTTTTGCTTGCCCGTTTCAAAGTGAGCTTAATCAGGCAGGACTTTATATGGTGGGTGTTTTTAAAGGGAGTGGGATTTAACAGCACAATTGCACCTTTAATATAAATCTGTAAACCCCTCAAATAAACAAAATACCTTTCCTTTTCACCAAACTCTGTTATCAAAGAGTCATCTCTGGTGATGGGCAAATGGAGCTCATTAAAACTGAGGAACCCCACCACACATGTACCTGCAGAGGGTCCTGTTCCAAGATTATAAATAAATTGAAGTAAGAATGTCAAACTACCATATAGTTTTTCTTTTAAGTAAATTCTATTTACCTGACTATGGAGTCAAAATACAACATTACAATCAGATTGTAGTCCTAATAGTTTAGGTGCCACTGGATTTGAGCCTACTAAGGATTTAAGACTTATTAAAATACAGATGTTTTCACGTCCTAATACAATGTCCATTCCTCACCATTGTTCATTTGATTCAGTTGCTCGTCTCAGGGAGTTGGGCCATTTTCAAGCCACAGCATTTATGAAGAAAGGCAATGCTGACATTTTGTAGGGCTTTTGATGGGTCAGACTGAGCCTTCTGCTAGGATAGCCTGACAGGGGCTGCCTAGATGAATTTCAGGGCAAGATCTGTCTAGTCCTTTCATTTGAGTTTAGTTTTTTATTTGAAAATCCCCTCTAAAAATATTTAGGTGAAAACAAACAAACAAAAAAAACAATGAAGTCCGTTCACATTAAGTATAAAAGTAGGTAGGAAATGGTATGTACGATATCTTCCACCTTTTTATTAAATATGTGATTATGTCTATATATTTTCATGTGTTCATTTTCAAAACACTAAGAAGGCATACATCAAAATGCTAACAATGTTTCTATCTGCCCAATGGAATTATAGATGATTTTTTTTAATTGCTAAAAGTTTCACTGCATTTCCAATATAGTCATAAATATATAAACTTACATTATTTTATAACCAGGTTAAAAATCATATACAAGTATGTACGTACTTTTTAAAAAAAGACACTCTTTCTACACCTGCCAAATGCCTGCTGTTCTGTCAACCGGTTCTTAAGTTTTCTAAAGAGATTTGAATTAGTGCACTTTTAAAACTGTAAATTTGAATTAATTTAAACATTTCAAATAATAACTTAGCATGTGGGAACTAGAGGTTCTGCCAAAGGAGAGTTTAACGTTGAGTCTTAAACAGCGGGAAAAATCCAATTTGGGAAAAACACTTTTGTCCTATAAACCTCACTCCTGTCATTCTTTCTTTCTCTTCCCACAATAAGCATACACAATATTTCAAGTTTTGTTCTTTGGTCATAAAAGAAGTAAAACCTTTAAAAAAAACACCTGTCTGCATGATGATAAGGATCTTCTATTTTTTATGCATTTGTCACAGAGCTTTCCCCATTTACACTGATGGGGTTCAGTGTAAATTATGGCACCTTGGTCTGCTGAATACTTTACGTGAAGAAGTCTGAGAAAACTGCAGGAGGAGGAAGGTCACTGTGACCTCACCCACTTAGCCCTTCTCCAGGAAATAGGTCATAAATTTTGAATGTGAAAGGCACCCTCCCTGTACAAGGAGGAAGGAAGGCATTTTCATCATTAGAGAAGAAGAACCCAAGGATAGAAAACTATACAAACTATGTTAAACTAACCCTTGTTTTTCTAGTTACTCCTTCACCATTTACTATCCCTAACCCAAACTCGTTTGTCTTGTCAATTTTTTAAAAATGCATTGTTTCATTGTCTGAAAGATTTAAGGGCCCTTCACTCAGGTCACGCTTCTTTCGGTCTTCATTCTTTTGTGTGAAGGCTCCCATGTACATGTAAAAGTTCTGTAAAATTTGTATGCTTTATTACTGTTAATCTGACTTTGTCAGTTTATATTTCAGACCCAGGCATGGAACCTAAAAGGAGTGAAATAACTGTTCCCTCCCTAACAACATCAAAGGAAGTTTGAACCTCAAGGTAAAAGTAAGATTCTTGGGAACCATGTAGGAGAATCCCAGATTTCATAAAGATGTTAGGTGAGTGTGGTGAAGAGAGACTAGGGAATAAATGAGATAGCTGGTGGTTACCCTCTTCTCCTTATTTTGTATGGCTAGACTAAAAGCTTTCGGTGACAGTATTAAGTGGGGGAAAGCAAATGTGATTTGCAAACTATTTTGGATACATCTGAGATTTTATTAATTATAGATACACACCATCACTAAGCTGAGAAACATTATTTCTATAAAAGCTTGTTTCTACAGCAAAACTAAAAGGTATATAATTCAGAACTTTTAAAACTTTGAATTCTAAAATGAACAGATATTTCTCATACACAGTTTAGGGACACCATAAAATTGTAACAGTCAAGCAAATTACATACTTGCATACATGTAAATATATAGATATTTAAATAATTCTTTCAAACACTCAGATCATTTGTTTTTTAAATTACATTTTATTATGCTATTACAATTGCTCCAATTTTCTCACTTTGCCTCCCTCCACCCAGCATATCCTACTCCCTTAGGCAATCCCCACACCATTGTCCATGTATGTACGGGGGTCAAGTGTAGTAAGTCCTTTGGCTAGTTCATTTCCTATACTGTACTTTACATCCCATGGCTATTCTGTAACTACCTATTTGTACTTCTTAATCCCCTCACCTCTTCAGCCATTTCCCAAACCACCCTCCATCTGTCAACCATCAAAATACTCTCTATATCCATGATTCTGTCTCTGTTCTTCTTGTTTGCTTAGTTTCTGTTTTAGAGTCAATTGCTGATAGATATGTGTTTTATTGCTGTTTTATTGTTCATAGTTTTAATCTCCTTTTTAACATTTCACATAATAATGGTTTGGTGAGGATAAAATCCTTTAGTTTTTTCTTGTCAGGAAGCTTTATCTGCTCTTCAACTCCAAACTAAAGCTTTACTGGGCAAAGCAATCTTAGCTGTAGGTCCCTGCTTTTCATGGCTTTGAATATATCTTGCCAATCCCTTCTTACCTTCAAAGTTTCCTTAAAACATTCAGTTGACAGTCTTATGGTAACTTCCTTGTATGTAACTAACTGCTTTTCTCTTGCTGTTGTTAAAAGCCTCTCTTTATCTTTAACCTCTGGCATTTTAACTATGATGTGTCTTAGAGGGGGCCTCTTTGCATCCATCTTGTTTAAGACTCTCTGTGCTTTTGGACTTGCATACCTATTTCCTTCACCAAATTAGAGAATTTTTTTCATTACTTTTTAAAGTAAATGTCCAATTGATTGCTCTTGCTCTTATCCTTTTAGCATCTCTATGATGCAAATGCTAGAATGCTTAAAGTTGTCCCAGACTCAGTTTATACTATCCTTAATTTTTTTGATTCATTTTTTTCTTCTTGTTGCTCCGATTGGTTGGCTTTTGCTTCCTATGTTCCAAATCATTGATTTGATTTTCAGCTTCACCCACTATACAGTTATTTTCCTGTTAATTGTTCTTTATATTAATTAACATATCCTTTGCTTCTGATTGGATCATTTTTCTGCTGTTGTAGTCCACACTAGGTTTCTTAAATATACTTATAAACAGTGTTTTGAATTCTGAATCTGATAAGATTGCTCATCGCTATTTTGTTTAGTTTTCTTCCTGGGTTTTTTAATCTGTTCTTTCATTTGGGTCATGGTTTTTTTGTTTTGTTTTTGTTTTTGTCTTCTCATTTTGGTTTCCTTCCTGTGTTTGTTTCTATGTATTAGATATAGCTGCTATAATTCCTTATATTTGTAGTATGGCCTAAATTATTAGGTGCTCTATAGGGTCTAGTGGTACAGCCTCCCTTATCACCCAAGGTGGGTACTCAAAGTATACCTTTCATGTGGGCTGAGTATACCCTCCTCTTATAGTTGAGCCTGGATTGCTATTAGCAGGTCAGTGTGAGGGCTTTACTCAGGCCAGTCAACTGCAAAGACTGGTTGTGAACATTGACCACCAATATCCACCTTCCATGAAGGATCAGCTGTGCAGAAGCAGGGTAGTGATGCTCTGACATGGTCTGTAGCTGTCCACTGGATGTATAGGCCTGGTGATTCAAGCCAAGGTGAGCCCCACCTGTGTTCTTCCTAGGACCACTCTGCATGAACTACAAAGCAATCTACAATGGTGGCTACTTGTTTCATCTTGGAAATTCCCAGAGAAAGACAAAATGTGAATCTAGGCTGGCTTCTGCTAGTGCCAAGCCTGAGCCCACTTAGCAAGAGGTTGGGGCGCTGGGGGCTCAGTGAAGCCAGTTCTAAGTAACTGGAAGTGAAGTTACTGGACAATAATGTTATCTTGTAGGATGATATCAGAGTAACAACTGAAGAAAAATCTAACTCTATAGAAGTGAACTAAGTAGAAAAAAATTTTTTTAATAGTCTGTAGTGCAACATATTTTCTCGTTGTATGCTTGACTCAGGATAGAAGTATGGCACGTGTTAAAAAGTGATTCCTAATGGCTCGGAACCTTCTTATGTTTCGAATGATAAGGTATTGACCATGGTTTTGCAAGATAGACTAAGAAAAAAATTCAACCCCAAGAATATCATCACTCTATTTGTTTGTTTCTTTAGAAGTCCTAAATAATTGGAAGTGAACCTATTGAACAACAATGTTTTCTTTTATGATGAACTACCAAATTTAGATGTCAGAATGATGGCTAAACAACATTGCCTGAATGGAAAATGAATAGCCACAAAGTAAACTCAGTTTACTTGCCTAAGCCTTATGTTATTAACTAAAAGAATGATTATTGCAGCAAGAAGCTACAGCTTAGAAAAATCATCTGAAAATCAATAAAGATTTGAAGTCTTTAACTTCAACAAAGATTTGATTTGTCAAATATTTGTCTAACTTGCTTTATTCAGCATATGCTTTGGATCTGTGAAAATATTAAAGGCAAATATTTACAAGAAAGCCAAATGCTTTAGCATTAAAAGCTTTTTCTTTTTCAATATCCAAAGTTTCACTCATAAAATAAGTTATGCATGGCTAGTGGTCCCCTTATAATAGCATTGAGAATATAATTGCCACCCCCAACTCCTGACTTTTACTCAGAGGGTTAGGTTCCTCACCCATACTTTATTTTTCCTCAACATAGTGACACTTTATTATGCCAATTCATTATTTATTCTTTGAGTCCCTTCCAATTCATTTATATGTCTAATCACTATCCATTTTGGTGGAACTCTCTTTAAATTTGGGTAAATTATGGAACTCTCATTTGCTCCAAATATAGCTCTTTCAAACTGAAACAAAAACTTGCTAATCTAGTCTCCTAAATTTTGAATATTTAATTAATAAAGAAATATATTAAATGTTAGAAATGAATTTGCAGCACAACAGAAGCATCAAGGCTCTGTTTGTTTGATGTGCCCTGCATATCACAAAATGGATTGGACCATTCATTCACTACGTTTCCTGATGACAGTAATAGTCATATTACAGCCCATTATTACTACCTTGCAAAGAAGCACAGTTCTGCATTTTTCTGACCAGTTTAAATTGGAAGACTAAACTGAAAAATGGAAATATTAAAGGAAAGTGACCTATGTATCCAAGTAGTGCTTCTGGATAATAGAAAGGCAAGACACTCAAAACAAATGGAAGAAAAAATGCTCTGTAACACCTCTTTTAATCTTAAGGAGGTGGTATCTATTTGCAACACAACTTTACACCCTCATGGATAATTCTTCACCTTGTGAAAAACATGCAGCTGTTAAATAAATAAGTAAATAACTTTAACACGTATTCAGAAGGTACATATAGATGAGCCACACGAGGACTTTCTTTCTTAAAAACATGGGAAGTCCACACTGTTTGGCCAACAGAAGTGCCCCAAAGATCTAATCTTTCTCTTTTTGTTAAGACAGGTGCTAATAAAAATGCACTATCCAGGCCTATTTGTTTTGAGTACTAAGCTCAAAAGAATCAGCAACTTTATTTTAGAAGGATGTTCCCATGACAGACCTGAGCTGAATTAAGTTCGCAGCATGCCCAGTCAAGCACCAAGTCACAGTGTTGGGTGTCTGCTTACACAATTTCAAAATATGGATTTCCAGGTGTGAGGTCCAGGGGATGCCTCTATCCCTACTTTTCTTTATGGTTTTAAGCAACAACCTTGAATTTATTTCACATTCTTCTATACAATCTACTGTTATAAAAACATGTGTATTTAACACACTGTTAGGCAACACAAACAAAGCTCTAAGTGGAAATGAAATGACCTGGACTCCTAAAGCACCATTTTATGGACATCTGAGATGTGGCTCAAAACACCAGACAGTATTAGAACCATACACATTGACCATCAACAGTAGCTCCTATAAAAAATATCTCAACATACCACTTATAATCGGACATAAACAACTTAAACTGGGCTCAAAGGGTCACCAAGGGCCACTGCATTCTCTGAATTAAAGCTCTTTATGAGGCTTTGTGTTTGCATTTATTAAAAAGCTGATTACTGAAGTATGGTGGCATTTATTTTACCATGCCAGAGGAAAAAAACCTACAAAAGTATCCAAATGGAAAAATGAAACTGTGACCTTATTGAGCAAAACACCATTCAGTTTTCAAAACAGTACAATAGGGTGAGAGGTTCAATAAGACTCTGGTAAAATAGTTGGAGCAGGTCAAGATAAATAACAGCATCAAGACTTTTTGAAACGATGCTAGCAAGAAATTATTTACAATACAAAAGAACTTAATGATGGCTCACCAGCCTGGCAGATAATTAAAAGAGCCTAGAAGTAGTGTTTTAGTTACAAACAAGATGCACTCTGGAAATAATAATGCCTAATATTTAAAAATGTGATGCTTTTCCAATTATGTCACAAATTATTATTTCACCCCTTTTATCCAGTGCAAGTTTTTCTGCCCTATGCTATACTTCAAGATTTAAAAATATGATATGTGTTCAAGGAAACAACCTGATACCAGTGCCATCATTTGTCAGAGGCTATTAGTTAGCATGTTCCTCTCTCCTGGGAACCACTCTTCAAATCACTGGTCTATCCAAAACAGAAATCATTGTGCTGGTGATATTGCTTGTACCATATCCACCAAATAACACACCAGTTGCTTGTCAAATGACACACCATCTATAAAACTATACTAAGGTACTGGTCATTATTAAATTTATAATATATCTCAATCTTTTACATATAGATCCATTCTAACTAATAATAGTTGAAAAGTTACAACATGTATCAAAAATAATATGTATGTAACCTGATAATAATGGTCACTCATCATAATAGGCTAGTAAATTTTTTGATAGTAAATAATTACTCAAAACTGGAAAATAAAGCACTGAAAATATTGTATACATTTGACCCTGTTTTCTACTCAAAGTAAACTCTTATTCTTTTTGGTGTCTTCCCAAGGATCATGATGGCTATGAAGAATTATCTAACTTTTTCACAGAAATGACATATAAAATGACTCTGTTGAAGCTTTTTAAGTAAACCAAGATGAAGATGTATTCTGCCATTTCATTAAAGACCGTTATAAAGCCTTAAATAGGACTTGATTATAAACTAGTTTGAAAGATAAAACATTTACCTTATGGCTATTATTGTGGAAAACATAGCAGGAATACTTTTTAACTTAGTTATGATAATCCAACATTCAGTGATACATAAATTACAATAGAAAGCAGAGGGAAGTTAAAGTGAATGTAGCTTGACAACATTATCTCCAAGAGATTAATTTTAAAATAATTAAAAATGGCAGTAACACTAAGATGCTTACTTTTAACTTTGAATGTTAATTTATCTTGAAATTTTCATTCAAGTTTCCCTTCTACTAAGAGAAGGCCCACTACAAAAAAGCTAAGCTTACAAAGCAGATGTATTAGAAGTCACTTATTTACACCACATAATGCACTATTACTTTATAAAATGATAATAAGATTGTTTTAAATGAATAGATTTCAAGTTGTAAATCTCCTAAGATTTTCTAAGGTTGCCATTTACCAGGAGTATACTAACCATATGGCCATGTGACATGTATCATAATGAACTTCAGCCTTTGGAATCCAAAAGCAAAACTTTATTCTGTCCCCTATGTTGGGAACATGTATGTGCTACACAGGGCCTTGGTGGGTAGAAATTACCTTTTTGTTTAACTTCAAACCCTATTCTTTTTATAATCATAGTAAAGTTACCACTTTTTATGTGGCACACTGGAAGAGCCAATGAGAAAATAATAGGAGTACTTAATAAATTCCTATCACATAAATATTAGATACTGTTATTATTAATGATAAATATATGTTCCTGGTCCCTGACCTAAAGAGGAAAGTAGAGAGGGCCCCTTTCACAAACAAGAGTATAAAGACACACTGTTTCCAATTAACCCAGGCATTCAGATAAGGATCAAAAAATGAGACCCAATTGTCTCTAATTGATTAGGGAATGCAAATTCTTTAAGAATCTGAATTTGCACCGTAGTCTACAAGTTTTAGTATTCAAAAACAGAAAGCAAAGCAGTTTCTATTAGCTAAAGAAAACCCTAATTCCTTCCCAAACATCTTTAAAAGAAGCACAGTAATAAGAGTTTTAAACTGTTTAGCCAAAAGAAAAATATTTATTACCATTGAAAAATGGACTCCAAATTTTATCATAAAATTTGCCTTAAGGATGCACTCTATTTCATACCTGAGGTATGAAGTAATCATATATTTAATCAAAATGTTTAGAGCTATTACTTTTTCACTTTTATGGTGTTCTCCATATATGTTATATACTAACATTTTTGGAGCATTCAGTGAGAAGTAGGAAGCAGATGTGAATGGAAAGACAAGCAGGGCCTATGTCATAAAGAGCTTTATATGCCATGCCAAGGATTTTTAAATTTAGCATGTAAGGGAAGGTGATCCACTAAATAGCTTTAAGCCAAGGAGAGAAACGGTTATATTTAATTTTAGACAGGTTGCTCAGGTGGCAATGTAGAATATTTTTAAGGCATTCATTATGTCCTCAAACTCAGATACAACTCAGAATTAGGCATAAATGGTATCATTTTGATGATATTATTGACATTTTTATATGATCTCCTTTCATGCTATTTAATCAGATGAATCCTTTAAAAATATGAATCAAGTCCAAATAAAATCAAAGTTAACACTTCTTCCACAGTTTTTTGAGTTAGAAAAATGTACCAACTTTAATAGAAAAGAAAAATAAATTAAAAATAAAAAAATAAAGATATACCAATTCGCAATATTATCAACCCTCATCTCACTTTGAGGTCATAAAGTATAGAGTAATCAAAGCAACATCTTCTTTGGCTTACATTACACCAAAAAGACCTCTTTTCCCATAGATATTTGTTTAAACTTTTTGAGTGTTGGATAATTTACCTGTAACATTGGAATAGTATGATAAGCCTCACCTATCTCCCTTAATTTTGGAGACACATGGGCTTTATGAAGGAAGAAAGAAGCCATGGACCCCTTCTTCACTTGACCCAGTGCCTGCTAGGTTGCCTGGCACACAGTGAAGGTGGAATGCATGAACACAGGAAAGAACTGTCAAATGAGATAATGAAGGTGAAATTGCTCTGTAGACCTTAAAGTATGATACAAATGCTAGTTATCATTTCTTTTTTGCCTATAAGTATTCTCATTTCTCTTACAGACCCAATTTATTAAGATACTCTGAAAATACCTTTTCTTGAACAAAATTAAAAACTACCATTCACAAGGTGCATTTAAATAAGGCATTTTCATGAAAATGTATAAGGAATGAGTAATAAGAGTCCTTAACATTCAGTCTGCTTGTAATTTTAAATGTCTTTCTTGTTTAAGTTACAAAATACGCATGCCAAAATGAATCAGTACCTTCTTTTTTGGTGCAGAATATTAAGGTCCCAATTTGAACAAAGAAGCTGAACTTAACATTGGGTGTCCTTTATAAAGACTGAAGAATGCATTAAGACTACTTTACTTAACTGGTGGAAGGTACTTTTTAAATGATGCCCTATATATCCATGATTATTTTCTTAGCTTATTTAAAGTTTCTCCTTTTCTACTACACATGAATTGCTATATACTGAATCTGGAACCAGAGCTTATGATTTAGTATATGTGGTCCCTTCTAGTCTCTGCAATTTCTTTCTAAATAACTTTTTGATCTCGATATATATCACCAGTGCCTCCTATAGCAGAGTCTGTTTCTGTACACGTTCTCATCAGAACTCCAAGACTATTATTCTCAAGGTGGAGTTTGGAGAACTCTAGGTAAATGCTTGCTTCCTTCGTTCCTTCCTTTGTTCCTTCCTTCTCTCTCTCTCTCTCTCTCTCTCTCTCTCTCTCTCTCTCTCTCTCTCTCTCTCTCTCTCATTTCTATGGCAATCCTCCTTCTACTGTTCCTAGCCAGAAAAGTTTTTTTGAGAGAAATGCTTCTTTCATTCATTCTTTTCCACATCAACAAAAGCAAAACTGATGCAAAATAACTGGTATTATGGGCAATTCTGGTGCTTAGTTTTCACTGCATATTCAAGATTGAGAGTGTTTTCGCTTGGAAAACACAGTGGTCATTTGAAATATAGCTCTGGTGCAATGAACTTGTGGACTCTCAGTCAACAGTCATTGATAAAAAGTGACAATAACATTTCAGTTCTTTAAGTGTTATTTCTCTCCATGCCTCAAGGCCTTTTCCCGCACTGTACCATCAGCTTGGAATCTCTTAACCAATACCATTTCCCCCTTGGCCCACTCATCTTCACTGAGCTCCCACACTAGATCAACCTCCTACCGCCCGATTTTACAGCATTGTAAGTTATTCTTCTCCTAAGATACTTGAGATGGTTTTAAATTACTCACATTTTGTATTCTTTTTCTTTTCTTTTCTTGTTAGTTTATCACATTCATCCCATTTCCCCCCCTGCCCCCCCACTGCTCTACCCTTCCCTTTCCCCCTTCCCACAGTCAATCCCACATGTTGTCCATGTCCATGGGTTATCCATGCTAGTTCCTTGACTAAGCTGTTCCCCTTCTTTGCCTCTTTCTCCACCTTCCCAATGAAAGTCTGGTCTTTGTATTCATGCCTCTGATTCTGTTTTGCTTGTTTGTTTTGTTCATTAATTCACTGACTGGCTTATTTCACTAAGCATACTACTCAGCAGACTGGTGCAGTCACTGTGGAAAACAGTATGGAAATTCCTCAAAAAACTGAAAACGAAACTGCCTTTTATCCCAGTAATTCCACTGCTAGGATTATACCTGAAGAACCCTGAAACACCAATTCAGAAGAACCTATGCACCCCTTTGTTCACAGCAGTGCTATTTAGTGCTGGAAATAGCCCAAGTGCCCATCAGTGGATAAATGGATCAAAAACCTGTGACAACATGTATAGAACTGGATTCTTTTAATAATGTCTATCTCTTACAATGCTTGTAAACTATGATGGAAAGACTATTTTCATTTTAGATGTTAGTCAGTATTTGAAGGAATGCTCTCTTCTTAACACCGCCCAGTGTTCACATTGTCTAAATATTAGCAAGTCTTATTCTCTAAGACAGGAACTATAACAGAAGAAGGTGACTAATGGAAAGCTTTTCAAGATAAGCTTGTTTTCTGACTCTGACATATAGTCTTTATTAGGTTACAAATGGATTCTAATGGAATGATCTGATCTTTTTCCATCTATTTATTTCTCATGGTCTACCCCATGGTAGATAAAACTACATTTCCAACAAATGGAAATAAGTGCTAGTTACTGATAAGAAGCTTCAATTTCTCATATTGCTATTTATTTTATTCATTTGAGAAGTGGTAGTCAAAAATACTATTTCGTATGTATTAAAATTTTTCCTTTGATAACCAAGGAAGGTCTCTTTACTACCATTTCCTGATATACTGATTTATAAATGATTTCATGATTTGAATTTGGGAGATAAGGCACTCTACTATTGGAAAAAAGACCTTGAATTGGTACAGGGCAGTATACAGATACAACAAAGTGGGGCGTGCTTGAGTTCAAAGTATGTCTTATTGGTGCACAACTTACAAACTCTTTGAGGCTTTACCTAATGCCCAATCTGAACAAAAAAAAAAAAAAAAGAATCTCACCTGGATATTGAAACAGTAAGTATGCTGTATCACATGAACAATTTTTTGTCAAACATACAGAATACCTATTTGCTAGGAGCTATATTTAACAATAGGAGGAAAGCAGCACTTCCCAATTGGGAGGCCTGTTTGCTCCCAGGGAACATCTGACAATGTCTGGAAACGTTTTGGTTGTCACAACTGGGAGAGAAGTGATACTGGCAACTAGAGGGTAGAGGCCAGAGATATTGCTAAACATCTTACAGCACAGAAATTAACCCCCACAACAAAGAGCTTCCTAGCCCAGCATGTCAATGCCAAGCAGAAAAACTCTGGAATAAAGACATAAGGATGATTTAGAGGGGCATGAAATTGCAGAAAGAATACCTTTTAGCAAGGTGATTCTACTGACCCTAGTGGGAAAAGACAAGTCCCTACACTGAAACGGTTAAGTCTGAAATGAAGAGAAAGAGTCAGATGGACTTCTGCGCTGTTGGTGAGAATGCAGACTGGTGCAGCCCCTGTAGAAAACAGTAGGGAAATAGACCAAACAATGATAAATCATTCTACCTTCTGATTCAGCATTCCCACTTCTGGGAATCTAGTCAAAGGAGCCTAACATACTCATTTGAAAGAAAATAAGCACCCCTATGTTCCTTGAAGTATTATTTACAGGTGTCAAGCTATGGAAGCAGGCAAAGTGTCATGGTAGATGAGATATTTTATCCCATAAATGCTATGGGGCATTTATCCAATGGAATACTAGTTGGCCATAAAAAAGAAAATTTTACCCTGACAGTATGGGTGGGCCCAGAGAAACTTATGCTCAGTGAAATAAGCCAGGCAGAGAAAGACAAATACCAAATGACTTCATTCATATGTTGCATCTAATGAACAAACTGAAGTAACAAGCAAAACAGAGATAGACTCACAGATAGAGAACAGGCTGACAGGTAGTTGGGGGTGGGGTTTAGGAGGTGGAGGGACTGAGCAAAAAGGAAAAAGGACTCATGGATATGAACAACAGAGTGGTGACTGTGGAAGGAGTGGTGTAAGGAGATTAAATGGTAATGAAAAATATACAATAAAATGTTTGGAAATGCTAAATAAAAATGAAATGTTAAAAGCAGAATTAAAAAAAAGAGTCAGATGGAAAGATATTAAGAAAAGATCAGGCAAGAAACATCAATTCAATAGCTATGAGAAAAGTAAATTAAAAAGTAGCAAAATCGGGGACTCCTACTAGAGTTCTGATGTTGGTGACTTAATCATGACTATCAGTACATTGAGGAAGGTGATGTACATAGAAGGTAAACCGTAACTGGGCAGAAAGTTGGTTTGGTTTTGAAAATGCTGAGTTGAGGAGTAGAATCCAGTTAAACAGAGTTACTTACTTGTTGAGAAGGTATGATGTATGTAAAACTTAGCAGAGCCCAAAGGCTGAAATCAGAAAGCCAAGGACTTCTTACTACTCATCAAATGAAGGGAAGGTTCACACAGCAGATATTATTATTTGTTATAAGTGTAACTGCTAGGTGCCCTTCTCACAATGCAATCAAGATATCTGAAGCTGGGTATTGTGATTCTCCCCATAGTGATAAAGTTCTTCTCTAGGACAAATATGTAATTTGTGGTAGTAGTAAAATTTTCCTCTTGCCTCTCCAATATTATTCTCCACAGAAATCTTCACTTATTCACTGTCCTTTTTATATAAATGTATGATATGAACCAAGATTGATAGAAGAGACATCTTATTAATAGCCAGGAACTATTTGAGGTATTTGCCAAAACTCTATATATTATTGGGCTTTGTTTTTTCTGCCACATAAAGGATGTGTCATTTCTCTATAATTCTAAATGCAATTTAATATTAGCTATGAATTTTTAGGGTAGGTTTAATTAACCAAGGTCTCAAATTGAAATCTTATTGCAAATAGATGCATTACAAACATTTTCATATACTTCATGAATAGCTATTTATATAAATTACTTTTCTATAAAACATATGGTACCTTAGTACTATTGATTTCAAATAGGATCAAGACACTTGAATTTCGTTCACAGGAAGGAAATATGATGTGTACACTTTCCATAATCAGCTTACTTTTGGAAAATGCATTAATATTTTACAAGAAAAAAAGGCAATATTCAGGATTCTAAACCTCAAATGGCAATGTTTCCTGTTCCAACCCAGTTATTGCCAGCACTTATATGGTAAGAAATGACTAGAAATTAATTTTTTAAAATAAAATTGGAAGACGATTTTGGAAGACAATTAAGAATGATAATTAAGCACAATGGCTTTCAGATTTGCTCTGAATAAACAGTATCAGACATTTTCCTACTGCACACATGGATTGAAAAGCATGAACTCTCAAAGTTTACATTTAGAGCCAAGAAAAGGAAAATCAACAGGTGAAACTCATTTGTGCAAGATAATTAATGACAAATTAGTAGCACTTCTTTCTCCCACAAAGAAAATGTTCATGTCGCACTTAATTATTTTTTACCCAGTACCTCATCCTAATTTGAAGAAGCTCTTTATTACCCACTGCTAAACAAAAGCACCTTATTCTATTGAGTTTGCTTTGCATTGTTCTGTAACAGGAGAGCAAGACAATAAAGATTTTTTTGCCCTGGTCATGTTGCTGAGTAGCCTGAAGCATCATCTTGTCCACCGTAAATGGGTGGGTTTGATTGCTGGTCAGGGCATACATATATCTAGGCTAGGGGTTCAAACCCCAGTCAGGGTATGTATGGGAAGCATCCAATTGATATTTTCCTTTCACATGAATGTTTTTCTCTCTCTCTTTCTCTCTCGAAATCAATAAATCTACTCTAGGTAAAATTTAAAAATAAAACAAGAAAATAAAGAGTTTTAAGTGTCAAATCTTCTTTCCAAATATCCTCTTTAAAATATATGGGGAGTTGCTTGATCTGAGTCAGTGACCTTCAACGTTTTTCATCTTATGGCGCACATAAACTAATTATTAAGATTATGAATTACATCAAAAGCCAAAAGCTATATATTTTTGCCAATCTCACAAAAAAATAGGTATAATTTTAACTGGTTTATTAAACTAATAATTGCAGTAATTATCTACCTTTTTTTTCTCCAAAATGACTTTTAAAAATTTCAGTTGCCTATGATTATATATAAGGATTTCTGGTACCAAGAAGACAACCTTATTATGTTACATGACCAAAAACTTGCAACTCTATCAAATGACCTATATATTTATGGTTAAGGACAGGGCATTTACACTAGACAGCTGTTGTCATTTTTTATTAGGTTGGCCAAAAAGTCCATTTAATTTTCTTCATAAAATAAAGGATACAATTTTTAAAATTTTTCACCAATAACTTCGTTGATATGGGTATTTTGAGTATGTTAGCTACTTCCTGCATGGTATAATATATATTGCTCTCAACATCTCAATTTGATTGATATCAATTTCAACTCAACTGGCCTCCCTGACATGGAACATTGTCCAATGAGAAATCTCCAGCACAAAATTTCCCAAACCACTCCCAGCATGTTTGATCAGTCGCAGCACCTCTTCCATACACTGCACACATTTTTATTTTGTATTTCAGATGCATTTTTACCTTTCTTGAAATATAAAGCATAATATGCCAAAAATGTCTATTTTCTTCCATCTTCAATATTAAAATGGCTACACAAAAATTCAATCTTGATCAGGTTTTTAAATGCACGATGAATGACAGCTGCCACAATATAACAAAATTGTTTCAAATGAAGTTATAAAGACAGCTAAGTACAACTAGAGCCATCTTATAGAACAGAAAACAAATAAATATTTCAGCCAACCCAACATTTGACATTCTAAGGGAAAAGGGGTCAGTACCCCTGACTAAATAGTCAAGTCTTGCATGTTTTAAAATTTCTTGCTGCACACCAGTTGAAAATTGCTGATTTAAGTGATAGTGATCATACTAGGCCTACGCTTCATTGTAATCCTTAAAATTGTCTTATTTGAGTATCCTCTGATTAATAAACACAGAAAACAATATCTGCAGAAGATAGTAAGATAGTCCAGTTTTCTGGGTTCTCCACTAAGCGGTACACTGGATGCAGATGAAGGACGGTGAGGTTCTGATTTCACACACCTACTATACAGCAGAAAGAAATGAAGGAGGCTGTTCTGCAGGGGCCTGATAATCTATTGCTCTGAATTGCTTTGGAGTTAGGAATGCTGGTTTAGCCCAACAAAGAAACAGAATTAGGTTTTACAGAAGTAAACAATGCTGGCAAAAGCAGATCTCCTTTGGACAAAGAGCAGGCCCAAGAAATGAAGGCCGGGATTTAGAAGGCACTTTGCTACACACGCTTGACAGTCCTGCTGAATAATGAGCGCTTTCTTCCAATGAGGCTGGCACAGCAACCCTTTCCAGGGCTGCATTTTATCGCAGGGCCCATTTGCCTGCAGCTGAGGTACCATTACCCGTCGAATGTGGATGTAACGTAGCCATGTGACACCAGTCTATTTCTATTTCTAGAAGGAGAGCAGAGAGAAACCCTCGGTGTAATCATGGCCTGTATGGTTACTGTAGGAGGGAATGCACTTTTTCATTTTGCTTCTGAAGCTGAACCACCAAAGTTGCAAGAAAAAAATAAGGCTCTGAATTAAGGGGAAAGCAATCTGATGTTAGGAAACATTGGCTCATGTGCTTTTCCACTCCAGGGAACTAAACGGTTTCGTGAATAATCCTGCTTTGTGACAAGTTGCTTCCCCAGACACATGCATCCATTAAACCATTCCTCTTCTACCAACTGACCATTGTGACATACAAGGAAATATTTGAAAATGTGGGAGGATTTTAGCTGAAACTTGTATCTCCCACTGCTTGCCTGGGCTCCCATTTTAAGCGAGGCATCACAGGGCATTTCACCCGATTTTGAGGAATTTATTAAACAGGAGAGAAACTAGGGCGGCCAGATGTTCAACACCGCCTTTGCAACCTATAAACCCACCTCTAGAGAAGCATCCATCCCGGGAAGTCAGGCACCCTGGGAAAGGCCATCCTCCTGTGAGTCACACGGAAAACGTCCCCAGTACAAGCTAGAAGTGATTTTACCATGCCAGAGGCCTGCCAAATTTTCAAGACAGGAGTATCCTGCTCTTTCCGACTTGCTGTTCTGATATTTCTTCCCTAAGGGCAAAGTCTCTAAATAAATCCAAACTGACTTTTATTTGAAAAGAGCAAGAGTAGTTGGTGTGTGCAGGAACTTAAGTCACAGGAGCAATAAATTCTAGCACCCGGTTTCATCTGAACTAAGAGGCCTCCAAAGGACCGTTGCTATTTATGAGGGCTGCGGAGCCTTGAGTAAGCATTTTCATGCAGCCGTGTAAGGCTCCAACACACAGCATTCCTGCTCAACAGCCAGCTAATTAAACCTTAATGGTACTTTAAATGCTTTACTCTAGGGCTGCGGATAACTCTCCCACAGCCTGGCTCCTGCCGCCACCCTCCCACTGGAAATCCCCCAATGAATGCCGGTTTCCTCTGTAAACCGTGGATCAGCAAGCTCAGGTCATGAGCCTCATTCCACACCACCTCACGCTGTTGCGCCAGTACACAAAGAGTGTGTTTGCACTTTTTAATGGTTGAAAAGAAATCAAAGGATGAATAATACTCATAAGATGTGAAAACCGTATCAAGTGGAAATGTCAATGTCCATAGGTAAAATGATATGGGCACACTGATATACTGTGAACTCCATAATCCCCATTAAATATATCAGAGTTCACAAATTAAAGAAAGTGTTGTTCCTTTCAAAGGAGACACTTTCAAATGTGTTTTGAGGAAGATTCCAGTGCTCACAACCTATTTGGGGGGTACCTTTTCTATTGCTTTCAGAACTTCTCTTGACTACCTTTTAAAACAGTCTCAATGATGCCAAATTTTGATCTAATAAACTTGGACTTGATCCGTAGTTTTCATCTTGAGTCATTCAGAATTATAATCAGTGAATAAAAGAGAGAAGCACACTGGACTAGAAGGAGACCTCAATACTTATTTGTGGCATGAACTGAGCTGGCTGAATATAAAGTGAGACTAATGCAATTCAAATGAGTAAAAACCAGTTGAAGATGTACACATACATTCATTATCTGGGCCGCTAAGTAAACATATTATAGGTCTTTCTGAAGGAAGGCAACATATGAAATGAGAAGTTCATTAGAAAAATTATACTTTTCAAAATCAGAGGAACAGGGAAATGAGACACCAGAATAAAACCCTCTCTGTGGTAGTGGTAGATGATAAAAAGACCAGTTCACTAGATTTGCTGTCATGTCTCAAGTAGTACATCTTTGTTTTAGTTCTTTATAATGCCTAGTTGTGTGACCTATTAGGAAGGTTTCTCGTTTGTTCCTACATCCCCATTTTTTCACAATAACCTAAGTGGGTATCTTCTTTGAAAACTGAAAAAAAATCTGTGTTCACAGAAATGCAACTGATTTCCTATGTATTTAATAACTTGGCTCTTATACCAGAGGCTACTCAACTTCTTTGAGTAATATCAGTATCTTTGAAATAAACATACATAATCCTAGGTGACTTCCTAAATGGATAATATTTACATGGACCCTCTGATAAGATTTCCCAAAATGAATTCCATGACTTTATAGCCACTTGCATTGTAGGTGTTATTTTATGGAGTAAAATAAGAAGCAAACTAATTAAATTAAAATATCTTAGAGTGTGACAGAACAGTCTAAGTTTCCAGCAAGTTATCCATACAGCAAATATACATGATCTCTAATCATTATTTTCTAGGAAATGCTTAATGTTTCAACTATGGTTAACCAACAAAAACAAATATGTTCAGTTATAATACCTGAAAAAAGTTGCAACAGACACATCTATAGATTTCTCATATAATGTTTTGTATTTTTATAAAAAATAAATTTATGGATCAAAAAACTTCGGTACATTTACACAATGGAATACTATACAGCAGAAAAAAAGAAGGAACTCCTAGTCTTTGCAACAGCATGGATGGAACTGGAGAGTATTATGCTTAGTGAAATACGCCAGTCAGTGAAGGACAAATACCACATGATCTCACCCATTACAGGACAATAATAAACAAAACTAACAACAAGCAAAACAGAACCAAATATATGAATACAGTGAATAGGCCTCCAGTGGTCAGGGGAAGGGGGTTAGGGGGAGGAGGGAAGAAGAGGCAAGGAAGGGGAGAAGTTTAGACAAGAACCTAGTATAAAGGAACCATGGACATGGACAACAGGTGGGATTGATTTTGGGGGAAATGGGTGGGTGGAGAGGGGGACAGAGGGGAGCAAAAAGGGGATGGATGTAATACAACAACAATAAAATAAAATAAAATAAAATAAATAAATTTAAGCCCTGGCTGATGGTACAGTGGATAAGGTGCTGGCCTATGAACCCAAAGGCTGCTGGTTCAATTCCCAGCCAGGGCACATAACCAGGTTACAAGCCTAGTCTCCAGCCAGGTCCATAGATGGAGGCAGGTGAAAGGCAACCATACACTGATGTTCCTCTCTCCCTCTCTGCCTCTCTCTAAAAATAATAAATAAAATCCTAAAACATAATAAATTTAAGATAGGAAATAATTTATTCACTCATGTTCACTGAATAATCATTTTCAATATGTTAAGAACTGAAGACAAATTGGATAAGATACTGTCATTGACTTTGTGAAGCTCAACATGAAGAAGACAGACACCAGAATAGATAATACAACAAAGCACCTAGAGGAGGGTGCTGGCCCAGTCTAGGAAGGGAAGGAAGTAGGCAGACTTCAGCAGATAGCTTCCGGAAGGAATGGTGCTTGAGCTAAGCCAAGAAAATAAGGCATTTCCTGGCTTGCTGGGGCAGGTTGATCTTGTGATTTGATGTGTAACATGCCAGGACCTCCTTGACCAAAAAAACATCAACACTGATCAGCAAAAATATGACATTTGTATAGGGGATCTGTTTCATTTTCAGAAAATCCCTTTATTAATACACAGATTCTTCTGGGAAAACTTAAACCTGAACTCTTCCCAGGTCAAACCCTATTCCCAGCAGCTGATGAAGAAGATAGCAATGAAACTCCAAAGAGGGAGGAGGAATGCTTTCTTAGGAATTGTGGCTTGGTTCAACTATGGCTATGGGCATGTAAAATTTTAGATTGGAGAAAATATACTAACTATGAAAATTACTTTGGGCATTATATGAGGTCTGTCCAGAAAAAATCCAACCATTGTTAACCTTTTCAATACAACTTTTGGCTAATCAAGGTAATTACGTAAAATTATTTAAAAAATGTCTACAACTACTAACTAATCCCAACTAGTCCCTTCCCAGCATATTATAAAGCAGTGTGATTTTTTACAGTATTTTTCAAGTATCTTTTGGGACGAATATATCCCTGCAATATTGAAAGGGCTAATGTAACAAGTGATATGTAATCTGGCAGCAAAGGAGAGCAGACTGGAATGCGCATGCGTGAACAATGACAACTTCATTGTACTAGTCAGTGGGGGTGGTTAGACACCCTTGAGTGAACATGGGCACTGTGTCATTGTCACATTGAAAATGAGTAGAGCAATGAATCTGCATCAAATGTTACATTAAGCTCGAACATTCCTTTGCAGAAACTATTCAGGTGATTCAGAAGGTCACAGCTATGGGCAACTGGTGACTGGCAGCTTCATCATGACAAGGTGCCTGCTCACGCATCACATCTCATGCAGAGCTTTTTTTTGGCAAAACATCAAATCACCCAGGTGACTCAGCCCTCTGCAACCCAGATTTGGTGCCCTGTGACTTCTGGCTTTTTCAAAAATTAAAGTCACCTTTGAAAGTGAAGAGACTTCAGACCATCATTGAGATTCAGGAAAATACAATGAGGCAGCTGATGGCCACTGGGAAAACTGTGTGAGGTTCCAAGGTGCCTACTTTGAAGGGGAATGTGGCATCATTGTCCTATGCACAATGTTTGTCATTTGTATCTTCTTCAATAAATATCTCTATTTTTCACATCACATGGCTGGATACTTTCTTGACAGACCTTATATGCCTATTAAAGTTGAATCATGCATATGCATTTTTCCACATCATTCCACCTTCTGACTGGGTTTTTGTTACTGTTTTTTATGTCTTAACCTTGCCCTTCATTGAGTATAGTAGCATGTGGCTGTCAATTAATGAGTCTTGAATCTCATCCTTTCTGCTAAATGTTGATTGACACTACAAAGCACGCCATTAACTCAGATGGCCATCTTATAAATTCAGAGCTTGGATAGGCCAACAAAAATCTATCCTCACTAATGGAGGCTCATTCATCTATATTGTTCGTATCTTCCATATTTTTTGTACCCATATTAAATGGAAAATTCAAAATAATGGGAAATAGTAAATAGCTATTTTAATATTATGATTTTTGGAAAAACCTGTTAACTAATGCAGTTGTTTTAAATAGAAAGAATATGAGCAATAAAATAAATCTGAACTTGCACTCTGACACCATCAATTTCAACTTGTCCTATAAAAACTTTCACAAATGTGGGTTCTGAATTTTGTCGTGTTCTGTCATTGCTTAATTTACCAAAGTCCAAACAGATATGCTGAGTAACTTAACTTTAATTGACAATCTGACAAAACTCACTTGAAATTTCAATGAGGATAAACAATCACTCTGTAAACAGTGAGCAAGTTTGTAGGCATAAGGGAATTTCTCACAAAACCCCAGTGCAGACCACTTCAGAAAAAACTTAGCACATTCTAAATTTTTACTGCACTGAGAGACAACTAGGAAAGAAAACAAACCACCACTTTCTTGTAAAAAAAAAAAAAAAAAAAAAAAAAAGTCTCATTAGTTTATGGTAGTAATATCCCTGGAATTCACCATGAAGTTATTTAAATACACCAGCACCTTCAAATCTGTCTTAATTCCCAGCATATGCAAAGCCGAGGATGATTGCCTTATAAAAGCCATTACTCCAGATGCTGCAACTTAGTGAATTTCCACAGTGGGCGCAGCATTTCTAAACAGACCGTGTTAGTAATACTCACTGTGACAGTATGAAGATGAATGGAATGCTTTGGTTTTATGCCTACTTGATATGCAATCATTTCAGATCAAGTATAGATTGATTACATTTAATTATAGAACTACCATACTCATAAAGTATTCCAGGCCTTTGTCACTCATCCAACTTTCTACACAAGGGAAGCCTGAGCGAGTAAGTGAGGGGAAAAAGTGTTTCAAAAGTTACTGACATTATGCAATTTCCACAATGAAGAGCCATACAAAATATGAGTTGTCATTTTGTCTGTGAAAAGTGTAGATAAAATAATAATGTCCATTGGTTACCTACTTTTCTCTTTTAATCCACAGAATTACCATATGAAATAGATAACACTATCTCTGAATGATAAGCATGAGAAATGAGTCATACCACATGTACAGGTAATCTGCACCAAGTAAATATGTAAGTGCTCCAAGTTCAAACCTAAGTCTGCCTTACTTCAAACTTTGCATTCTCTTTCCACTCTACCATAACACCTCTAGTAAGGGCCTCAAGTGCTAAGAATCAAGTGAAACATGTGGTGGTAGTTAATCTAAAATAGGACTGATTCCTGGAATATCTAGGTATACTCTAACAGAATAACTGAAATTCCAAAGTGAATTATTATAACAGTGATATAAACTATTGATATAGACTCAAAAGAGGAGGGTTAGTTTTTCCTTGCAACGTTAAGGGAGACCTCCCCAAAAGATAACCATTTCAAATGAGTCTTGAAGGATGAGTAGGAGTCTGACCATGCCTAATAGCCATAAAAGTGGCCTGTGCAAAGGATTAAAGGAAACAAATACCAGGCACTTGACATGCTCAGGGAATCAAATAGTCCAATATACTTTCCTCCTTATGTTTCCTTTTTCTTGATTAGTAAATCTTAATGTGTAGTTTATTCTAATAAGCCTAATTTTATATTAATTGGAATGAATAAAAATAGGTCATTTTAAAATGATAATTCAATAAATTTAACATAAGCACTAAAAGTACCAAAGAGTTTTAAAAAGTTGTAATTTCTCCTCTTTGATCCCCTTATTCAATGTCTTAATGTCTTCACATAAAAAAATTATTAAGTGCACAGCTTTTTCAAGAAAAAATAGAATAAGAAATTAGCACTAATAGAATATAAATATAAATAGTTAAATATTTAGATATACTCTCTTCTAAGCAATATTATCCTACAGGTTAGCATTCCTCAGTTGATGCCCTGTTTTTTTTTTTGTTTTTTTTTTGAACCTATGTTGAGAAATCCCCAGAAAATCTTAAGTGAAAAACCCAAAAAATTATGTGGAAACCCAGGCTAATAATCAAGGCTCCTGCTAGCTTTTTGCAGTACTTCTCCAAATTTATGAAGTTCTTTATTGACCAAGCTAAATTACCAACTTAAAATGTTCATGGAAACTGAAAAAGATATTTCATCTGTCACCTCTGTTCTCCCCACAAGAAAGATGCTACTCTCAATAAGCAAGTAGCATTTTATTGAATGGCTCCTCAGACCTGATTTCTAAAATTTCTGCTAAATATATTATGACAATAATTTGTTACATAATCTATTTATAATGTTTTATTCATTGGGAAATGAATGTAGTGTCTGTGGATATATTTATTGACTCTTTCAAGATTCTTAAAACTGATTTTTATAATTGAGAGGTATTTTTGCTGCTAATCTCAGGTCATTGAAACTTTTCTTTTGAAATGAACATTTATTCCAGATAATACACACTGTCTATAGGTAGCCTGTCCACTTTTCAAATGTAATGATCTGGTCTTCTGCAGATAAGAAATTTTCAAAAGACATTGGCATAGCACAGGAGAAAACTCTATCTTTCCATTATGTTTAAAATTGATCTGACCTTAAGCTAGTACTTTAGAGAACTGGGCTACATAATCATGTAGACTATTTCAGAAAAATATTTATGGATTCATTTTTATATACAGAATATTTTGCACTTTTGGCTATATACAATGGCATCTTCTCTTCCTTTCCAACATGTTTCCAAAGTAGGAAAGCAAATGTGGCAGAAAAGTTGAATTTCTACATCAGCTGGAAATCTGTTGTCTGCTATATGATATATCTCTAATGATGATGCATTAAGAGTACATTTATTCCATGTGTGTAGCCTGTTCTCTCCATCAGGTATTTTGCATTTCTTATTTACTGAATGAAACCATGTTAAAGATGGTTTTATTGCCCAATGTTAAAAACAAAACCACACCTGACTTCTAAATTTATTATTTGAATTGGTATATTTTGTCTTCCTGGGTAATAAAAGTTTAGCAAGTTTGAATGAGTTTTCTTTACCACTTAGTAGCTCACCATTATTCTAGTACAATTTAGCAAGTAAATCATATTAAGTACATAGTATGAATAGCAAGCTCTCATTTTGAAGAATGACTTATTCCTTGAACTTGTTCCAGTTGAAGGAAGAAATGTTGTTAACCTGTACATTCATGTAAAGCAATAAAAAAAAATATTCCAACTAACTTGCTGATCTTTGCTCCAGTCCTTTTGAAATAGCTGTGATTTAAATAAAACCTATTTCCTTAGGCTAATAAACAATCTACAATCCATTAAGCCATTATGAACCAGTCTAAGGCTTCTGAAATTAGTGCTTATGGAAGAAAGGGTCAAGTAATGGATTTCAAAGAAATATGAAGGTGATTCAAGAAGGCCAACAATCAAACTCCCATCACCGTAATGATTCCTAGAACAGAAACTTCCAAATAGCAATTTGGAAGGTTGACATACCATCTAACCCAGAAGATGAAAGAAGATAGCAGGGAAGAAGGCAAGAAACAAAAAGAAGTTGGAATAGAGCAATAGAAACAAGGAAAATGAGAATAGTTATTCTTTGAAAGAGAGAATGGCTTTAATGAATATTTGTAAACTAAAAAGAAATTAGGAGAATAATACTAACAGTTATAAACAATGATTTGAGTTATACTTATGTTCATATGTCTGACAAAATACAGACATACTTTTCTCCTTTTCTCCATGTATATGAGTGCACTGTGGAAAATCAATACGACAGCCTATCAACTCTGGTAAATAAGCCATCTCTGTGCTGATGCCACCTGAATTTATCTGTGGCGGAGACTGGAAATTTTTCTTCTAATAAACTTTCTTTTCTGCTTACTTTGTACAGTTAATAGAACTGGAGCTGGGCGCGTGGTCCTTTGATACACAAAAAGGAATTTTCTAGCCTCTCTGAAGCCAAGTGTGACCAGGTGGCTAAGTTTTGGCCAATAATGAGTGAGCAGAAGTGATGAGGACAGTTTCCTAATCATGCCCTGTGATGGGAATCTGGCCTTTTCCTTCTTTTTCTGTAAGAGTACCAACCTTTGACCAAGCAGATGAGGGCAACCCCTTTGGGTTATTGGAACTAAAAGACAAAATTCTACAAATTCTGCAAAGTGGAGCCACCTTCTCAGATTTTATTGTTTCAAGTTCAGATTTTGTTGCTCAGACTTTATTTTTTCCTATTCATCCTCATTTTCTCATTTTTAAAACAGATTGCATTTATCATTACTTTCAGAGAGAGGGGAAGAGAGGGAGGCAGAGAGGTAGAAAAACATCAATGTATGGTGGCCTTTCACCTGCCTCTAGCTATGGACCTGGCTAGAGACCTGGCTGGAGACCTGGCTGGAGACCTGGTTATGTGCCCTGGCTGGAAATCAAACCAGCGACCTTTAGGTTTGTAGGTCGGCACCTTTCCACTGAGCCACCAGCCAGGGCACTCAGACTTTAATAGAGAGGTAAACAGATTTTTATTTCTTCAAGCCATTTTTAATTGAGGCCTCTTACCCCTGAAGCAGAACCTATACAATAAAAGCAAGCACACTATAGAACTTACCATACACCAGGTAGTATTCTAGGTCCTTTTAATATAGTCACTCATTAAATAATGCAATCATCTAAAAAGTAACTTACACTGTGTACTCAGAGATGTATAATTCAATCACAGAGAGATCAAATAAATAACAGATCAAGGTCTGAATCCAGGCAGTTTGGCTCTAAAGTCTGTACACTTGGTTACAACACTTAGTATAATGCTATACATTTACCAAATATTAAATATGTGTCCAATGTATTGATAAGTAATCCATTTATTTAAAACTGTTTAATTGTATTTAGAAATAGAGACATGGGTGGATTTGTTAATCCAACTGCTGACCTTCCTTTTCTACAAGGGAAAAAGTACCACTTTATATGATCAGCATCAAGGAATGAATCCATAGATTCTTTTTGCAAACATTCAGGTTTTCAATGTTTGGATAACAAATAGCTACTTTGCTTTAAGTAAGTTAAAATTTCAGAGGTGAACCAAGAGCCACAGGGCCTTCTGTTTTCTTGAAATAATGAAGAATTTAACCAATTAATACATAATGAGGGCATATTATTAATCATGCATTCAAGACATAATTTGGTCAGTCATCTTAATTGACAGTTATGGATTAGAAATTCTACCATGCTAAAAGTCAAGATGTCTTGATTGACAATTATTAAGACCAATTTATTAAGGTGGATTCTATCCTTCATTTCCAAGTTTGAAAAATGCATTGCCGTTATGACTTGTAAAACTGGAGGTTGTACTATCAACTTAAAGCACATATATAATTTTTTATATATGTTAATAAACATTTTCACAAATTAACGGGATTTTTTCTGCAAACAAGCATTTACCATATGGCTGAATATGTCTTCCATCATGCCAGTTTCAAGAAAGCATAGTATTTTATCGAAGCTCATAGTCCTTAACATGTTTACGTGTATCTCTACATTGGGTTAACTGCATTCCAGACACAATTTGGTCAGTCACCTTAATTGACAGTTAAAGATGAAAAATTCTATCATGCTAAAAGTCAAGAACGTCTTGATTGACAATTATTAAGACCAGTTTTATTAAGGTGGATTCTACCCTTCACTTCCAAGTTCAGAATATATGTTGCCAATTTGAGAAATAAATCTACATTCACTCATTTGCTACAATCTGCCAGATCACTTATCTCTTTATCTCTCTGTTCATCCATTCATCCATTCACATATACATATTTGTATATGTACTTAACAGTTAAATATGAAGTTTTTTTGGACTAAAGTCCAAAAGTAAAGCCTCTAGGCTTAGCTTGTCTAGAACATAATGTATGGATCAAAAATTCTGGAATGGCACTGCTATAACTTGATCTTTTGATCTCATGAGTAAGGAGGAGAGTAATAATCAATCCACATTTCCCCTTCTAAGCATATATACTTCAGAGCATGTCCACTTTTTTTACAGCCATCTGCGTCATCCATCAATGGTCTTTCTGTTAACTCCACACTTCAATTTTTCACATTCCACCCCTGAATTGCATGCATACACTACAGTGTATAATCTTAGGAAAAATATTACTTAGAATGATCAGTTTCTGGCAAAACTATGCCTATTAGTTTTCTCAATACCAAGACAGTTTGGTATTAAAATCAACAAATTAATTTAAATTCATGAAATTTTTATTAATCACCTTTCAGGGTGACCAGGTTTCTCTTCTCCAGCTTTCTATTCTTATATCCAACTGAAGTTATTATCATACATTAATCATGCTGTGTCTATCACACTTATATACTTCCATGATTGGTTAGCCCTCTGAATAACACACTTTGAAATCAAGCCCTAAACATTCTTCCTTATAACTATTATCTGCAAACATCTCCTATGGATTTCACTATAAGCAATGAATGCTTTTGATAAGCTGACCATTGACATTTTTTGTAATTAAGTCAAAGTTTATTGAAAGACATCTCAAAAATGCTTATTAAAACTCAAAACCAAAATCCACTCAATTCTAGACTTTTTAAATACATTTTAGGTGCAGAACAATTCCATTTACATTTCAATGTTTACTAACCTATGAAATATACAATTAAGCATATCCACCATAATTAACAAAAATCTTTGACTGCCTCTGTCTTTGTAAAACAGAATACTCCCAAGCATATTAAACTAGTCTTGTGTTGCAAACAAGTTTTAAAAAAATTATAATATAGAAAGTCTGGCTATCTAGCCTCTGATAAAACAGCATTTTTTAGATCGGAATGTAATACAAACATACATAACTTATCCCAATTAGCTGAAAGTCCTGACACACAAGATTACAGCCACAGATCTATTAAGATGCAGCAGAAAAGATACGGCACATTGAGGAAGCTGGTTACATTCATCATGATTATGAAAACTGAAAAATGTGCTCTTCTGTTATCTATTCTGAACAGAATGCTTTTTCTGATCTGGCACACTGAAATAAATTGTCAACCAAACCCTTGAGAGACAAACCCAAAATGTATCCATAGCTCTACATGCTAAGTAAATTTCTGACAGAATACAATGGGAATCAAGGACAAGGTGGTTTATTAAATAAACTAAAAATGCAGAAAGAGCTGAATATTTTCTAGGCTCTCTAAAGATTTGAACTAGCTTTGATTAAGTAGAAACCAAAAGTATTCCAAAGATCAAGGAAAACATAGGTAGCATTAATAATGAACTACAGATATACATAGTACCCCTTCTATGTGTGGAGTCACAAGTCCTTAGGAGCCAACTAAAGCATTTTCAGCATTGGTGTTCAGGGACTTCTCCAACCTTTGTGGCTCAGTAAGATAGAAACAAAATCGCCTCCTCTCCTACTTGAGTCCCAAAGGAAGGTAATTTTAGAGAGCTACAGAGGTACATCTTATTCATTAAAATCTATTTTTATACCTTTTTAAATTTTCCTCCCTTTATTATCCATGTGTTGTGTTCAGAAGACCATTCTTTACGGTCAGCTTGATGAAATGTGAAGTACTTGTTAGTATTCAATGCATGCTAAATCCATATTCATTCTCCATTAATATAAAGGTGCCTGCTGATTTTATTGCATTTAGAGTTTAACTTTAAATTGTATCTCTATTACTACCAGACAAACAAGTCAAGGCTGTTTCAAATAGGATTTTAGAGAATCAAATAGTTGATTCTTCTTAACAAACTGATTAAGTCACAGAACTACCCAATTATTTAAATAATATTCTTCCTTTATACTTTATTTAACCAAGAAGGCAAATTAAAATAGATATAATTGGAAAATCTTTTAAAAAACTCAATGACAAATGCTTATTAAATATCTTAAGTATTACAAATCAAATAGAATTCAAATTTTGTAAACTTATTCTTTTTTTAAAATATTTTATTTATTATTTATTATTTTTATTTATTATTACAGACCTAGCTGGAGACCTGGCTTGCAACCTAGTTATGTGCCCTGACTATGGAATTGAACCAGTGACCTTTGGATTTGTAGGCCAGCTCCCTATCCACTGTGCCACCAGCCTGGGCTTGTAACCTTAGTTTTGAATGTCTTCATAGAATTCCAGTGATAAACCAATAGCTCTTTTTAAAATCAAATAATAAGTGCATACTATAGATAAGGTAAAATGTTATGTTTTAGTATTCAAGTCACAATTCCAGGCCAATTGAGTCATAATAGCTCTTAACTTGAATCATTAACAATATTAAATAACCCTACTGCCAAAACTTTCCTTTGTTACCAGATTAGTTCAAAGCAAATGAGAAGTCGGTATGTTAATAAGCATGGGTAACACATTTATAAAACAGTCTATTTGTAGCTTGCTTTTTTCCCCCTCAATACTGCTACTGAAGTCCATGCTTTGCTAAATCCAAACTGATTTGTTTCAGGCAACACAAAACAATAAATAAAACAAAAAGAAGCCTCCAGAGTGGAATTCCCAGTGCTCCTACCACCGTGAGCTCTAAAGAAGGGGGAAACTGTCTGTTCAATTTCCCTTCTTTCCACTAAGGATGGGCTTGTGGAAATATCATTTTCTTTCTTTCATGGTCAAATTGATCTTCCTTGATTCTTCTTGAATAAATTGGCCCCCACCTGTTACCTCATGGTTGTGTTATTTAAAATGAGACAGGAGAAAAGCACTGGTGCCTTAAGGCTTGTTGATCATTTAAAAATGATCATGCTAGTTGAAATAAGTCAGAAAAAGTTCAGAACCATATGATTTCATTCACATGTGGGATATAAACCTGAAAACAACAAATGAGCAAACACGGAAAACAAACAAACAGAAACTCATAGGCACAGACAAGAGCATGGTGGTCACCAGAGAGAAGGGGGTAAGGAGGAGTTGGGTAGTTAGTTAAGGGTAAAGGGGTCTAATAAATGGTGACAGAAAATGACTTGGTTTTGGGCGGTGGGCACACCATCCAACATGAAGATTATGAATCACACAAATGTACACTTTAAACCCATATAACCTAATTAACCAATGCTACCCCCATAAATGTAATACAAAGAGAAAAAATAATTATGCTTTAAAAATCAAACCTAATACCAAACAAGAGAAAGTCTTTAGATTTTTGTCTTGCAAGATAAGTAAATCAATCACTGAATCAGTAGATTAATCTATTAGGATGTTAGAAAACTGAAAGTAGGACACACTAAAAAAAAGACTGTGTACAAAGTAAGAGCTCAATATCACTGAATTCATTGAGAAGCTGAAGTTGCTCTTTAAGTCACTATGGTATTGGACCTTTACTAATAAAATACATAATATCTGAATTATTAAAACAATATTCACAGTGATTACTTCAGGATGGCAGCACTTGTGACCCCTAAGAAAACAACCATTTCTTTGAAAGCCAGCCTGAGACTGGTACTCAGGTGTGCCCGCATCCCGCCTTTAGACGTGTTAGGCATCCAGCTAAAAAATGTTGTCATTCAGAGGAGAAGCGATTTTATGGATAAAAGATTATAAATTTCACAGTTGACTTGAGATCTACTCAAGCCAACAACATTGCTTTCTACTTCAAAAGTAGGATTTGTTCTGTCAATGCAGATTTCTCAGAAAGCACATACTTTCCCTTTCAAATGACAAGTCAGATTTCAAAGGAACATTTACATTTAATACAAATTAACTCACTGATTATATTGGTTCAGATTAAAACTTGATGCATTCTTTGTGCCCCTCCTACTACACTGCAGTTTAAATGGGAAACAGGCTTAGTTTCTAGCTTTGAGTAATGAGATTTTTGAGTTTAATCAAAACCCAGAAGCATTGGCTTCGATGGGGTACTAAACTAAAAAAAGAATTAAAACCTGAATGGCTCTTTGTTGTTGTATGTTATTATACAGTATGTATTTTTATTTTATTTTATTTATTTATTTATATTTATATTTATATTTTTTTATTTTTTAAAACATTTTATTTCATTATTTTTAGAAAGAGGGGAAGGGAGAGAGGCAGAGAGGGAGAGAGACATCACTGTATGGTTGCGTTTCACCTGCCTCCAGCCACAGATCTGACTGGAGACCTGGTTTGCAACCTGGTTATGTGCCCTGGCTGGGGAATCGAACCTGCGACCTTTGGGTTCGCAGGCCGGCGCCTTATCCACTGTGCTACCAGCCATGGTATTTTTTATTAAATTATTTTAGTATTTTTAGAGAGAAGGGCAGGGAGAGAGGAAGAAAGGGAGAGAAACATCAAATGATTGCCTTTCACCTTCCTCCAGCTAAGGACCTGGCTTGCAACCTGGTTCTGTGCCCTGGCTGGGAATTGAACCAGTGACCTTTGGGTTCACAGGCCAGTGCCTTATCCACTGTGCCACCAGCCAGGGCTTATTACATGTATTTTTAATAAATGGTTCTTTAGCTTCTTGAATAATGTATAATATTGATGCCATATATTAGATAATATATGCATTTAAAAATTAAGGCACTGCTTACTGTAATCTTTGCATCTATTTTCTTCCTTTTATTGGTTTATTGTATGTTTTCAAAGCTTAAGTGTGTGTCAGATCTCAGAAAAAGCTTAACTTGTTGATTGGAAGATTCCTTTAATTGTGGATATCTTTTAGCCTGAAAACAAGGTAATTAGTCACTTAATGGGGAGACTATTTAAAAATAGGTGCTATCTAATTGGCATTATTCCTGGTCATCTGAGTAGAATGTAGAAAGGTTGCAAATGAAGTGGCAATAGATTTAATTGCGCTTTCTGAATATTTATGAAAGACTGAGATCTTGTCTCAAACCCAGTCAGACTCCAAACAATTTCATTTTTATTATAATTGGCGATCAGGCCCAACATTCTGAAACTGTATCTATGTAAGAACACTACCGAAGGACTCTTTTCATGATTCTTGTTTTATTCTCAAATGCTTCCATAATGACTTTACCTAAACCCTGATCCACTGAAATGATTAACAAATGTCAGGGTTTCCCCTTATCCTTTCCCTGGATTTATATACAAGTATCTGGCAAGGCTGGATAAACACTGGAAAACAAAATTAAAAAAAAAAAAAGAATAATAAGCTCCAGGTAATCAGTGATATAACCTTTTGAAAACTGAGTCAAGTAAAATGATCTTGTTCATAGGGTTTTGTGTACACTCTGTTGACTTTACCACTCATTTATTGAGAGGCAGTATACATATGGTGCTGGAGACCATGGAAGACAGAAAGACAAATTGTAGTTCATTGCCTGAGCCTACCGCTTACCCAAAAGTGTGAACTTGAGCAATTCACTTCATTTCTCCTAGCCTTGTATTTCTCATGTGTAAAATGGAGACAGTCTGCTAATCTTAAGGATTTGGTACGAATTAAATGACATATGTTTGTAAAGCACTTAATAGTGTTAGACCCATAAGATTTGCTATGAATATTAGTTTTAAGTTTACAACCTAATATAAAGGGGTCTTTCTCTTTAAAAATACCAATTAATTAAAGGGGGGCATTTTCTCAAAACTTAAATTGCCTAGGGATGGACATTTGACTTAAGGCCCTTTCCCATTTAAGGATTTGTTATTTAATGTATTTTTTTTTTTTTAGAATGAAGACAGTTGACTAGAATTTGGTTACACTAACCATAGTTATTATTTAGAACCCAAAAACATAGCATGTAAAACCAATACAGTGAAAAATACTCAAACATCAATGTCTTTGAAATTGTACTATACTTTTTTTTTTGTCCATTTGTTTTTATTTATTTGTTTTTTGTTTTTACTGGGCCACACAGTTTCCTCTTTAAGTCAGTGGGAAATTGGGTGTTCTGGTTTCCAGCACCACCTCTGCTGCTGGTGGTGCTTCAGTCTCCGTCACCTGTAACATGAGCATTTGCACCACTTAGGTTCTTTTTAATATGTCTAGAAACTGTTTTAGAATATAACCCAATGCAATTTTGACCAAAAAAAAAAAAAAAAAAAAAGCATCACCCCTCCCCCACCCCTCTATGTGGGAAATCCATATATGAAGTTCTGGCCTAGTTTCCTCTTGCAGACCCCACTGTAGACACTCCTTTAGTTATGCAGAAAATTAGGCCAAACTGTCACCCAGGAAAAGGAGAGGCGACATGCTCCCAGCCTGCATCGTCTAGACTAATTTTCTTGTTCCCTTTGATGCTACCATGGGAGACTTGCCAGCTGCCTCTCTGGAAACAATTATTAATTGCACTGGCTCAAATTAGACCTTCCTCCCAATCACACTCCCCTCCGATATCACACTACACTATCACCTGTCTGCTTCTTGGAATGAACCTCTTTTTTCAAGCTAAGAGCCTAAGAGGTGCATCTAAATGAAATAAAGCTTGTCATGTTCTAAGTTCTGGATTACATGTTATAAACTAATCAAGGAGTGTATCCCCAAACCATTTGCCTTTGCAATACAGCATTTTATAAGTTTTAGTGCAATACTAGCCATGGAGCAAAAACTTAGTATATACATGTTTGCTGAATGATAATTCAGCAAGAGATTCGGCTTAAAAAGAGATTCAGTTAAGCTAGCATGTAATCACATACAATAGTCACTTTTTTTGAGGTTTGACCCATCTGTTACTAAGTTTTAGGTGGGTTTGCCTCACAGGAAATAATCCTTTCTGTTGTTTAAGAAAAAAAAAATGCACTAGAACTCCAAAGCCTATGTGTACACTTGTGAGCTGTCTTTGGTCCTATAGAATGCAAAGTTTGTAGCTTTTAAGATGTTAGATACAGGTGTGGAGACATTCAGAACTGAGAGCTGTGAGTTGATTGCATTCCTTGGCTGAGCAGAACTGAGGATCAATAAGTTTAAGTCCTATCAGCTATGTAGTAGGACAAGTTATTTAACCTCTGGATGCCTCAGTTTTCCTCACCTATAGAGAAAATGTTTGTACCTCACTCATCAAGGTGCATGTGATTTCACCATATGGCTTAAATGAAATTAACATGCAAGCTCAAATAGTTATCATGAAGCTCAAATGAACTAATGTAAAATATCGAGTGTAATAGTAAAAAGGTATTTAAGTATTCAATACAATTTCGCAGTTTTTGTTATTATTGTTCTGTAGGATAAATCTTCATGTCAATTAGTTTGAAGCATAGACCTTTCTCCTCATGGAAATAACAGTTTGTCCAAAGGTCGGCTCCCATGTACCATAACCCCTGGGGCGGCTGCTCCTGTTAATACTTTCTCAGATCATGTTTTAAAGAATTCAATACAGAAAGCAGGGGGAATCATCATTTATTTAGAGTAGTTTGGGATGAAAGAGAGATTTACTAAATAAAATGTGTGTTTATTTATTTATTTAAACCTTTACCTGAGGGCATTTCATTGCTTTGAGAGAGAGAGAGGGAAGGAGAAAGGGGGAGAGGGTAGCATCTACTGATTATCTCCCCTATGTCAAGGGATCAAACCCCCAACCTAGCTATGTGACCTGATCAGGAATCGAACCCACAACCTTTCAGTCATGGGATGATGCTTCAACCAACTAAACCACCCTGGCCAGGAATTTTTTTAAGAACTGCTTTTATATACTGCAGTTCCCATGTGCACAGCCTATGTTTTAGGTTATAACAACTAATGGATGTAGAAGCATAAAAGGTAAAAGACAGGAAAATAATCTTTCCCTGTGTTTTAGTTATAAATGTCCATTATATTAAACTGTAATGATAACAAAGTTTTCTTACCACTGAAAACTATGAATAACATATCCTCTGATGTATTTAGGAAAAGAAAATCTTTCTAATTAGGAATGAAATGATAAATCAAGTCAGTGACCAGATTAATTTTCTATCATACAGGATCAGGACTCAACCCCTTCTGTCTACTTTTCTCAGGTAAGTAAGTAAGAGATTTTTAGTTATTTATTTATTTTGCTATTTTAGGAGGGATGTTGCTTGGGTCTTTGATTTGTTGCTGTTTCACTTCTCTTATGATCTAGTTCCTTGCCATTCAGTAGGGTCCCAGGACTGGTAGCAGAACATTGCCTAGGAGTTTGGATAAATGCAGACCACATGCCCCAACTCAGACCCACAGAAAGATACTCTGCATTTTAACTAGGTGTCTGGTGCACTCTGAAAACAAAGACTAAAATCAGCCAATCTCATTGATAAGGGTTATTCTCCTCCCACCTCTCCATCCATAGTCTAGTTAGCTCAAACTGAAAATCAAGGGGCTGATATTCTTCAACTGGTTCTGGTGTTATGACCCAGGAGTGAATGACTGATAGATAAAGTGCAATCCACTTTCCAGGTCACCTGAATCATGTCTTACCAAGGCTCTTCCATGGCATTTTTCTTGCAATCTCTTCTAGGTCTTTTCAAAACTTTCCTATCTCTGTAAGTACCATGGAAACTCCTCATGTGCAAAAAACTGCCCCTGGTGCTCTCAGCTTTAAAAAGGTATGACTACATTTTTAATATTTTTCACATTGAAAACTTTGAAGAAAACAAATGCAGATGAATCTGTAGACCAAAAATAAACACATCATTTTTTAAAAATTTTAATGTGGAAAAAAGAAGGAGAGTAATGTCAACTACTCCTCTATTAATAAGGTATTATATAACACACACTTACTAAAGAATGTAATTGTAAATAGTCAAACTATTTAACAAGTATTTATTATTTAATCAAAATTATGTATTAGGTTTCAAGGTCAGCCACAAGTATTTATTCGATGCTAAGTGTAGCTAAATACAATGTTGATGTCTTTGGTGCCACTGTAGGCTCCCAAGAGCAAGAGGAAATTCAGTGCAAGAGGAAGGAGAATGTCTCATTTCTGCCATCACCATGCCCTGCAAAGGCAAATAGTTCAGGCCCACGAAGCTGCTCATGGGTTATTGTGATGAAGGTTGTTTGTTGCCCCCTACTTCCACTTCCTGGATAACCTAACTGGCCACTTGGAATGGTTCACCTTACAGTGGAGACAACAAATTTCTAGGTCCTCTAAGTCTTAGCACATATTCATAGAAAACTAAAATGTCTACACTGTGAGGAGAGAAAAACAACCAACTGCCACGCAACATGTTTCATTCAGAGTAAGGCTTTGAGAGAAGCAATGCCTCGCTGTACCCAAAGCTGCTCAATTTGAGCACAGCACCCTAAACTATCTAACAGATTTTGTTTCTATTTGGATTCCAGACGGCTAGAGTTCTCTTCAGGCAAATGGACAAGAATACAGCCTATTTTGTCCTCAAGTGACTCTCCCTACGGAATACTCTATTAATTTGAATACTTGTTATTACTTCAATATTTAAATCTGTAACAATAATGTGAAACTTGTAGAATTACAAAAGAACACATCAAAATTTAATCAATAAACTACATGGGAATGTCATAGTAATGCCATTTTAATGCATATATTTATGTGTTTATTTGTGCATAATTATATATGTTTATATTAATTTATGTAAACTAATTCTGAGGGAGGAAAAAGGAGAATTTGAGAATAGAGGAGAACAGATAAAGGTTGTCTTTATCATTTGGGAGGATAATTGGTGATTTTAAAAAAGTATGACTACAATTTTAATATTTTTCACATTGAAAACTTTGAAGAAAACAAACGCAGATGAATCTGTAGTCCAAAAATAAACACAGGATTTTTTAACATGGGAAAAAAGAAGTTAAGGAGAGTAATGACAATTTCTCTTCTATTAATAGGCTATTATATAACACACACTTACTAAAGAATGTAATTGTTAAAGTTATGTCATCCATTCTTTAAAACAAAATTAGTTTCAAAGATTGTTTAATGAAATCACAATAGAGTTCCATATGCTTAATATAGCAAATCATCTAAAAAGAAAACCCACACATCATAAAAGATCAAATGCTCCCAGAAAATTACTTACCAAATTTTGAAGAGTCTCTATTTACAAACTAAGAATGTTGATTTGAATATTTAGAAATATGTACTGTGGCAAATAGAGATCTACTCATGGTGCTTAAGTTTTAGTTCCCAAAGGGTTCTGAAACCCATGTGAAAATGAAAATGAAGTCTTGTACTGACAGTTGGGACAATTTGAGCCTAGATAATCATTCCAGCTAGCCAGGCATGACCTCCCCTCACAACCACCCCAGAAGTAGTCAGAATTTATGATATTGTTCTACTTACCAAGAATTTAAAAATTGGGAGAAAAAGAATGATGGGTGAAAAAATTAGAGGAAAATATTTCTCAGTGCACAACATTTGAACTTTCAAAAATAGTTTTCGGCCCTGTCTGGTGGCACAGTGGATAAGGCGCTGCCCTGCGAACCCAAAGGTCGCTGTTTTGATTCCCCAGCCAGGGCACATAACCAGGTTGCAAGTCAGGCCTTCAGCCAGGTTAGTGGCTGGAGGAAGGTAAAAGGCAACCATACATTGATGCCTCTCTCTCTCTGACTCTTTCCCTACCCTTCTCTCTAAACATAATAAATAAAATCTTTAAAAAATAGTTTTCATTATCAAAAAGAGTGCCAACAATTTATGATTAAAAATGTAGAATATGAAACTACCCAAATGATTATATATAGAGATTACACAATGTCTTCAAATGTATGGAAACAAAGAGTAGTTGCTAGAGGAACTTTCCCCTTTATGTCTTAAAATATAAAAACATGTATGTCCAATGTTATTTATTATCTATCCATTAGTAGTAAATAAGTATGTTTATATCTGTGTCTCAGGGCACAAATGAACATTCTTTTGGAAAAAGGGTCACACAAAAGTGAAAGGGCAATGTAGAAAAGTTATAACCATTAAACAGACTCAAATGGAAAAGATAAACAATGTCAAATATAGACCAGATATTGAGGGAATACTAATATGTACAGTCACTGTGGGAAACGGTGTGGCATCATCCACCACAGTGGCAGATATACATGTCCTCTGGCTCAACATTCCCCATTCCACTCCTGTTCTACTCCAAATGGAAATGTGTGCAAATGTGCACCACGAGCAATGGACAAAAATGTTCAGAGCAGTCTCACTTGTCTTAGCCTGAGCCTGGAAAAATAGCACATATGTTCATTAACAAGAAATTAGGTAAATACATTTTAGTACATTTAGGAAACAAAATATAGTAATAAAACAAACCATAGTAGCACACAGGAATATGTATGACCTCACAAATATAAAGCTTCATGAAAGCTAAAAGACAAAAAAAAAAAAAAAATAGGGTATGTACTATATGATTCATCTACATAAGTTTCAAATACATTAAAAACTAACCTCTGGGGACAAAAGTAGAAAGAGTGGCTGCCTTTGGGGATGAGAAGCTACAGACTGGTCCTGACATGTGCTTGACCCACACACATGGCTATTCACACAAGATTTTTGGTGGTGCTGATGTGCTTAGTCACCACACATTCATGTTCAACTCACTTTGCTGTATGTTTATAGTTCACATAATGAAAAAGCCAAGGAGAAAGGAGAAAATATAAAATGATATAATGACCAAAAGTATTGTGTGTGTAAATAAACTGATATTTACAGTGACAAATGTAACTTGTGAGTTTGTTGACCATTAACTTGCAGGGACACTTTGCATGTAACAGCTCATGCTGTCTGGTGGAAACCAGCAACTCAAGAAGACCCTGGAGTTGTATTTATTGCTCTGTCATGATGGTCTCTAAATAATGTGTAACTGCTATTCTTTGTGTCTTGAATTATAACAATAATTATATCACATAAGGGGAGGACAGTGGGGTTCTTTTAAGAAATTAAAACTTCTTTCACTGTTGTTTCAATTCCAGGGAGAAATGACTGCTTGGAGTATGGAGCATGACCTTCTCTCTATTGCCAAAAAACCTCAAGAGCATCCTAAATATATAAACATAAATAAGTACAAATATAAAGAATAATAAATATGTAGACACTCGAAGAAGGGAGAGTGTACTGAAGATCAGGTCATACTGATTTAATACTGAGAGGTTACGGCCATGACTGAGGAATGAGCTAAAGGGAACGTGCAAAGAACTGAATATAGTTCGTCATCACCCTGGCCTTAATTAATAAATACTGATGCGATGGCTCTTTATTAGTAGTATTAATCACTACATAAACTCACTGTTATTTGAGTCTGACCCAATTCATTAATTGCAATTTCATTTGCTCGGCCATTTTTCCCCTAGGCAAAAGTCCTCATAAGTTTACCCTTTGATGGTTCAAGCAAATTCTGACATTTTTCACTCCTTCCTAGCTCACAGAAAGGACACAGCTATTCAAAGATTCAGGACCTTGGTTTTTTGCCTTGAGTGAAGGGTTGTGCTATGAGATGAACAAAGTGATTCAGATTGCAGGGAAGTCATAGCACAGAGAGAACAAAAGAAAAAAAAAATGATGGTGTAAGTATAGCTGACGTGGGCAAGACAGTGGTGGGTCCATGAGATGGCTGTTTGTTCTTTGCTTTTATCTTGGGAAATTTTGCAGTTTTTATACATGGTCACAGAGCCATGCTCTACATTCTCAATGTAGCTATTTCTGACAGTGCTTTTGATAGTACTTTTACATTTTTAATGCATTTGATGTTTTCCCCTCTGACAATTCAGGTTTTTCTATCAAGCATATAATCAAAATTCCCAGTGCTGGCTTCCATCCTGCACACATGCTAAAACCACATTTCAGGCATAGACCATCTCTTCTGAGTCTTTTCACACCACCCTTCCGAATCTTTTCTCTTCCATTCATCCTGTCACTAGAAAATTACTATATCAGATTTACCCCAGGGTGAGCCAAATAAATCTATTGCAGTTTCAGCTTATTCATCATCAACTAAAAACACATATACCTATATAAACCATCCTTCTCCTCCTGGTTAAAGAAATTTAGGCTTTGACATGAGGCAGCGATTATCAAACTTCAGTGTGAATAAACACATCACGTGTGATTTGATAGAGCATGCCAGAAAACCGGAAGGAGCTCTCAGGGCTCCCTATAGGTCACTGCCAGTTACAGACCGAATGTGTTCTCTCCAAATTCACACATTGACATACTAACCCCTAAACTGATGGTATTAGGAGGTGGGGTATGTGGTAGAATCCTAACAGATGAGATTGTTGCTCTTAGATAAGGGACCATAGCTCTCTTGCCTGTGTCCTAGTATGTGAGAACACAATGAGAAGTCAACAGTCTGCAGCCAGGAGTGGGTTCTCATCAGATACCACATTTGCTGGTGCCTTGATCTTAGACTTCCCAGCCTTCAGAACTGTAAGAAATATATACTCATACTTGTTGTTTGAGCCACCCATTCTGTATTTTTTTTAATACCTGAACTAAAGTTCTACCATAGGCAGAAAATATGGAAACAGTAACAGCTGAAGGCACCAGTATCTATATTAAGAGATAAATAAAAGTAAAAGGTAACATTATATAAGGGTAAATGAATGCTATAAATTATATGTTCAGAAGAAAGATTTCTATTGGATGCTATGAGTAGGACATTTTCTGACAATGTAAGCTATGAAAGTGTGGTATAAATTCAAATATATCAAAAATTACTGTATCATTATCTACTCATCAACAACAGGAAGGTGAATAACTAGCTTGGTTAACCACTCACAATGACACTATTTTGACTTGATTCCTCAGTGCCACTAGTACTTTTGGGATAAGTGTGTATTTATACCTTTAGGAGGTTCATGAGATTTTTGGCAATCAGAAACCACAGAAACAGAAGGAAGGAAGGCCAAATATCCCTCCGATCATTCTTCCTGCCCTGGCAGCTATGGGTCCTGAGGCCATTTGCTTGATAACCTGTTCTGTGGGTGCCAACAAGCTTGAGTTCCTTTGGGTGTGTGGTGGCAAGTTTGTTGTGAGTAGGGAAAATCTAGGCAGCCACCAAAATGCACAGCAAGAATTATATAGGTTTTAAGCAGATAGAACATTCACACACCCACTATTCAGTCAAGATCATGAGCAGTGTATCAGTCCAAGAGTAGCCAGACCAATTAAACAAAAATGATTGATGTTAGATCCTCCTTTTTGAGGAAGACATCAGAAGGGCAAGGAAGAGATAGGATGAAGAAAAGATATCTGAGGATACTGAAGAGAAATGACTAACACATTCAGGATTTTACCTGTTCATCTTCCATTTGGCAGTGAGAATCAGAGCACACAATCTTTGTCTAGAAGCTGTCTTGTGGCATTCTATTTTGAATGGTTTATACTTCATCATATAAGCAGAGTACACAGGGAATTTATAGAGTATACTTTTAACCTGATGGTATATAATGTAGTTTAATCAATAAAACTGTTGACAAAACTAACTTAGACATAATTGACTATATGTATAGGTCTGAGTATTTGGGAACCCTGAGGAGAAACAAATACAATTTTTTCATGCTACAGATAAAAGTTTCAAAATAGGTAGATTATGATTATAGGAGATCCTTTATCTGGGGACCTTTGTCTTTGATGGTAGAAGCTTTTCTTCCTCTCACCTGAATACCAAGGAATGGAAAGAAATGCTAGTTTCTACAGATACTTTTCCTGCTTCAAAAAATATAAGGTTTACTTTCGTCTAGCTTCCATATGGGTTCTGTACAATTTTATTTGAGGGAGAAAAGAAAAACCTCTCTGAAAAAAGTACTTATCTTTTTCTTTCCAGCTCAACTGAAATCAGAAGCAATGAAGCAACTCACACAACCAAGATGGAGAGTTTCCTTATTCTAAATAAATCAATTTTCTTTTTATTATCTTTCACCCCTCATAAGCCCAGAAGTATTCAAATCATTCAGAGAAATAAATTCATTCCATATTGTTATATGTGCATTTAAAATCAATGATGTTCTTGTGTTCTCTTGACACCTCTGGTCAAGATGATGGAATAGGTAAACACTGCTTGCCTCCTTGCATAGCCTCATCAAAATTACAAATAAAATATAGAACCACCATCATTCAGAGACATTAGAAATTGAGTTGAAATCTGAGCATTACAGAATTTTAAAAACCACATCTATCCTCACATGTAGGAAAGGAGATGCAGAACAGGCTGGTCCCAAGTCCACACGTGGTGGATAAACATTTGGGTGGGATACATCAGCAGTGAGGAGTCCCAGCCCCACATTGGGACCCCCAGCCAAGGGTTCCAGTGCTAGGAACATAAGTCACCATAACTTCTGGCTGCCAAAACCAGCATGGTTTGAGGAAATGGAAGAAACCACTGGAAGTTCCCCTTAAAGAGTCCACACAGGTAGTTACTCAGAATTACTCCCTCTGAGCTCCAGCACTGGGACAGTAACTTGAAAGGCACTAGTGGCACACAGGGAAGAAGTGAACTGTCTGACATTAAGGCAAGTGCTGGGGATAGCTGATTTCCAAACAGAAAGGGCAGGGGCAGAGACCAATGTTCCTTTTCTGAACCCTCCCTGCACAGAGCCACAGAGCCAACAGGTGAGCACCACATCTGAGACACCATCTATTTGGCTGGTACTGTTTGCTCTTCCCTGGAGATTCCCTGCAACTCCATCCTACCCAAATTACTGCCAACTCAAGACATGACTGGTTGCTCTTGGCTCTTGCTTCACAACTTCCTAAACTTTTGCAAACAAGTAGCAGCCAGCCTCAGTAAGCCCACCACCAGCCCCGCCTCTTGCTAAGAAGTTTCAGGCCTGGCACTAGCAGGAGCCAACCTAGAATCACAGCTTGGCTTCACCTGAGAATCTCCAAGCCAGCATAAGTAGCAGCCATCTCAGACTGATTTATAGCTCATGTAGGGTGGCCCCAGGCAGAACATAAGCGGGGGCTGACCTTGGCCTGCACTGGCTGGGAAACCCCATAGCTTGCACATACAGTGGATAGCTACAGACCACACTGAGCACCACCATCCTGCCACTGTGCAGCTGATCCTCCATGGAGGTCAGAGGGTGGCAGTTGGTGATTATAGCCAGTCCTTGTGACTCACTGGCCAGGATCAATCTCTCTTATTAACCTGCCAACAGTAATCATGTCTCAACTACAGGAGGAGGGTGTACTCAGTCCACACAAAGGGCACACTCTGAGTACCCAGCTTGGGTGATAATAGAGTCTGTGCCACTGGATCCTACATTAGGCCACACTACCAAGACAGGAATTTGTAACACCTCACCTAATACCCAGAAACACAGGGAGGCTGCCACAATGGGGACACAAAAAACATGGCCCAAATGAAATAACAAATCAAAACTCCAAAAAGAAGAACTAAGTGAAATAGAGATAACCAACCTATCAGAGTCAGAGTTCAAAACGCTGGTTAAAAGGATGTTTAAGGAACTTAGTGAGGACCCTAGCAGCATAAAAATGATCTAATTAGAATCTCATTGAAATAAAGAACAATTGGTAGGGAAACAACAGTAGAGTGGTTGAAGCTGATAATCAAATCAATGATTTGGAACATAAGGAAGGAAAAACAACCAATCAGAGCAAGAAGAAATAATAATAAAAATAAAAACTGATGATAGCGTAAACAGCCCTTGGGACAACTTCAAGTGTTCCAACATTCACCTTATAGGGGTGCCAGAAGGAGAAAAGAAAGAGCAAGACATTGGAAATCTATCTGGAAAAAAAAAAAAAAAAGCAATGAAAGAAAACTTTCCTAATTTGGTGAAGGAAATAGACATGCATGTCCAAGAAGCACTGAGAGACCCAAACAAGGTGGATGCAAAGAGGTCCACTCCAAGAACCTCATAATTAAAATGCCAAAGGTTAAAGACAAAGAGAGAATCTTAAAAGCAGCAAGAGAAAAGCAGTTATGTATCTAGGGGGCATGTTTCAATAAGACTGTCAACCTAATTCTCTTAAGAAACTTGCTGGCTGGAAGGAATTAGTAAGAAATATACAAAGTCACAAAAAGCAGGGGCCTAGAGCCAAAATTGTCCTATTCAGCAAAGCTGTCATTTAGAATCAAAGGGCAAATAAAAAGCTAGGAAAAACAAAAGGAGTTCATCACCTAATAATATTATATGAAATGTTAAAGGGACTTAAGAAAAAGATCAAAACTATGAACAATACAATGTTAATAAATACATATCCATCAACAATTGAACCCCCAAAACAAACAAACAACAAACAAAACAAGAAGAACAGAGACAGAATCATGGATATGGAGAGCATTTTGATGGTTGCCATATGGGAGGGAGGTGTATGGGAATGGATGAGTTGGTGAGTTATTAAGAAGTCATTACAGAATAGCTATGGGGTTTAAGTACAGTATAGGAAATCAAGTAGCCAAAGAACTTAAACACATTGCCCATAGACATGTACAATGGTGTGAGGATTATCTGAGGGAGTAGGGGATGCTACGTGGAGAGGGGCAAACCAGGGAAATTGGGACAACTGTAATAGTATAATCAATGAAATATAATGAAAACAAAACCAAAAATAAATAAAATCAAATGATGTTCTGAATCTATTCTTTAAAAACAGATTCAGCCCTGGCTGGTGGCTCTTTGGATAAGGCGTTGGCCTGAGAACCCAAAGGTCGCTGGTTCAATTCCCCAGCCAGGGCACATAACCAGGTTGCAAGCTATGTCTCCAGCCAGGTCTATAGCTGGAGGCAGGTGAAAGGCAACCATACACTGATGTCTCTATTTCCCTCTCTGCCTCTCTCCCTACCCCTCTCTCTAAAAATAATAAATAAAATCTTTAAAAAAAATAAAACAGATTCAGACACATACACATATATGTGCATGTGCACACACACACACACACACACGCGAAGCCATAATGATCACACTAAAAACACAGTGGGATCTCCTCTCTGAAGAACGTATGATCTCCTTTCCTGTTTTAGCATTTAAGTGCTTAGCAATTGAGGTCCTGGCTCCTAAAACTGTACAGGCAGCAGCTCCATTTTTCACAGGATCAAGTGAAACCGAACAGGCAATTAAAAGTTACTGAACTGCAAGGTAAAATTACTTCCCTGCTTTGCTGCTGAGTGACTAAAGAGGGAAGACAATGAAAATCATATTTAAAATTAAGATAGAACCATGGAACATAGCCGTCTGCTCTACTAAAATGGAATCTATAAACATTAGACATAATCAGCAGCACTTCAATCATGCTCTTTGCTCAGTTAGATGGAAGATTACACAAAACAAATTTGCAATGTTTAAATCTGTGGCATTGCTGGTTAACAGAAGGCATTTCCCTTCCAGCCCACACAGTGATACAAATTCTCTCCAATATAGCCAGTGCTGCCCCCCACCCTTTTTACAATTGGGGTCTATGCCAAGAGTCCACTTACAAGCCAGTTGTACCAAGCTCTGTATTAAGCTTCCCAAAGAACTGTTAAAAATGGTGCTTAGCTTCCTAGGCTAGTCCACAAAGGCCAGTTTAATAAAAGATGCGTTATCAAAGGATAACATGAAGAGTATTATAGAAACTAACCACTACCGCAATGCTTCTTTAAAGCTTGTATTCAGAGTTCAGTCTTGAAAGTACAGAAATAGATCTTCTCATCTAATAGTTACTGATCGTGGTTTTCATCCCCAGAGAAAAATGATAGAGTGAAAAAAACGAAGTTTAACGTTTTTTAGGAAGTCAATGAGGAGTATGAGGTGCCAGAGATCTAGGAAAAGGAGTGATGTTGCAATTGGGAAAGCAGGAAATGGCATGAGGGGGAGGAATTGGTATTAGGATTTAAAAAGTATAAGAAAGATGATAATTGAGTATGGAGGAATAGGGCCCTCTTCTAAGGTCTCCTCTATGTCATGATCTTGAGCTCTGGAGTATTTATAATCCTGGATGAGATCAGTTTTCCGTACTCAGAAGAAATGTTTGGAGAAGATTATTTGGTGAGGTGGGGTCAAGAGAGAAAATGCCATGGAAATCTGGAGATTGGAAGGTATTTACATTCTAATCTGATGTTTATCACCTACCCCTGAACTAAAAATCCCACTCAGTCACTTGAGATTTGAAAATAGGTAGAAAGTAAAAAATGCAATGGGATTAAAAACTAGAATCTTAAGAATTTAATAGGGTAATTAAAACATCAAACAACATGAAAAAGAATGTGGAAGACAGGCAAGGGAAGATCTTGCAACATTTAACTGAAGAAACTATTTGCCCAAAAGATAACATATTCAGTTGGATGAAACAATCTGTGAGAATATCCTTTGCATAATATTTTCCATATTTTATACAATAAACATAGCAAGTTTGTAATTGCTGTCACATGAAATCCACTCTTAAAAGGAATATGCTGAAGATGAGGTAGAAAATACTTTTAATGTGTAACAACTATATATTCTGACATAGGTTTACTAAAGTAGAGTAACAAATGCCAAAATATCAATTAGAAAGGCTTAGGTGAACTTCATAGATAATTACTACAAAGTCCTTTATATACTGTGGAACTTATTCCAAGTACCTTTTATTTTTGAAATATCATCAAACCTCAATTAAACCATCCCCCAGAAAAATCAATTAGAAAATATCACATGAAAGAACAATAACTGCCCTGGGTGGTGGCACAGTGGATAAGGTGCTGGCCTGCAAATCCAAAAGGTCACTGGTTTGATTCCCCAGCCAGGGCACAAAACCAGGTTGCAAGTCAGGTCTCCAGTCAGATCTGCAGTTGGAGGTAGGTGAAGGGCAACCATACATAGATGTCTTTCTCCCTCTCTGCCTCTCTCCCTATCCCTCTTTCTAAAAGTAATAAATAAAATCTTAAAAAAAAACAAAAAACTGTTTTCAGGACATACAAGGACATTTTTATTTTACATTTTTAAATAGTATATTGTAATTCCATTTCCTGCCAATGGAGTGCACTAGATTTTCAGGGATACCATCCCCAGTACACATTTTAAATGATAGCTAAACTGCTAAAGTAGCTGAAGAAACTGAGAGGAGATATTTCAAAGATCCAACACACATGTAATTGGTGTTGCAGAAGGAGAAAAGGAAAAGAATGGGGGAAAGGCTGATAAGTCTATATAATTGATGAGGTAAATCCTTGTATCAGGAAGATTAATGAATCGAAAGTAAAAAAAAAGAAAAAGTGAAAAAGAAACTCTTACAGAGACATAGTGGTAAAAGAATAGAATGTACAAGAAAATAAAATATTAATGAAACAGTAGCTAGAAATGAATGATAATTACATATATAAATAACTTCTAAACACTTAACATGGAAGCCAGAGGATAATGGGGTAACATCTTCAATCTATGAGACAATAGCTATTCTACCATAATTGCTATATTCAGTGAAAGAATATTTCAGAATTAGGTTAAACTAAAGACATTTTCAAAAAATGTTTTTAAATGAGGGAACTCATGAATAAAAAAGGCTCTCATGAAAGACACTTTTAAGAACATACATCTGAAAAAAATGGAAACACCCCCAAAATGATCTAAAATGGAAAAATGAAAAGAAAATGGTAAACATCTATGTGAATCTGAAGAATAATCTATAAAAATATGCACTGTATCTAATTTATATGGCTAACAAAACTAAAATTAAAGTGAACAACTGTAAATTATTCCAAGGAGATCATAATGGAAATGAAAGGATTTGAATAATTTTTTTTTCACCTAAGAAGGTATTAGATAGTTGGTATTAGTTAATTCTAGACATTGTAATTTTAAGTATGTATGTTTTGTATTTAATAATTTCAGGGTAGAAAAGTATTTCTTTTCTTAAATTTTATAGAATTTATTGGTGTGACATTGGTCAACAAAATTATAGAGGCTTCAGGTATACAATTCTATAACAAAATACATTGTGTGTTCACCACCCCAAATTAAGTTTCCTTCCATCACCATCTATCATGCTACAACTTCTTCTGCAAGATATTGTTTCTTAAAAAGGATATCAAAATGCAAATTATAAAGGGAAATATTATTTTTACTACATTAAAATAAAAACACTTTTTCACCAAAATTAAAAATAAATAAGAGTGAAAATTCAAGCCACAAACTAAGAGAATGTATCTTTAAAATATAATGAACTCGCCCTGGCTGATGTGGCTCAGTGTATAGGCACTGGCCTGCAAACCTAAATGTTACTGGTTCGATTCCCCATTCAGGGCACATAACCTAGTTGCAAGCCAGATTTCCAGCCAGGTCCTTAGCGGGAGGCAGGCGAAAGACAACCACACATTGATGTTTCTCTCCCTTTCTTTCCCCCTCTCTGCCCTTCTCTCTAAAAATAATGAATTAAAAAAAAAAAAAAGAGAGAGAGAGAGAGACATAGTTTAAAACTAACTAAATAAATAAAAATATAATGAACTCTTAAGAATCAGTAAAAACAAGCCCTGGCTGGTAGCACAGTGGATAAGGCGCCGGCCTGCAAACCCAAAGGTTGCAGGTTCGATTCTCCAGCCAGGGCACATAACAAGGTTGCAAACCAGGTCTCCAGTCAGGTCTGTGGCTGGAGGCAGGTGAAAAGCAACCATACATTGATGTCTCTCTCCCTCTCTGCCTCTCTCCCCTCCCCTCTTTCTAAAAATAATGAAATAAAATCTTAAAGAAATTTATAAAAAAGAATTGGTAAAAACAAGACAATCTAATAGGGGGAATATGGGCCAAGACACATGTCAAACTTTGTTTCTTCAGTCTCTATGTGCTTGATACAGAGATTTTTATAATTATACTTCAGTCTATAATATGCATTATATAAGTTTTTGTAAAGTATTTCCAAAATAAATGTACAATTAGTATTATTACTTGTAATTTAATAATTGTAACTAACAACTTTAAATTCAGATCAGCTTTTATTTTAAGCTAAAAATGTTTCAAATTTGGGGCTTTATCAAAAATTTAAAAGATTTCAAAGATGTCAAAAATGTTGTTGAAATTGGGGATGTCCTCTGAGTCACCATGTTCATGGTGTCAGTGCAGTAATAATGACTGGAGTTGTACCAACTGAGAGTTGAAAATGTCTGTTAAATTATTTTAGTTTGCGGTTCAGTTTTATAGCATTTCCTCATCATTAATTATATATTGCAAATGCATTATGCAAAATGAAAACAAATAAAATGCAGCATAAAATTACATTGGCTCATACCACAGTCACTTTTGAGCATCCGGTATTGTTCAGGGACTCCCCCAAGATGCACTGATCTCAGACCCTTTTGTCTCTGAAATGTCTGAATTCTGTTACCATAAAGAAAGAAGTCCTTTGGCTGACTCAACCAGCAGCAAAATCATTTGTTTTGCTCTAAAGGGATTACCCCCCTTTCTTTTACTTACCCTTTTTTCTCTACCCCAAATACCTTTTTATCAAACTTACTAAGCTAATTCATAAGGAAAAAAACCTCAAAAGATAATACAATTTACAAAATGAATTGTGCCAGTCAACCCATCTTTGGTCACAAATTCACACTTGGGCAAGCACCCGCATGAAGAAAACTGTCAGGGCTGAGTGGAGATAAGAGTGTTATAACCTGTCAGGAGACAATTATGCTAATAATCTACTTGGTGAACGACAAATACCATATGATCTAAATTATAAGAGGAATTTAATGAGCAAAATAAACTAATGAGCAACACAGAACTAAAGGCATGGAAATATGAAACAGACTGACAGCTGCCAGAAGAGCACGGGGAGGAGAAATGGTGAAAAGAAGGGGAAGGAATTAGTCAAAGAACACATAGGAATGATCCATGATGTGGGCAACGTTGTGGACATTGACTATGGGAGTGGGGATTGGGCTCGGTAGATGGGGAAAAACTGGGACAACCGTAATATAACAAATAAGAATTTTTAAAAAAGAAGAAACAAACAAACAAAGAAAGCAGGGAAGACCCAGTCCTGGAAGCTTGGGTGCAGTCAGAAAAACTGCTTTCAGCCATAGCCTATTGAAATCCCTTGAGTCAACCGTTAAGTTCTAATATTTACTGCCCTTGTTCCCCCAGCACTACTTTCACTAACTGCCCAGTCACCCCTCCACCCCTTCGGTGCTAACAAAAGTTAGACCCTTTCCTTTTAGAAATATAATATAGTCACTTTGACAAGACCAAGATCCTCTTCTACCCAGGAGACAAAGCACTATTGCAAAAGGAGGTACTGGGTTAGTACACCATATAAAACCTACAGTTTTCTTGAAAAGGTCTTCACCACCATATCCTCACCCTAATCCATCCTAAGTAAGGTTTTCTTATATTCACGATTGTTCCAAACTGATGGGTGAGTTAAAACCTCACAGGCAAAATGTTTCCACAGCACTCTAAAATCTCCATTTCAAGTAACAATTCTAAACAAGCAGGTCTTGAATTATGACATTTGAAACATGTTACTCTTAGATGAAAAATCAATACTTTGATGACTATTCATTGACTCATACCTGAGTCTTACATCTAGTATATTAACATTAGGTTAGCCTGGAGGTAGGGATGAGATTGTTGGTAAAGGATCAGAAAAGTAACATAGTGCCTTACAATAAGGATGTTGGAATTGTTGGAATTGAGGAGCTCTGCACTCAGAGAGAATTAGTTGAAATACAGAAAACAATATAATCAAGTGCCAAATGACTTGGCGAGAACATAAAGTGACACAGAAGTTCAAGTGAGAAACAAATCAGCATCAGCAGGAGGCTTCCAAGAAGAAGTAGGAACAGGGCTAAGATTCAGGGAGTGGATGAATGGACAGGAGAGGAAAATTCAGAGTGGGAAGGAGTGCATTCCTGGCTATTGAGATAGAATATGGAACTTGACTCTAGCATGGAAGACAAGCAGCGACTATGACCATGAAATGTGAAATGGAGTTTAATGCCTGATCTCAGGAGCTGCCATGATGAGGATACACTGAGAAGGGCCACAAATACCCAGCTGTCTGGCTGTTTTACTCATTGAACTAATGGAATGTGCATCAAATGCCATCTGATTCAAACAGCAATGGTTTGTACTCTTCTACCCTCTGATAATTTGCTGGCAGAACACACCTTCTGTCATGCCAAATTACTGCAGCCCTGAAGCTGTGCGGGAAAATCTGCGGTGGCAAATTAAGTCCTTGCCATCCTGAGAAAATTTAGGCACCCAGGAATGATTATTAACAACTAGAAAGCCGCATAAGCAAGGAGAAAATGATCAACATCTCAAGACAAAGTCCTAAAACCAGCAACCATGTAACCATTAACATGAGGCAGTCTTATTGAAACAAAAGCATTCTTTGGCTTCCGGCCATGTACAATTGAGAGATGGCACATTGTAGTAGGCAGACCAGCATATAATAGAAAATGTGTAGCTGGCATGCATGTCTATACAGCAAAGAAACACATGATAAACTCAGCAACAACCAAAATGGCACTGTCACCAATCCAACTGGTATTGGTTTCCTGCCTAAGTCTAAGAAACTGTGAGCTAACAGAGATTTATGTTATTGACTTCAGTACGTCCTATTAAGACAAGGAATGAACTGAGACTTGTTCACTGAAAAGAATAAACTGAAGTTTATATCTAAGACATAAGAAGATTCATCTCACTTTCCTATGGACCCAGTGGATACAATGCATATCTTTGAACTTTAAATAAATAGTGCACAGATTTACAAATTTGAGGTGAGAAAAAGGGAGACAAGGTAACAAAATAGAATATTTTTTGGCAATAGTACAATTTATAAGTGGGAGGAACTGAATACTGACCACTTTTTTAAAGGTAGCATGGTACTTCTTTTCAGACTTCGGGAGAATTCATAGAGATTAGCAGTAATTAACCTTACTTTTTAGAATAACTAATAATACTGCCTTCAACTTCACAATGACATAATATTCTATTCCTAAGTAATAGATAAATCATAAAAACTAAAAGTAGCTAGTATCTATAAAAATACATGCCAGATGCTACATTATTTTTAAACATTATCTTATTTAATTTTATATTTGTTGTAATATGTAGTATTATCATCTTCATTTTAGAGATGAAAATTGCCCGTTACAAATGAAGCTTAACTTAGTCAAGTGACACACCCATTAACACAAAGATAAAAATGATAAAATAAAAATATAAAAAAATAAAGAGAACCAGGTATAAGTCATGTATTAAAGTATATGAAGACAAACAATCCAATTAAAAAATGGGCAAAAGACCTGAATAGACACTTTTCCAAGTAGGACATACAGATGGCCCATAGGCATATGAAAAAATGTTAAACATCACTAGCCATCAGAGAGATGCAAATCAAAACCATAACGAGATACCACTTCACACCTGCCAAAAAAGCCATCATTGATAAATCAACAAATAACAAGTACTGGTGAGGATGTGGAGAAAAGAGAACTCTAGTGTGCTGTTGGCGGGAATATCCACTGGTGCAGCTACTGTAGAAAACAGTATGAAATTTCCTCACAAAACTAAAAATGGAACTGCCTTTTGACATAATTCCACTGCTGGGAATATACCCTAAGGATCTTGAAACATCGGTTCAAAAGAATTTAGCATCCCTATGCTCATAGCAGCGCTATTTATAATAGCCAAGAGTTGGCAACAACCTAAGTGCCCATTAGTAAATGAGTGGATTAAAAAAACTGTGGTACATTCACACATTGAAATACTGTGCAGAAAGAAAAAAGGAAATTTCCACCTTTTTCGACAACATGGATGGAACTGGAAACTATTATTCTTAGTGAAATAAATCAGTTGGCAAAATAGCATATGCTCTCACTTATAAGAGGAACCTAATGAACAAAATAAACTAATGAGCAAAATAGAACCAGAAGCATCGAATCATGGAATAGACTGATAGCAGTGGGGTGAAAGGGGAAAACTGGGACAACTGTAACAGCATAAACAATAACAAAAATATTATAAAATAAAAAAATGAATAAAGTGCATGCTATATTTATTCTTCTGCATACAAACTGATAACTTAATATGTGCCCTTCAAGGCAGAAACTGGTTTAATCGAAAGGCTAAGCAATGACTGCTTAGCCAGGTGATACACCAAAGAGGCTTGCAGGACCACTTCCCTTCATCCCCTCAGCTCCGTAACAGAAAACCAGCCTCAAAACAATCATTTAAAATAGTGCTTCTTAATTGGCTGTAGGCTGCTGCAGAGTACAAGCAGGAGAGTTGAATTTAATAACTTGGCCCAATGAAGAACCAATCTGTTCACTTACATATTAAGTTTTTACAGTACCGTGTTTTTAATATACTTAATTGCTAGAAGATACTTTCTTCAGTATGAACACACACACATATTTTAAATAAGGAATTACAACAGTGATTTCTTTCACAAGGAGTTTTTCAGACAATAACTCTTTTAGAATTATGAAACTCTGTAACTACGAAAAACTCTAATCCATCACTAGATTTGACAACTAATAAGGATGAGTAGAGGCACAATCTGAATTTAAACAGAGATCTATTCCTTGCCTGCCCCAAAGATTTACACCTAAGTCAATGCTGTTTATTTTTCCTATTAGTTATATTTCAAGTCATTCATCCCAAATTATACAAAACAGTAAATCTTGAAATTTTATATTCTAAAGCTGTACTTTAAAAATTAAACTCATGGAGTTAAAATTTAAAGGTCATTCAAGATAGCCCATTCCTTGAAAGTAGTATTTTGTCTGTAAGTTATTCTGTATTAATCAATATGGTAACATTTTAAAGCATATTCTGAAATGGTTAGTTCTCTCCTTCTATAAAATAATGTTAGTGGCCCTGGTTGGTGGCTCAGTGGGTAAGTTATCGGCCTGCAAACCCAGAGGTCTCTGGTTTGATTCCCAGTCAGGGTATGTAACTAAGTTGCAAGCCAGGTCTCCAGCCAGGTCTCCAGCCAGGTCTGTAGCTGGAGGCAGGTGAAAGGCAACCATACATGAATGTTTTTCTCCCTTCTTTCTCCCTCCCTGTCCTTATCTCTAAAAATGATGAATAAAATCTTTAAAAAATAAAAATAATTTACTATTTTTCATTAATAACTATCATTTTGAAAAGTAGAAATTATTTCATTGTATAATATGCTATATTAGAATTTAGTAAAAGTCAAGCATTAAAAAGTATTAGATATTCTTTATCCAATATTCTCAGCTTGTAGGTTATATCCATCTATAAACTTTGTCAGAAATCTTCCACCCAACTAACAAATCCCTTCGGGGTCATAGTACGTTCTATAGTTTTCCGATGCTTGTCATTGCTCAAGTAACACATTATAACAATAGTTCTCAAAACTGATCATCAGCAGAGTATCTGGAGTGATGGTGAAACTAGAGATTGCTGGGTCTACCCTTGGAGTTCCTGATTTATTAGATGTAAATTCTTATCTCCCACACAAACCTAACAAGTCCCTAGGTGATGCTGATGCTGCTGGTCTGGGGACCACAGTTTGAGGACTGCTGCTTTTATAGTGCTTCACTTTCAGAGGCTGCCTCTCACTCTGAGACTAGAACCACTAAAAAAGAGACTTTGTGTCTGGCACATACTAGGTGCTTAAAATATATTTGTGAATAAAAGGGTGCAAAGAAGCTCCTGCAATGTTTGGGAGAGAACCAAATAGAAGATGAGAAGACTGAAGACTGATTGCAGGTAATGAATTGATGTAGCATCTGTGGACACTTTTTTCATAGCCTTAAATTTTATTTATACCACTGGGAAGTTAACAATCCAACTTTATAAATGGTTTAATGACTAGCATCATAATTTAAAGAAAATGCAGTGTTTAAAATCAATACCTGAGGTAGACCCCTCTAAGTCCTCTTCCAAAATATGTCTATTTATTTGTACATTAATCAAATATTTAGCAAACTTTACTATAAGCAAATCAATAAATGGATAAATATAAAGAATACCAAGTTGAAAGAAAAACAATCCTTCATTTTAATAAAAAGGAATCCAACAAGCAATAGCATACAATTCCAGATATGCTGAGTACCAAATACCTGAAACAGAAGAGGTGGCCTAGAAAATCAAAATTGCTCAGTCTTGATTACAAAGTATCAGATGGGGAGGTGTGAAAAGAACAGATGAACTATGAAAATATAGAAGGCTGAGGCCAAGGAAGTGAAGGTTCTAAATGTTAGACTTGGGAACTTGTCTTTTCATAGGAGTGAGAAGAAAACAATGTTTTAGTGAGACTAAACTTCAAGCAAGGTAATAGTCTAGAGTAGGAGAGTAGAGATAGGAGGACTACTAGTAATAAAGCTATTGAAATGGTCTTTATAAGAGGTATTGGAGCCTAACCAGGTGTTGTCAGGAGAGGAATACTGAGAAATAAGTCAGTAATAGGGCAACTGACTGAATACAGAGCCAAAAGAGGAGAAAGCCATTTAATTTAAAGATTTTGAGACTGAGAAAAAAATATGTATATGATATTTAAGAGTTTGAGGCCCTGCCTGGTGGCACAGTGGATAAGATGCTGGCCTGCGAACCCAAAGGCCACTGGTTCAATCCCAGCCAGGGCACATAGCCAGGTTGCAAGCCAGGTCTCCAGCCAAATCCATAGCTGGAGGCAGGTGAAAGGCAACCATACATTGATATCTCTCTGCCTGTTTCCCTTCCCCTCTCTCTAAAAATAATAAATAATTTTTTTTAAAAAGTTTGAAAAGTCAAGGTGACAGAGTTAATTTCTTTGAAGCTAATGAATCTGCAGCTTCAGGGTCCCTCACCTAGACAGACATCTCTCAGAGCTCTGGGTGTGCATTTGTTTACCCAGTCATATGTTTTTGCTAAATTTGTAAAAGTCATTTCTGTTTCCGTTGTTTGAGCTTCCATCTATTCCTGCTTCAGTTTTGCCTTATATTTCCCATCACACCAAGGGGCACTACAAAGGCTGTAGTCATTTTTACTTAACATTTGGCATTCTTTTCCTTAGCTGATACTCCTTGAATTGTATCAGTTTAGGCCCCCCAAAATCTCCACCTGACCCTGTAGGAAAAGTTTCTAGTTGTGGAGAAGGGGTGCTTATGTTTATTCTTGAACTTTGATGTACTGCCCAGAAATTTGGGTGGGAAAAAAAAGTTTAGTATGGATTTAAAAATCCAACAGAATAACCAGAACTGAGAAAATTATGAGAATGGCTGACAAAATCACCAAAAACTATGGTAGGCAGAGGAGAGAGGGCCTAAAATAGGATTTCTGCACCTGGATGGCAAAGCAAACAAGAGGGAGAGGAGGAGACAGGCAGCACAGAAAGGAAACACTAGTGCAGTGGACAGGCTGTCAAGGGAAGGTATGTCACAAGGTAAGAGTGTAGGTAGAAATGTAGATGGGGAACCTATGCTGAAATGACCAGGAAGGACAATGCTCATACAAAGCCATTAAATCTGCAGCTTTTACAGGGCAAGTTTTATAGATTGATGATCACTGGAAGGGAAGATGCGAATAGACAGGGAAGGTATTTACAGTGTCCTTCACCAGGTCCCATGGAATAAGATAAAGAAGAGCAGTTTTTCCAACCTCACTAAAGGGGAGTGGTACTATAATTTGCTGGTGCCCTAGTGACAAGTAATTTACATATATATTCAAATAACATAGGAAGCTTAGTTAATATGACCCCCGTTTCACAGATGAGGAAACTTCTTCAAAGTCATACCACCAAAGAGAAATGGAAATCAATTTCTAGGTTTGCCTAACCCCATGTCCATTGCCTTCTTTTTACAACACATCTAAACAGCAATGTGTATATCTATCCTCACTAGTAGTAACAGAATTATTCAAATTACTATCTGGGATTTAAAATCAGAAGAAGCTTGATTCTAATTTTAGGAATATTTTTGAGATTCCACTTCAACTCAGAGATAAATGCCATAAACAAATTAACATTCAGAAATGTATGCTATTGTTACACTAAATTTTTACATTTGTTATGACTTATTTTTAAATTAATATAATTTGTGATTATGTTTTAAAACTATGATTTCAATATGCTACTTTTCCTTCTTCAAAGTTTCCTAAACTATTAATTCTAAAAAAATACTTATCATTTCAAAGAAACTCAACAAAAACCTACAGGAGAGCTTTAGGAGAGAGTTTCTAAATATGACCTGTTTGAATATATTTTCAAAAATAAGCGACAATAAAGCACTTTACTCTTCTCATTTCATGCTTATCAGTTTTCATTAAAACAATGAAGATATAATGCCCATTTTTATTTTTAATTTAGCATAATTTTTAACATTGGAAAATATTTTATGTTCACTGTCCAATATTAATATTTAACACATGAACTAATGTATTCTGAATATTGTGCTGGAAGATACATTGATTAAACATCAGCAATTGTTAACAAGCAATTTCAACTAAAGCTATAAAACAATTTTAGCATTAATGACCTTAAATAATACATTTTTCTTCTATTAAAAACTTTTCCCTCAGATGTTTACCAAGATTATTATATCATATTTGCTGTATCTAAAGATAGGGAGAGGCTTAGCACATTTAACATTAGAAAGCACTTTTTATGAATATTTTAGCTTCCTGAAATAACCATTTCCCATGAAATAAAATTATAGGCTAGCAGCTGCATGCTCAGGCACCTAATGGAAAAGAAAGAGGAGAGTACCAAGGAGACCAGGTGGTTCTGACAGAACCTGAGGCTTTATTAAAATTGAAGTTTTCACATGGAACTTGAACTTCAAGTGTTATTTAGTATTACCAAATAATGTTATTTAGGACTACTTAGTGTTCGTTAACTTTTTAGTGTTTCCTTCCTCAATACTACAACATTGAAGCTCTCATAACAAAAGCACCCATTCTCTAAGTCTTAGGATTTTCTTTGCTTATAAACACTTATGCTGCTTTTTCTTATGTTGGGATCAGCCAGGACACCCACAATAGCATTTTGAATGCACCTAATAATATGGTTCAAACTAAAAAGATAGGCAATACTAAATGTAAATAAATGTGGAACAGCAGAACTCTCAGCTGTAAAATCATCCACCCACCTTGAGAAATAGTGGCATAGTGTCTAGCACAGTTGAACAGAAGCTATTCCCAGTCTTCCCAGTTCCAGCATGCACCCAGAGGAAATAAGTGACTATATCCCAAGTCATTTAAGAATGCTCATAGTCGCAAGAGCCCCAAACTAGAAACAAACTATAAAGCCCACCCATGTGAGACTCAGTAAGCAAACTGTGGTATATTCATACAATGGAATAGGGCTCAGAAATAAAAGGAAACCAACTATATGCTTCATGTAACAAAATAGAGATACTTTAAAAATATTATTCTGAGATGAATCTAAACACAAAAGTGATTCTTCTTTACGATTCCATTTATGTAAACTTAAGGACAGGCAAAATCATCTATGGATGCAGAATTCAGAATAGGGGTTAGTGTGTGAAAAAAGCAATCCACTGAGAGCCACTTTCTCTGAGAGAAATAGTGTCTCCTGGATGATGATTACATGGTAGATGTAAATAGGTAAAAATTACTCCCTAAAATTATGCACTTAAAATTTGTACATTTTATTGTGTTTAAATTATACTTCAGTTTTTCAGAAAGGAAAAATCTATAACAAGAAAAAAATACCAACTTCTTCATGCTTCTTAATTTTACAGAAGAGACTTAGTACACATGTATATGTTCTTATATCCCTTCTACAGTGCCTGCTTGTTAAAGGGAAGCAGTAAACAAGAATGATACACAGAGAGCATCTTCAAGGGAAGGCCACCCTAAATACAGTGCATGAAACCAGCTCAGCACCATGGCCAGCAACAGGGAGAGAAAAGGCTTGCCATTTAGTTCCCTCACTCCTTTCTCTGGGTCTCAGTGATCCTAAGAACTAGGAATCCTCTAACCTACTAATTCCAACACCCTCCCCCCTCCATTTTATTCCTAAACTCTAAGACCTCATTACGCTGTTAAAACCTTCCTATACTTTACTTGGACCCAGAAATACTTGCTTGGTCAACCTTCCAAGATACTCTGTCTCTTACCATTTTTATCATTGTTATCTGATAAATGCTGACTCAGGATTTTCCATCTGTGGAAATACATAAAATGCCCCAAATGCAAAATCATGTCCAAGGGGAGACAAGAATACCAAAAAGGGAATTAACAATAATAAATCAAAGTAAATTTGACTACAGGAAAATATTAAATTCCTCCACATTAACAACACCATAAACACTAAAAAGTAATTAACTGAGAAAAATGTTAGCCACATATGCAGTAAGCAGTTAACAATTGTTATAAAGAATTCTATGAATTAATGTGAACAAAAGAAACACCACTCTAGACACACTGGAAAACATAATGAATGAGCAATTTGGTAAAGTTGGCTAATCCACTTGTGAAGATATTGAAACAAAGATGTCAAAAGAATATAGAACAATGAAAACAATGCGGTACCATTTTTGCCTAAAAAATAATAAAAACTGAAATGGTAATTATAACCTAGGATTGCAGGAAATGGACAGCATAAGGGATAATGTAAAGGAATGTGCTGGGGCAGAGGAGATGGACTTCAGTATGCATAGGTACCAAAATCTAAAAATAACCATATCTTCTCATTTAGAATTTCCATTTCATGTACAATGCAGATATTTATATATTCATATATCATTTATAACAGCAGGAATCAAATTTTATAAATGGAAACAATGTAAATGTCTAACAACAAGAGCATTGGTGAAATAAATATGGTCCTGATGGAATACCATTCAATTACTAAAATGTTATATTTTTAGAAAGAAATTAATAGATAAAACATTCCCCATATGTTTTAATTAAAAAGGGATTGCAAAAACAGTGTGTAATGTATTTTATTTTCAAATGTATAAAGTCAGATAACTAATAAAATACACCATAGTTTTAAGTGCTTATCTCTGGATATTGTGACTATGAATGTTGTAATATTTTCCTCAAACTTCTCTGTGTTTTCCAAGTCTTGTACAGCAATAATGACAATCAGTAATCACAAATGTTATTTAAAATGCCAATGACATCTAAATGACTAAATTACAGAACTTAAAGACATAAAAAGGCTCTCCATTTCCTTTTGTCATTGACAATAATGAAATCATGGAAAATCCTTCTGTTTGATACCTAGTCCCCACCTCCCCAAAATCCAATGTCATTTTCTATTTAAAAATATTTCAATAATAATATAAATTAAGCAAGGTAACATTTTAAACTTTCAGTTAATGGTGCACAGCAGAATTATGTTCTCCATTCAACTAAGTTTTAATGAACAAAGCAGCTCAAGAAAATACAGGATATTCTCAAACTATAAGTGAAAAACCTGTTTAATTTTTCAAAGCTTATTTACTGCCATGAAAGTTTTTGGATATGGTTTGAATACTCTGACTTTGGATAACTCATAAATAAAACTGAGAAAAAAAGCAATACAGACCTAGGAAAGGCTCCCAGATCTGAGTATTTAACATTCCTGGCTCTCTGCCTTCATTTGTAAAATTAGGGGTGGCACTAGTTAATATCTAAAATTCTTCCTCTTACTCCAAGTGTCTGATTCTGGAGTTATACCTGTCATCAACATAAAGTAAAAAAAAATGTAGAATTGCAATCTAATAATAATGTCTTTTAAAGAAAGGCATAGTTGATTCAGGAAGGAGACCAAGAAAGAGGAAGTTCATTAAAGATTTAACATTAAAACATTACAGACATTAAAGGGGAGGAAACTTGGAAAAAGATATCACAAAATCTAAAGGATATAATAGGATATAATAAATAGGATGTAATGATATATATACTAAAATAACAGGTAGATCAAAGCTTTCTTGGCCAAAGAAAAAAGTGTTATCAAAAGACTTTTTTACTGGAAAGGGGAAAAATAATACTTAGTGTATATTCTAGACTAAAGTAGTCCTTTCTATGGATATTGGTAATGGAGGACCAAAGAATGTGTAACCAGAAGGACATGAGATTGAAGAGTAAGATGTTTAAATTGCATGTGTACATATACATTCACTTATATACATAAGATCCTCAAAAATACAATTCTACAGTAAAAACAGAGTTAGCTGTAGGTTGGGACACCCCATTCCATTAAAAAGAAAAATAGCTGTGAATTGGTGTTTCAGGATTCTTTGGGTATAGTCCTAGTAGTGGAATTGCTGGATCAAAAGGCAGTTCCATTTTTAGTTTTTTAAGGAAACCCCATACTGTTTTCCACAGTGGCTGCACCAGCCTGCATTCCCACCAACAGTGCACAAGGGTTCCCTTTGCCCCACATCCTCACCAACACTTGTTTGTTGATTTGTTGCTGATTGCCATTCTGACAGGTGTGAGGTGGTATTTTATTGTGGTTTTAATTTGCATCTCTCTGGTGACTGGTGATGTTGAGCATTCTTTCATATGTCTCTGGGCCCTTTGTATATCTTCCTCAGTGAGTTGTCTGTTCAAGTCCTTTGCTCATTTTTTAATTGGGCTGTCTGTCTCCCTGGTGTTGAGTCGCATTAGTTCTTTATATACCCCTATGTTCATAGCAGCACTATTTACAATAGCCAAGTGCTGGAAACAGCCTAAGTGCCCATCAGTGGATTATTGGATCAAAAGAATTTGATACATTTACACAATGGAATTCTACACAGCAGAAAGAAAGAAGAAACTCCTAACCTTTGCGCAAACATGGACGGAACTAGAAAGTAGTATGCTTAGTGAAATAAGAGTGTCAGTGAAGAACAAATACCATATGATCTCACCCATTGCAGGACAATAATAAACAAAACTAACAACAAGCAAAACAGAACCAGATATATGAATACAGTGAATAGGCCTTCAGTGGGTAGGGGGGAGGGGGAGGAAGAGGCAAGGAAGGGGAGCAGTTTAGACAAGAACCTAGTATGAAGGAACTATGGCCATGGACAACAGGTGGGATTGACTTTGGTGGGGAATAGGTAGGTGGGGAAGAGGACAGAGGAGAGCAAAAAGGGTATGGATGTAATACAACAACAATAAAATTTTTAAAAAATCTGTGAACCTTTTAACTGTTTGTAGCCCACTCCCAATGTGAATGCTTATTATGTATAATGTTCCTTTTTAGGAGAAAGGCAATAAGACTTCATAATTTGTTAGTATCCTTAATATTCTACTAAGAGCAATTTAACACTAATGTGATAGCACATTTAAGATAATTCCTCATGTTATTCTCTTATATCCTAGTGATTTCCCTGTGCCCTATGGATATAAAGCAATCACTTCCTAATTACTCATTTGACAATATGTGCTGAAGGCTTACAAAGAACTAGGTAAAAGTCAACCGTTAAAGGTATTACTTGATAATGATATAAAGTCTTACTTCTTAAAAAGTTGTCTAAGAACCACTTACATTAGAATATCTTAAATTGAATAATTAGAAATGCAAGTTCTACCCTCAACTTACTGAGTAGGCATGCTGGGGACTCAACCCAGTCATTGCAGTTTTAATATTCTCCCTACGTGATTTGATAAAGTTTACATTTTAAGAATCATTAGCTTGCATCTGCTTAAGGTAGGACTATTTACTAAGTGAATCATTTGCATATATTATTACAATGTTTTCATTCTTTTAAAATGCAATTTATGTAGCTCTTTACAAATGTTATTTTATTTATTCCCCATATGACATAGTTCAATAAGGATGGGGAGTATCATTTTGATCCCATTTTTAGAGATGTCATCCAGCTAACAACTGGTGGACTATGACTCCAAATTGTATGCTCTTTCAACACACAACAAATTTTAATAAAAGTTATCAAGACACCAAAGAGTGAATTTCTAATGGTGGAGTCACAGGTGATGGGAGAATCATTTAAAAGTTTCAGGATATTAATAGGTCTCAAAAGTCATACTCTGCCGACTGCAGCTAGCTTTAAAGTCAGTTTCAACTAACAGTATGATCATATCATTGCTTCTATATAAGAAGGCCTAGGAATTATTCTACAAACATTTAGGTATGCTTCAGTTTTAATTGGTGATTGGTGGCACTATATTAGGTGTTATAGATACAACAAACCATACTTCCTGTCCTCAGGGAATTTAATCCAGGGTATTCAGTGTTTTCTTTAAAATGTAGGGTATGTTTCCTTGAGTATCTCAGCATAATCTCTAAACTAGTTGGTAACATCTGGAAGCATTCACTTTTACCTGGTTGGTGAGATTCTGCTTCAGCAAGAATGCTGACCATCTTGCCACTAGTTATCATTTTCATACTATTACAAGCAAAAAACATTTCCAAAAAGACTCTCTTTGCACGCTTCTGTTATTTCTGTGAAGAGTCAAAGCTTCAATTGTTAGTTTTCAACAGAGTATCTCAATTTTCTGAGTGCTCGTGAATTCCCCACTAGTAAATGGGTGTTTTAATTATATATAGCTTCTTGTCACTATTCATCTAAACATCACAGCAATAAATATAATGTATTAAGCTTGTTTTCCCCAGTTGCATGTACATTTTCTGAGTTATTTCAACAATAATCAAAAGCTAGTGAGTTCTTCCATCAAATTGGAATCCTCATTTCATTTCCAAAAGATAAACCCTATTAAGCAGTAAGAAAATTAAACCATAACATTAACAAAGTGTATTAAAAGCCAATCTTTAATCTTTACCATCTCACCAAATAATCTCAATTTTTATTTTATTTTCTCTTAAAGGGCCTCAAGCCCTTTCTTCTTTCTTTCCTAGTCTACCAGGTCTGTAAAGACTGGGTCCTTTCAGTGGTTCCTTCCCAGAATCTCTGCAGAATCATTAGGTCTCCTTGTCTCTGTAGGTTTCTAAGAACAGGACACAAATAGCCTATGCTCACTTACTTGCATGGAAGAAGTATTACTGGCCTTTGGGAACCATTACACTGCATTCAAATCCCTGCTCTGCCATTTTTAAACATGTAACTAGTCAGGCCACTTCAAGTGACCAAGCCACATCACTTCCCCACCTGCAAAATGTGGCAAAATTCACCATGCCTAATTTATAGCTTTAGTGTGCATGTCATGTGAGATAAAAAATGAGAAAACATTTTTTAACATTAAGAGCTCTACAAATGTGAAGATGGAAATGTAGTCAAACTTGTTCCCAACTACCAACAGAACATTGATCTGGTTTCTCTAGAATTTGTCATGAAAGAAGAGCTGTACCTGTCCAGTCCATTTGAGGATACAGATGGAGCCTCTGGTGACAAAATGAAACAGTGATGGCTCTCACCTCTCCTGATGGCTGCTTGAGGCATCTGGAAGGCCTCCCTGAGGGGCTTGGAGGGTATACTAGACAGGCAGGTTAAGTTTTAAAGCAAAAAAAAAAAAAACAGCTTAATAATGGATTTGAAGTCCTCTTGCAGACCCTGCGTACTTTGGCAAGCAGTAAGACAACATCCTACTTCAAGCAGCAGGCACTTGATAAGCACTTGACTGATTTCTCTCTGCATTCTTGGCTCTTGCTAAAACAGAGACTTTCCTGTAGACAGGGTGCCAACAGCCACATTTTGGTAATAACCTAAATGTCTGCATATTGTGAATGAGGGGACTGAATGAAAGAAATTATGTAAAAACACAAGTCAGATCCCCACATCTTGCTCCTTTTTCATTTTCTCTTATCAAGCCATCCTAAAGGCAAGGGGCAGAGAGTGCACTGCCCTTGTGGGTTGGGGGACTTTTTTCTCTCTGTACATCTCTCCATCACTCAGGAATGGGCTCCTGCCTGGCAGTTCCACACTAGCGTTTAGTGAACACAACATTCTGTTTTGCAGCTAAACGAAGAATCAGGTCTACCCTACGCTGCTTTTCACCAACACTGGGGAAAAATGCATTGTTTGTTGGTTGCATGTCTAAGAAGTACAGGCACAGACACACTCATTCAGTGGTCAGGCCCAACCAACCGTCTGAGATGACTAAGAAAAATGGAAAGGAACAAATGGAATAAAGGTGGTGTTTTGCTGCTCATGCTACTCACCCTTGTTAATTTCCCACTTTACCTCCCCATATACCACACGTTTCAAAGTTTCTCTGAAAACTTACTTCCTTCATGAAGCTTTTAATGACTCCCTTGCAGAAAAGTGGTTCTCTGATTTATAAACACCCACAGTGTCACTGTGCCGAGACTCTGTTTTGCCAATGGCAGGCAGTCAATACAAAGGGTCTCTGGATTCTCCAAAACACCACGCAAAGCATGAGAACAGGAGGTGGAACCTAAAGTCATGAGGCACATGCCTCAGGGAAGCCAGGCAATGCTTTTCCCAGGAACATTCTTCCCCATTATCTGTTACCTAGAAAGCCATCTTTGTTTAGGGAAAATTTCAAGCTGCACAATTTCATAAATTAAACTTGTTGCTGTCACTCACAAACCACAAGAAGAAGATCTTGGGGGAAGGCTAATAAAGACAATAACTTGAGACTTGAAACTAACATGAAATTTTGCCTACTACATGGTTCCAAAGAGGGCCTGTTTTTAGAAAGAAGCAGGGGCGGGGGACACTCAAGCATAGATATTAAGTTCCTGTTAAAACTTAATTATCATTTAGTTTATAAAATTGGCCACTTTTTAAAAATGGCTGATTAAATTACAGTTCCTGGGTATTTTTATTTAATTTAGTGTTCTAAAATGCTTACATTCTGTTGGTTATGGATGGTACCAAAGTGGCCATAGTAACAGAAGTGGCACAGCTATTGTGGGCCAGGAAATACTGTTTCTGACACCAAAATCTCTTTGAACTGTGTTACAGACAGATAAAGATGGCTGAGCTTTTGCTGCCATTTTCAGGGGCTGATTTGGGGTCGGGGGTGGAGTGGAAACATTTTCTTAATTTTCTTCTGATCATCAATGTCCTCTCTTCCTCCACTCTATGTTAAGAAATCTTAATATAATTTCTCAAAGAATTTGTTAAAACCAAAAAAATAAATCAACACAAAGATGCATCAATAGTCTTGGCAGTTCAGCTTTGATGAAGTTTTCCAGGTTTAACTCCCACATGAATAGAGAGTGTAACAATTGTTGGTTTCTACACAATATCCTCTTGTTAATATCTGGGTTATTCTTTTTTGGGTGACTCAAATGACAGAAAACAATCTCAATTTCAACTCCAGTATCTTTACTTAAAGAATATAAAAAGTCCACCTAGCTTGGTTAGAAGGCAGTCTGTTTTAAAAGATTCTGAGAGTAGTCATTTTCATAACTTGAATCCTTCCTGGGAGCCCAAGGCAGAAAAGACCCACTGCTGGAAACAAGTTAAGCTATTACTTGAAGAGTAGGAGTCATTTATCAGATCCTGTGCTGTACAATTTCTTAAAGTATCCATAGCCTTCACAACCCCATGGAGTAGGTATTAAAGGTGTATTTTACTCTTGAGGAAACTGAGGCTTCCAGAGATTTAGAAATTTGCACAGGGCCAGTTAGTAGATATAATGAAATCTGAAAGAGCAATCCTTTATCTTGTTAGGAAATTCCTAGAGTTTTTGTAATGTTAGTATCCGTGAATTGAATGTAATGCCAACAAATAAAATAAAACAAAGAAATTTGGTGCTAAATTGAAGAAACAAAAAGATCTTTAAGGAAAATGTAGTTGGGAGATTCAAACTTCAAAGCATTTACCATCCTTTCTGAATCATACCCAACTTAAGAGTCTAATTAGAATGAGTGAAAGGAATGCTTAAAGTCTTTATGCAGGCATATAATACCACGCATAAATAATGAACACAATTTGTTTTTTGGAGTCTTCAAGGTTTCATAATTAAGAAACCATAATTAAAATTAGGATAAATACTTCAAGTCATTTATTAATTGTCAGTGTTTTCTTTATACCTTGTTTTCAGAACTATACAATTTTTAACCATTGACAGAAGCATTCCTTTCAAACCATGAGGATATAATCGAATAATCAGATACACTGAAACTGTTCCCTTTTAATTGTAAATCATGGCTACACTTTCCAATTAGTCTATTATCACAGGAGATCTATCAATTTGGTGGGAATGTATTTGCCAGCTAGAATGAAAGAAGTTAATAAACACTAATAAGCATCTTAAATCAATCACTCCTTTACTCTCGATGTGGTGGTAGGTATGGAGATTAATCAGTCAGTCAAACAAAGTGATGAAGAAGAGAGGCAAAAGGAGGGCCCCCAGAGCCCTGTACAGTTAAGAAGCAATGTGCTTACCAGCAAAATTGGAAAATAAGGATGAGACACTAAACTTGTGGAATGACCTGTTGGAGATTAAACAAAGTGAATCCAGAATAGTCATCCTTGCTTGGTCCTTTATGTGCTATGGGTGATAAAAGCTACATGATAAAACAAAATACTCTTTCAGGATAAACTGTGTTTGTTGACAGCATAATGTAGAGGTTAAGATCATGGGCATGAATGTGAGAGCCGGGGTGACATCCAGGCAACGTGACTTAGTTTTGCAAACTTCTCAACTTCTTAATGTTGCCATGCCTTTATAGTCTTACATGTAGAACAGGAGGTTAATGTTACCGATCTCACAGAGTTGTTGTGATGATTAAATGAGTTGATAGTTTGCTAAGGGCTTGGAATAGTGCCTGCCACATAGGTCTGTCCTGAAACTATTGGCTGTACAAACTGTTTTAATTATATTGACATTGGCTCAATACTTTCGGGACAGAGCTCATATTTTAAGCTTTAACTGGCTAACCAGTAAATGAATAATTTAGTTGGCCATTTATTACCACTTTACATAATCCCAGTTCATCTTTCAGCCTTTTTACAGGAGAGAATTAGACAGTGACATAGTCCTACAATATTTAAGTCACTTCCTTACTATAAGCCAAAAGTTAAATTATTTCTTGTGTGAAAATTATTTAAAGTTATATTTTTCTAAAAAGGCAAAGTTTAATGCTTAAAAATAAAGTTACTGAGGTAAATGTTTTATTGTTGTCAAGTACAAATAGACTGTTATATATTTTAGTCATCACAAAGGCACCCAAGCAATAAGTACCATGTGAATGTCCTAAAAACACAAGGCTTTTCTATGAAGATGTTTATCAGAAACCCATCTGCAATGCCCTACTTTTAATTGAGGTATGATAAGTTGTCCGCAGTAGTATCAAAAGCTCTATTATCTCACTTAGAACAAGTCCCAAGGAAAAAACAAGTGGGGAAATGAAATACATTATTTGCATATTTAACAGCATGTCCAATTAACCACTTTGCTGACAGAGATTAATTTAATATTCATTTTATCCCAGCATATGTTAATACTTTGATAGTAGACATGAAAAGTGACTGATACAGCACACTGCAATTCTGAAAATATTAAGAGTGAACTTCAAGGAAGGGAAGCTTTGAGTGTTGAGGAAAGTTTCATTATTCATCTTTGGAAAGATTTAATGTCAAAATGTACAATTTTCAATATGTATTTAGGCATAAATAGTTCAATATTGCAATATATTTTCTGGAATCAATATGAAATATTAAATAAGTATACTTCTAAATAATTCTCTGCAAAACAAATAGAAAATTCAGTTTCTATAGCACACCTTTTAGGCAAAAATTTCTATTGGTATTTAAATTACTCATGTTCCAGTATTATTTCTCTACAACAGATTGTGACACATTTGCTAATTGAAAGGATAATTACATATAAAATGTCATGGACATGAATTAGAGTATTAAGTCAAAATCTTGAAAGATTTGAAAGAAAAGTTCATTGGGAAAACTAGACTTCTCTTAAACATCATTCTGCATGCCCAAGTAAAAGTACTAATTCGATAGGACTCGAGTATGATGACACAGAGCTTCCATTTGCCCTGAATATATTTTTTAGAATACATCACTATCACTCATAGTAATGTATTAGATGCTATGTACCTATCCACACATTAATTTGACCTTAAGGTAAAATTAGAGATTTCAGAATCCAAAATCATCTCAGTGTTAAGAAACCTCAAAAACACCACTTTCCTTTACCAGCTCTGAATCTTGTAGTTATTCAGAAAAACATGTCATGATGACCAGATGGTAACTAATAGCCAAGATAGTCTGAACCACATAAATAATTACAGGTACCAATGTTAGTCCAATAGCAATCCAGATAATAAAAACAACTGTGTAAAGTGATGTCCAAGTCAATGTCACTACCTTCTATTTTACCACATAATAAAAACCACTCCCTTAACCACTTACTCCCAAGTTTCATGTCTTTCTAGTTGCTAGCTTTCAGAGATGTTTAATATTTTTTCTTACTAATTAATTTTGAAATGTATCATCTATGTACATGAACATAAAGTAAAACCTATAACTTTGCATAAAACACTGTGGGTCACATTCTATGATACATTTAAAACTAGAGATCCCGAGGCAGGTGAAAAGCAACCATACATTGATGTCTCTCTCCCTCTCTCCCTCTCTTCATTTCCGTCTCTCTAAAAATAATAAAATCTTAAAAAAAAAAAAAAACAACAACAAACCCTAGAGATCCCACAGCCCAAAATGATCTAATAGTATTTTGAATCTCACAACAACAGTGGCCACAAGATTCATAAGAATTTCATGTAAAACATAATATGTACACAGCCACCTCTCGAAATTATACTGAAGACACACTTTTCAACACAAGCTCAGTTCCAATTCACATACCTCACCGATACTAAATTTACATAATCAGCACAGTAGGTTCCTTAGATCTGCCTATATACTTGGTGATTAAAAGGATATTTTGCCCAAGCATCATCATCTTTTAGTCATAAAGTGTTTTATTATAGTTACTATTTGATTAATAACATTTTATAGCTGCCTAAGTGCAATGATTTGTTGAACTTCAAAATGGCCACATTTATTAATCTACCCCCACCGTACTACTTATTTTCCTGCTAAGTATCAAAATGTAATATTAACTAAAGTTTCTTCCACTAGAATGGAGATACAAAATTCACATCAACATTCATTTGAAATTTTTAGTAACTCTGAGTTAGCTACCTTTGGCTAATTTTTTTCTTAAAAAAACTTTTTTTTTTTTAAAGTGAACTGGGAAATGACAACACTGGACAGAATTCAGGCCTTCTAAATTCAAAAGAAGTATTCTTTTTAAAACTCTGCCTCTTGTCCAAATACAGTGGAAAAGCAAAAGTACTTACTGTAGCTACTTGTTAATTAAGTGACCATAACAGAATCTTCCCCTCTCTGATTCTGTTTCCTCATCAACAAAATGGTGGTCATAGTAAGCCCTGCCAGGATGACTATCATGATTAAATGATACACTTTACATGAGGGCTCTATGAAAATGCATACCTAATGTATACTTATTTTTAATAAGTTCTGTCAAAATCTTGAGGGAATTCATTGTTATATAATGCACTTTGTGATAGAATGGAATGCTTGAAAATGCTATTACCAATTTCTATGTGGAGAGAGATTCTACATCCTATGCAGACCAAAAAAGGATGAGGCAAAAAGGCCAAGGAAAAGAAGCAGGTGCTGTTCTCACATATTAATTAGGACCTTGGTTGAGAGGCAAGTTCTAGTCAAGTACCCTGAGCCTGACCCACACATTATGGTTCTTGTGCACCAGTGTAAACCACCTCTAATGATGAGGACAGCTAGATGGCTTAAGGAACCCTAATTCAACCTTTGCTCAAATCGCCCTAGTTATGGTCTGTTTAGAATCAGTAGGACTCTGGGAGATACAGGAAAGAACACTAGAATTTTACAAGAGGCTTATTACTAAAGAAATCTTAGGATTCAAACTTGGAAATGATCTTAGTTCGATTGAAAAAATAACACATATGAATTTACAAAACAACATAAAAAGTCATAATCAACATTATTATTGAGAATATTAACAACTCAAAAACTGGGCCCTTCATTAAAAACAGGTATGTAATGTAGTGTAAATGAGGCATGGATGGCTGAATAGTCACCTTTGATGAACTATAGCAGATCAAAGATGGCTTTCTCTACTAAATTAAACTGTTCTATTCTCTTCCCAAAGACCAAGTTTCTAATCCCAGTTAGTGACCTAAAATGAACTGCTTCAGGTTAGTGTTCAGGCAGAAGGGTGGCTGAACTAGCGCAGTCCTTAAGCTTCCTGAAAGACTATTCTAAATGAGGAAGATGAGTTAGAATATAGGGTTTTTACGTCCAACTCTGCTACTAATTAGCTGTCACTCAATGAGTTCAGGTCACTTAAATTACTTAGAGCCCCATGTTCACATCTATAAAATGAGAAGAATGTGCTCCTCAAATTTTTAAAGCTAAGTTCTGCCTGGGAACTGATATTCTAAGCTGGAAATGAATTCCAGAAATCATGGTCAATAATTGGCTAAATTAGAACGAGAAGTCAAGTCTCCAAATTTCAAGGTCTGTTTTTTTTGTACATGTGTCTTCTCTCTGAAATCTCTTCTTTTAAATTTTAATTTTGTCATGTAAAAACTGTTAACATGAGATCTATCCCCTTAACAATTTTTAAAGTGCATATAGAGTATGGTTAATTATAGGCACACAATGTAGTTCAGCAGGTCTGTAGAACTTAAATCATCTTGTATAACTGAAACTTTAGGCTCCAGTGATCATCAACTTATTTCCTCTTTTTCCTAACCCTTGGCAACTACCATGCCCCTCTCCATTCTATGAGTTTGACTACTTTAGATACCTAATTACAGTGAATTGTGTAGAATTTGTCTTGCTGTGACAGGCTTATTTCACACAGGATGCTGTCCTCAAGGTTCATTCATGTTATCATACCTCACAATATCTTTCTTTATTTTAAGATTGATTAACATTTCACTATAAGTATATACCGCATTCTCTTTATCCATTCAATCAAAAGCAAAAGGAGATAGCTACCTCACACCTATTAGAATGGCTACAATAAAATGGCATAGCTACTATGGAAAACTGTTTAGGAGTTCCTCAAAATTTTTAAAAAGTTGAAATCAGGATTTTGAAGAGAGATTAGTTCCCGGTAGCACTTTTCGGAGTAGCCAAAATGTGAGAACAATCTAAAAACCTAGTTTTTTAAAGCAAACACTTATTAGGGGCTTAATAAAGTCTGGGTACTCATCAAATTCATGGTTTCATTTACTTTTTACTAGATGTCAACTCAGTGTATTTTCATTTTATAGATTGAGAGAATAATTTTAGTGAGGATAAGTATCTTAATATGTTTGCACAACATATGTGGCAGTAGCTAAATTTTCACAAGATACGTTTCTGAAAATTAGCTTCACTAGTCAAGGTCCCTCAATTATTTACATATTAGTGCAAATTTAAGTCAATAAATCAATCACCTGTGTTAGATACATTTGCAAAACAAACCTTGTCTCTATTTGAAAAATAAAAGACAATGTTTTATTAGAGGAAATATATGCAGCAACATGGTAGAAAGCAATTATTCAAGGAACTCTTTATAGGCATTAATTTTAAAGAACAACATAAAGAGATGTAGATAAAATTTACTATGTTGATATTTTTATCAGATCATTTTATGTAGAGTCCTAGATGATTGCTACATATACACAAGATACATGTTTTTTTTTTTTTTTTTTTAAGCAACTTTTATTTGTTGGTTTAAAGATGAACTCCAAAAATAGCTTAAATTTTAGAACTCAGCAATAAACTTTTTGGTGGTCATGCCTCCAGTATCTTGGCTCCTCCTCTCTCATCTCCATTCCCATTATTCCTGACCTTCCATGGCACCTGGTGCCCAAGAACAAAAACATACACATATTCTACAGTTACTGAATAAGTGTTTGAACAATCTGCACATTAAGTATATTAAAGTTGGGGGCAACCGAAAATGACCTCCAAGTCTTGGGTTACTTGGACCATGATGGATCCCAGATACTTCCAGAAATATCAGCTGCCTAAAATTGCACTGCAGTGGTGCACAGTTTTGTCAAAGAAGCCAAATACAGAAGAAGTGTCGGGTAGGAATGTCTATTTTAGCTGAATATTCATAGCCAGAAATGTTCTGGGTCACACATATGAATTAATTACAAAAAGAGCTACATTTTTCCTTTAATGCAGCAAAGTCAAATATACTGTGAAAGGCTTTGCTATCAGTCTTGGTTGCCAGACAAAGGAGCAAAGGAATCAGCTTTATCAAACAGTCACCTCCTGCATCTGACAAAAAAAAAGCCAAACAAAAACCTCCCTGGCTGAATCAATGAAGTGATCCATGGGACCCCGGAGAGGTGCCATCAGCCTTGCCACAGCAGTCATTGTTAATACATGCTGGAAGCAAAATTCTCTGCCTCACTCCTTGTAATAATTTGTACTCTGGGAGATCAATCATTCAAGACATGGAGGACCCTCTGAGTTCCCCTCTCAAACCCTGTGAGCTCCAGGAATGGCTCTGGGCTACGGGCCACAAAGCCTTGATTCACATTCCTCTTTGACTTTGGTTGGAGATTTGGTTCATTTTCCCGGTGCACCTACAGGATGCCTCAGTATCCCTATGAAGAAAATCATATTCACAACTCCTTCCAAAACACACCACTCCTCTTAAGAAGTTTAGTACATGTACAAAAGTGCCTAGGAAGAGAAACGTTATAAATGCAAGATACTACTGCCCATACATAACAGCACTGCTGTTATGAAGGGCTGCTTCAATTACAATCCACACTTTTAAAATCTGTTAACATTCCCTTCTGGGAAGGCCCTTTTGCCCTTTTATAGTATAAGCTAATCATGGCAGTGTAATTTCCGGAGCTCATATTTGTGAGGCGAGAATGGCTGGCTGTGGTGTTTTCGGTTCTGTGATGGCTCTCTCATTCCTTTATCTCCTGGAATTAGTGAGAGGCTCCAGGCTAATTTTCGGCACTATGCAGAGGTACTTAGGAAAGCCAGGAGCGGAGAGGGGAACCTGAGCGTCGCACTGACATCATTCTCTGCTCAGCGCATATGGTACATTACTAAAGCGCCACTAAATGAGCACCCTGGTCTGCTCTCCACTCTCGCTGGTTCTAAGTAGTATTCTTAATTACAAGCTGGCTTGCTTTGTTATCCCTTACAGTCACACAGTTTGCTGCTTATTTAACTAGGAAAATAGCATTTTTCTATGAGGTGTTTTCATCACTTATTTGTTTAAGAGCATGCAAAAATAAAATGGGATCTTGCAGAAGTCTCAAAACCTGTTTCTTGTGTGATTTTTAAAAAAATCCTCATTATAATCTCTGCAACTGGGTCAGCTTGCACAAAGATGCTGGGGTGGCCATGAACACTTTCAGCACCCAGCAACCCTTGTCAGTGACACCTCATAATGGTGCAAATGAAGCATGGCGTGATGAGAAAATGAAGAAGAATGGACCTGGATAGTCAACCCTGCAGTTTCCAAAGCATAGAGGGTAGACTCGATTTTATCCCCCGAAATACACCACACACATTTTTTTTTTTTTTTATACTTGCAAGCATCTACTTGTTCTTCCTATTATGAGAAAAATGTCTCATGATTCCAAGAAATTCTAATACAAACAGGCTGGTTCATTTGCTCAACATCTATATATGTATACTTGCAATAGTCTCAAATTGTGAACTAAACAGCATTTACACCTGCCTCTTCAGCTAGGAATTTGTCATATTGTCATTCACCTTTGTGCTTCCCTTCACCCTCATCCTATTAGAGGCTCACAGATTATTTCCTTGTGGGCCCTTTTTCTAATTAGCTGAATAGTGAGGGGGTTTACCGACCCAACACATTCAACATCACCTCTTAGGAGGTTTCAGAGATGCCACCACCCTGCCAGCCCTGTTCCCAGCCACTGGCCTCCCCACTGCACACATGCACATCTCTCCACCCTCCACCCTCAGAGTCTGACTTCATCCTTAATGCTCCTTCATTGTACTCTAGCCACAGTTAATTCCCTCTTCTCCAGAGAGGGAAGAAATAAAGGGAAAAAATTCACACAGGATTTTACTTGGCGTAGGCTGGTAAGTTTGCAACTCTGATAAGAATGAAAGAAAGAAAGAAAGAAAGAAAGAAAGAAAAAGGAAGGAAGGAAGGAAGGAGGGAGGGAGGGAGGGAGGGAGGGAGGAAGGGAGGAAAGAAAAAATAAAAAAAAAGAAAGCTTCCACTACCAAAAGTGTGTTAGGAGGATGGGGAGTTCCACAAAGAAACAATGGAAACTTCCAAGGAAAGAAAAAGTTCTCTGTCTCAAAAGAATGATATCAACTGCTGTTTGCGTACAATTTTCTCCACTTTCCTTGTATCCTTTCCCTTTTTCAATGATAGATGCTCCGGGTTTTTCATTCACATACTGAGACAATCACTAAATTCTGGAGGGAAAGAAATGTTTGTCAAGACCAGCAGACGGCGCCTGACTGGGGATGAGCAGCAGTGGGGAGGAGAAAGGAGGGCCCTCCCAGCAGCAGGGCCCCCTTGGTGTTCCCCTTCCCCCCTATCCCCAGGCACTCTCCTGGCAGGGCCCCCGCCTCCCTGAGAGAGACCAAGCCACAGCCTCAGAAAAGTGAAGATGCATATGAGATTACCAGCCAAGCGCTTCCCACTGGTACAATTAGGCGCCCCACCCCCACACCTACCCCCATCTGGCTCCACACTCACACACCCACACTCGGTCTGCCCCTCCTGTGCCGGTGCCTAGATTGCCTCTCTCCCCAGGGACTCGCACAATTCTGCGCAAAGGCTGGGCAGTGGGTGAGAACTGCACCCAGGTAACAGAGCAGCAGGCTGTGAACAAGTGTGGAGAGCAAAGGGACTCCTTACTGGTTCCCAGGGATCTAGCTTCTATGTTCCTCTTGGCTAAGAAGCCCCTGACTGGGACATCACTTCTGTCCCCACCCTATCCACTCTTACCTGCAGAGAATTCTTGAGTGGAAACTGGGGCGAGGAAGGAAAGGGATCCCTAGGACCCACAGTGAGGTGCGTCTGCATTCTCCCACAGAGGAGTTGCTAAAGGGAACTGTTCTCCCTTCACTTAGGTGAGGCTCTAGCTTCTCCCATGGAACCAGGATTGACCCCAGGGAGGATGACTGCCATTGGGAAAGGAGCCGTCCTGGTATAGCCTGCAGCTGACCAGGGGAGGGCGATTACTTAGGAGGCAGCACAGAGGGTCCAGAGCTGAACCCAGTCTGAAGGAGGGCGGGGCGCTGCAAGGAAAGGAAGGAGTGAAGAGGAGTGTAAGAAAGAGTGTCCATAACTTTTGCCCCGGCTTTATACAGTAGTGCACTCTACATGGGGGAGAGATTGGGAGTGGGGAGAGATTCATGAAAACAGTTCCAATTTTATTTATTGTCCGTTCAGGGAATTTGAAATAGATATTTTTCTGAGGATGAAAGGAACCTGGCCTTATTGCTGGCCACTCTGGAGAAGGTACCTGTCCACCAAGGCTTTTCTTCACATTCTGCCCTTTACAAAAGAAACCAGAGTGAAGAGAATCACTTCTCTTTGCGCCAAGTTCTCCTCCTCCAAGCAGACCTCCTGACTTACACCAGCCAGCACTGGCCCATCTGCCCTCCCTGGGAAGCACTAAACTTAAGAATGGCATCCTTTACACCAACAGCCTTCAGGCACGATCCTCAGGGAGATGGGTTTGGGTAGTTAAGCCTTTGTTAGCTTAGGCCAATCACCAAGAAAAATAAGTGTATATGCGTGGGGGTAGGGAAAAAGGGATGGTGTTCAGAGGTCTTCTTTGAGCCTGGTGCTGCTGGCCAGCCTCAGTTTCCCTCCTGCACTCTCCAATTAAGGGAAGAGATTGGGGGCATAGGAGACTGGCTTCCAGTTTAAGTGAATCCTGGGGCCCACTGGTTCCCTGTCACTGCAGTCTCGGCACACTTTGGAGGAATGTGCAGTCCGGAACCTCTCCCTCCCCCAGGCACGGGAAATGGGGCAGGAGGTGGGGCGGCACTCAGCACAGACAAAAGGTTCTGCAGAGCCCTACTGTCACTGGTGCTTAGGTCCCTTTGCTGAGCAAAGCGCGCCACCCCATCGGCAGCACCAAGTCACCTTCTGCTAGTAACCCCTTCCCACAGGGGCCCAGGGGCCCGGCCAGGACCGGCCCTTTAACTGGTGCCTCACGTCTCTCTCCAGCACCCCTACAAGGAACGTCCCTCCCACCCCAACCACAAACACACAGATGCCTTCCCTCGTCTCTTTCCTATTGTCTTCAAAGAGAGAAGTGGCTCCCACCAAGCACACCCAAATGCACCTCCGGTTCTCCGCTCCCCTTTCTCCGAGCTTCAGGGGCTTAAACGCGAGCACCGGGTCGAAAGGGAGGGGGCGGCGAGCGAGGGAGTCACCCGAGAGAACTTGGCACCTCAGACCCACCGTGTCCGCCTCGCAAGGATGCCGGTGACCTGTAGATTGCAATAGGCACTGAATGATGCTTGCTGCTGCCATGGAAATGGTGGATGTGGTGCGCTCCCAAACTGGACGCCCCCCATGCCACTCCTAGAAGGCCGCTGAGGGTGAGCGGGACAATCCAGGACAGGGCCAGGCGCCCCCCTGCGCCTCCGCTGCCGCTGCCGGCCCCGGGCGAGCCCAGCTCGGCACCGCACCGGAGCATCCTCTGGTACATGGCGGGGCGCCTGCTGAGGGGTGGCCGCCTCGGCAGGCAAAGTTTGGGGCGCGGGGAGGGGAGCGGAAGGGTGAGGGCACCAGGGAGCAGGTGGCTCAGAGTGGGCTGCGGGGCGCTGCCTCACCGAGCCAGAGTACCCATCGTCTCCCTCCTTCGGACAGTCTTCTCGGGGTCCTGGAGTCCGCTGTGCCTTGCACCCCAAAGAATCCGAAACATAGCCGAGGCAAATGCAGCCGATGGGGGACTTGTCCGGAAAGGCAGCCCCCAGGAACAGCAAGTGCAGCGCAGCGGTTGCTTCCAGATTTCCAGGGCTCCGGGTTCTCCCGAGGTACTCCCAAAGAGTTTCGGGCGAGAGTGCGTGCCAGGGGGTGGGGAGCGGGGAAATTGTTTAAAGCTCCTCCCGGAGGGTCCTCACTTCTACATGACAGCCATCCACCGCGAATCCACTAGGTAAATCCATTTAGCATTGTGTGTGGGGACTTGGGAGGCCACTTCGCTGGCCCAGCCTTCTTTCAAGGGAGAAGCAGACCCCATGGAATCCAGGCGCCACTTCCCTCCATGCAGCCCCGGCAGGCTCGCCCGCTCGCGCCAGCCTCGCTCCGGCAGCGGCGCGGGGAGCAGGGGCGCGCATCGCCTGCCTGCTCCCAGGCTGCCTCCCTCCGCTGCCTCCTGACACTTACACCCCGCGAGGGGCTCAGAGGCAAGAGTGCACCCTGAGGAAGGAAGCGGGGACCCAAGGCGGGGGTGGGGGATGAAGAGCGCTAAGGAAAAAGAAGCAGCAGACGAGTGGAGGGGAGAAAGAAAAAAGAAAAAAGAAAAGAAAAGAAAAGAAATACCACACACGCTGGCGCGAAGCGAGGGGCTCTATGCAAATCTGCAGTCTCCAAACAGCAAATCACCGAAGCTGGGATGCAATGCAGAGGACGAGCCTATGTAACGAGGGAGGCTGGTCCAGCTTTCCACAAAAATCATCCTGCTTTGACTCTCTCACGCAGTCTCCACGCATCAAAGGGGCACGTGTATGGCAATGTGGGGAACACCTAAACAGCAACTCTCCCTCCCCTACCCGGTGACCCCTCCGTCTGAATTACAATGGCAAATGGCACCCTTCCCCTACCCCTCTGGTTTAGATGTAACCAGTGTCCTGAGAGCTCTTAAAAGGGAAAGAATTCAGCTCTTTTTTATTGGACCAAACTTGTTCTGCCAGGTGTTCAAACCCAATCTGCTAAATAGATGGCTCGACAGCATCTACTCGAGCATCAGTCTGGATGGTCTGTTAATTACAGATATTGCTCATAACAAAGAGTCCTTGTTCCCGCTACCTCATCGTGTCTCAGAAGGCAGGGAAAGTGCAGCAAAACAAAAACCCCAGGAGAAAAAGAGATGAGTGAAGGTGGCAGCCGGGGAACAGACAGAAAGCGGGAGAATGAGAAACAGAAAGGAGGCAAGTGGGAAAGAGGATGGTGGAGGAGCCAAACGGTATGAAGAAGCTTGCTTGTATTTCAGCCAGGCATGTTACGGCTATGTAAGAACCCACAAGAACCCACAAGATCACTGTAGGAACCCAGCTGTGGTTATCTTTTATAGAGGTGGCGTTCTAACTTTCTCTCATCCAGTCTCAGAAGGAAAACAGCGTCAAGAAACAAAAATTCCTAAATCCAGCGCCACCCCCCCCCCCAAAGAGAGGACATTTATATTCCAATGGTAAAATGCAGTGTCTTTAACTGGAACCTCTGTGTCCTGGATGCAAGGCCAGCGAAGACAACACCCACCTAAAAAATCTAAAAAGCCAGCAAGCCCAGCAAGGGAACTTGGCAAGGAAGACCAGTCACTGGAGGCTGGCAGTTAAGATTGGGGATTAGAGTTGAAATGCGACTCCAGGTTCCAAAAGAGGGCAAAAACTAAGGCATGTCTAGTGACTGAACATTTTCTGTCTTTATTTTTATTTAGAGAGAAACGGAAACAGGTACTACTTCCCACAGGCTTTTCCTCACCTATATAATCATTTATATCAGCAACTATACAGCCAAATATTGAATTTAAAAAGTAATTCTAGGAGGATTTGACTCATATCAGCCATTCACCCACGTGTCCACTTAGCATTCCATATTTCTTCAAAGTCTATTCAGAGGGGCAACCCAAGGTCTCCGGTGGTCACTTTGTAACAGTGTCCAAGGGCCACCAAATCAAACCTGCAGCCATTCATCATCTCACATTCCTGATGAAAGTTTATGCCATTCTACTGAAAAGATAATTCTTCAGTTCACTACTTGAAATGGCTTAGCCATGCTGGAGAAGGTGCTTTGATTTATTTTACCTAAATATGCTACATCTCCCAGCTTCTCCAGCGGTTCAACAAACGACAGAACCCAGATCCAGCACCTTCCACTGTTTCCTGCTGCTGTCTTTGTCCACAGGCCATTTACTCGTTATTTTATTTATTTTTTTAGCATATGTAATTTCATTCACTAGTCAAGGGTTGTGATTATTCATTTTTGAAATATCAAGAAAAAGTTCCAAAGAAGTTTTCACCCTCACAATATGGTTTTAGGACTCTAGGCTCATATCCTGAATTTGATATTTCATCTTGTTACTATGGGAAGAGCAGTGGGTGAGAAGGTGGGGAACCTGGGCTGCATTCTTTGCCCTGCCACTTACCGGTTGTGTCACAGTAGTTACTTAGCCTCTCCCTGAGGCTCCATGGCTTCCTTCATAAAATAGTCATGTTCCTATCTTTCCTAAGAATCCCACAGGGCAGGAAGGATATAATGCAATATTTAATGTGAGAGTGCTTTAAAGTATATCAAATGCTCCCCACAATTAAGGCATTATGACTTTCCTCCCATATAGGTCCAGCATATCGAACTGATTAGGCTACGTGGTTCATTCAGTTTCTTCCATCTATAGAAAAGGTAGAGCTCTGCATTGTTCTCCAAAACCCTCATATATGGGGTTAGTCTGTCCTTTCCTCCCCAGCTCAGTGAATTCCTGAACGGGAGCAGAGTCCAGTCTTTATTTGTACTCCCTCTAGTGCCCAGCATATTGTGAAATGTAAGTTAGCCTCTTAGAACATGTGGTTAATTCTCATTACTCCCAGTAGTGATGGTCTATAAAATCACCGTGAACACTGAATTAGCAAGTACCGAACCAATGCTCCTAAGGGTTAGGTTCACACAAGCCTCTGGCCACAACATTTTTATCAACTGATCAATATATAATCTTGTTTTATGTGTTTCTGTTTAAAGACATCTTATTTAATGTATACACTCTTGATTCATTAACATTGAACTTGCAGCTGACATCAGTATTACTCAAGCCTGAAAGAAGCTTACCCAATACCTATTTTCTCCATAACACATCTCATGGCTGCCCTTCTGCTTAGGAATGTTAGCACTTCAGCATTATGTTCAGTGGCCATTTTAAATAGAAAGATCACCAACAAAAGCACAAAATGTGTGAAAAAGTGCCACTAAATATACCACAAAAAGGCCAGTTGTTTAGAATACAAAAGCTGAAGCCACAAGGAAGAAGGTTGCCTTGTTTGACTCTGGGGTCTCAATTGTTGGCCACTCTTTGCATGGCTGTTAACGACCAGCAAAGTGCCATGCATGTTGACCTGGTTACCAATTTCAGTGAGGAGGTGAATTCCCATCTGTGGACAATGATAATTGACTGTGTTTGTTATTCTCTTGACTAATAGGGGATGATGGGGTTGGAGTTTTGCAGAGGTCTTTGTATAACTTAAAGCCATAGAAAACAGAGTAAGTATAGAAGATCCTGATGAACCTCCCCAAGAGAACTCAGTAAAGAAGAGGCTTCCCTATCTGTCTTATTTGTCTGGGACCTTGGGAGATAAAGGTAGGATGAGGGAAAACATAGGCCAGAAATCTCAGTTTTACTCAAGTCTCGAGAGCTAAGGAAGAAATATTTATGTCTTCCTTGAAAGAAGAAATCACAGCTGTAGTGTTACAGGAATATGTCTAGGGCACCCTTGCAATACCTAGGAGGTTTTAGGGTGGAGGCGGTGATACTGATGCTGCAATATTTATTATAGATGGTTGTAATTTGGTCGAATAAGGAGTGATTCTCTGTGCAGACAGTGGAGAAAACTCTTGTGAGTAAACACATGCCTAATCTGGATGAGGCAAGCAAAACTTGTGCTTATTCCTTATCTCTTCAGCTGGCCAGCCCTTGTGGCTGGAAATGCATTGCTTAAAAGAAACTGAGGCACCATTTGGCAACTTGTGCTGAGGTGAGTGAAGAACTGGTTGTAGGAGACAGGGTGTCCGGCTCCCTGTAACATACTCTTAAATATTTCAACATAGACAATGGGATATAAATGTGCGCTAGTATTATTCTGTATCCCAAGAGAGTCAGTTGCCTTCATCAGAAATTTATGCTCCAGTGTTTCAGCTAGAATTATAGAAGACGGAGGTGACTTCTAGAAGCCTTGAGCTCTCATCATTTCTGATCATGATGTGGCTTTGCTAATTAATTTAATGTATGTTAGAAGTAGGTTATCATTGGTGAAATAAATGGCTTGTCAATGGGTGTAATGGGAGTTAGAAATGGGTAATCTTTGGTGGAATCATTAATATTCAAGATACATGGATTGACCAAAATACCTATTGACATGCTGTGCTTCTACTTAAATAGGGTATGTGAATATGAGAGGCATTTCACCCTTTACCGTAAGGAATGGTGCCATAATAGTAGTAATAATAAGAACTAACACATTTGTAACTGGCACAGCTCTGACAGATTTAAATGTATTAGATCACTTAATCATCACAAGACCATGTAAAATGGGGGCTATTAGTGACCCCTGACACATTTTAGTCACCAAATTTGACAGACGATGAGCTGAATGCTACCTCTGCAATACTGCCATTTTTGTCTTCATGAAAACCTTTTTTGAAAATAATTTTTCAAGCGCCCCAAAGAACCAAGAGCTGGAACGTCATCAAGCTTCCAGAGCAGGCTCTCAAATTTTGTGCCTACTTAGTTAAATGTCGGATGTTATAGCAGAAGTTGGTCTGCACCTTATATTTGCTATGACCTGTACTTGTAGAAATTCCTGAAATAGTGGTTAACCCTTATCTGCCTTGAACGACTGTGGTGGCTGAGATCTACCAAAAGAACCAAATAGCTGTGCTTTGCAAATTGTCCTAGGTCCATTCAAATTTGATTTACGATGATTAAGAAGGCAGGTAGCCTAAAGTCAGAAAACTGTTTTAAGAAATGGGAGATGGGTGTGAAGCCTGAGGGGATAAAACAAAGGAAATGGAATGAAAGTGGAAAAGGATGGACAGGAGAGTGTGGGGAGAGATGGTCAAGGACAAGCCATTTCAAATTATTTTTTCATATTCCAAAAAATTATCCCTTCTGTCTGAAGAAACAGGATGGTTGTCAGGCAGACACTTCCAACCTTTTCATGTTTTTCTAAAATATAATTGGACATTCTTACAGCTCAGTATTGAGCTTTTAAAATAAAAAGTAGACAGAGGGGAAGTATATTAAAGCCCACAAGCAGCACCAATTTTTTAAAAATTAAAAATGAGAATGTCAGTCTTGCATTTCGCAATTCTACTTGTGTCAGCACAATGAAAACAGTTAGCAGATCCCACATGTTCATCTACCTGCATTCTGAGGTGGGGTGAGAGAGAGTAAAGAGGGAAAGACTCAGGAGAGGGGGTCATCCATAAACTTGTCAAGATAAACCTCTGATCCTGTTACCTTTCTGGGTTACTGGCAGGTCCCTAAGGGTATTCTGAGAAAAGATCAGACTAGAAGAGCTTGAGTATTGAGTAAAACACACACACAAAAAGAAAAAGAAACAAAAGCCAAAATTAAAAACATTTCTGGAGATAGTATACTGCCATCTCATTATTCAGATGATGAACTTAAGGCCCACAGAAGTAATAATGTTGCTGGAAAGTTAGATTTACTTATGAAGTGTTTACTTAGGTGGAGTTGCACTTTCATCTCCTTCCACCCATGATCCAGTCACAGGTAATAGATTGGTGAACCTGGTCAATTTAGCTATTACCTAGAATTGATGAAACAGAGGGAGTAGTGAGACTCCAACATGAGCCAATATGATACTCATTCACTCAAATTAAGTTAAAGCCTGGCTATACAGCTTGACTTTTGAAACACAAATAGGTTTATTGAATTAAGGTTAGCTCTATTTAGGCTCCATTTTTTCTAGTCTCATTTATATACAATTTTCACTATGATGTCCTACTTGCCTAAGCACCAAGGAAGTGTCATAGAGATTTCTATGTAACCACATCTTTAAGTGTCATGGGTATTATTTGGTCACCAAACAATCATATGCCATCTTTCAACCACTGTTATCTTATATTGCTTGTGTAGTTATTTAAACCAAAGTCATGTTGCTAACAAACTTGTATAAGTTCTGCTCTTTAGATTTGAACGTGTTCATAATGTAGTGGGAGAACATGTGACCAGTGCCAGACAGTGGGTTTGAATCTGAGTTGATTGTTATTATTCATGTGACATCAGGTTAAATAGCCCCTTTTCCCAGTTTCCTTATCTGTAATATGATTATAGCACTACATGTAATGAAATTGAAAGTTAAAATATATTAAGCACACAATATAAATATGCCTCTATTTTAGATAGGTGCTAAAGATGTAAGGATTACTGACCTCTACTGTGATTTTTAATTTAGCCATTTTCTAAATACTCCTCACTTAGTCTATAGTCATGTGTGGCCATCTCCCCAATAATTACTTAGCTCTACTTCTGTTTCTCTAAATCTGTGGTGTTCAGACTGTAGTATGTTGGAGAATCATTAGAAGAGCTTGTTAAATCTGAGACTGCTTTCCTTTGATTCCCTAGATCAGTATAAAGGCCTGATAATCTGCATTTCTAACAAGTTCCCAGGTGAGGCTAGTAGTGCTTTTCCCAGGGAAACCCGAGTTTCAGAACCATTGCTCTTCCTGAATCAAAGTCTTTGACACAGGTTTTTATTACCAATACAGGGAGAGCTTTCTAATTAAGCTCCTCAGCAGTGTAGTCATAGACAATAGTGCTGTTCCCAGATCTCTTCTTTAAAGAATGTTTTCAATGCTTCAACATGTATACCATATCAGCTTACATTTCCTTATATCATGCAAGTATAAATTCCCTTTACTTGGAAAAAGCTGTTTTATTTTCCTTTCCACATTTTATGTTTGAGCTCTTCTTTGGTTAGCCCGGCTAGGGGCGCTACACTAGGGTTCTATTCTGACTCCACAAACTTGATAGCCATGTGGCCTTGGACAGATTATTTAAACTCAGCCCATTTGTAGAAAGAATAGATGTGGGGTTGGGGCTGTGAGAATTAAATGAGTTGGTAGATATAAACATTTAGAATAGTGTCTGGTATAGTGTGTGTGTATGTGTATGTGTGTGTGTGTGTGTGTGTGTGTGTGCATGCAGTCTGTCCTGAAAAAAGTCCAACCACTGTTAATTTAAGAAGAATGGTTTTCACAACATTGATGTAGCCTGGCAGCCAAGGAGTTTGGACTAGAATGAGCATGAGTAAACAATGAGGACTTCACTGTACCAGTCAGTGGGGGCGGTAGACACCATTGAGTAAGCATGTGTACTGTGTGGCCGTCACATTCTAAATGACAATAAACAGAGCAAGCAACAAATGTATGTATAATTTTGCATTAGGCTTGAACATTCCTCCGTGGAAACTATTTGGATGATTCAGTGACCGTAGCTTTGGGTATCTGGTGATTGGCAGCTTCATCATGATGCATGCCCACTCATGGATCATGTCTTGTGCAGAACTTTTCGATATAACATTAAATCACCCCAGGAAACTCAGCCCCCCACTACAGACCAGATTTGGAACCTTGCTACATCTGGCTTTTCCCAAAATTAAAATCACCTTTGGAAGAGAAGAGATTTCAGACCATTGATGAGATACAGGAAAATATAGTGTGGCTGCTGATGGCATTTGGGAGATCTGTGAGGTCCCAAGGTGCCTACCTTGAAAAGGACTGAAGTGTCCTTTGTCCTATGTACAAAGTTTCATAATGTTTCTTGCATCTTGTCTCTTCTTTAATAAATGTCTCTATTTTTCATATTACATGGCTGGATACCTTCTGGACAGATGTATATATATGTGTGTGTTTGTGTATATAATTATTGTTTCATATAAAGAAAAAGTTCTTTAGCAGAGCATATTATGCCCTTCAACAATGATTTCTATGTTGCCTTTCTTATTTTATCTTTACCTCAACTTCTTCCTCTTTTCCTCAAAATATCTTAGGCTCCAGCCATAGAAACTTCTCTCTTCCTTAAACACTATACACCCCTGGACTTTTTTCTTTTTTGTGCCATTGTTCATACTATTTCCTCTATAAAAACGATCTTTTCTCCTTTCCCCTCTCTTAATTTCCCACTCATTATTCGACCTAAATTTAACACATACCTCTCTGTTGGAAAATTTTCTGAACTTTACCAATTAATTGCTGATTTCTCAAGTAGAGTCTATTAACAAATCTTTAAATAATGCCCAAGATACTATACTTGTATAATGTACTAATTGTACTAATTGTACTAATGTATTCACATTATTATTGTGCTGAATTAATAGTGTATCAAAGCAACTATTTAAGTATACTTCCATGTTTAGGAGTTTCAAATAAGGAACCAAAACCAACAAATGAAGGAAACAAATCTGCTTCCACTTATTCTTGAAGGTGTTTGGTTAGTTCTTTAGGCTGAATATTAATTTGAATGCTAAAAAAATTGGTTATGAAGAATAATGGAATTCATTGTCATATTTTTCTACTCCAGTTATAAACAGATGTCTTTCTTTCTCATACTATGTGAAAGAAAAATAAAAATAACACCAACCAAAGATGCTTGCTGTCCAGTTGAATTGCAGAGCAAACATTTATAGCAAACTTATAAATCCTTGAAAATAGGGTTTTATAATGGAAATACAGGCACCATTTTGACTATAACCATTCAAATGATATCACTATAGCAGAACTTATAATCTAATATATTTGTTCTGGGATGGATGCAGGAAGATTAAGCTCTAGATGTTGGAAGTACTTTCAGTGGCTCAATTCAAATTGTGTGATCATTTTACACAGTTCAAATTTCTCAAAACCTATCAAAATGAATACTTATGTTCAAAAACATTTATGCTTAAAAACGGCTTATATTTTGATACTTGTATAAAAAATATGTCACCTCTGAGGCATTTTGAAAACATTAATCAGTGGGGGGGGGGGTTTATGTCTTTTTTTCTTTCAAAGAAGAATTACTTTCTTCAGTTTTTCTCTGTTCTATTGCTGAGATGATTCCCCCAGAGAACTGTATGCTTATCTTGACAGGTCTTAGTAGATCTGTAGACCTCTGTGGAATTGTTCCTGGTTGTATTAAGGTACAGTAGAAAACATTATGCCTGCAAACTAATAAACTTACCTTATTGTAAATAAATAAAAATAAATAAAATAAACAGCACAGAGAGTAGAATTAATCTACTAATGTTTTCCCAATAAAGCTTTCTTTAGGCGCATGATGTGGTCCTCAATATTTAACATGAGATAGGTTTTGAAACAAAGCGCATCTGATGATGTTTAAAAGGCATACTTGATGATAGTTTCACATATTATTTTCCAATAAACTGGTTTACCCTTAGATTGCTTTAGGTACTTAATCATTGAGATACAAGAAACATTTCTGGAATTAATATTTTAAGATGCAAATGGAGAGTCGAAATAAATGTCTCACCTACCATTACCTTTAAATAATTTAAACTAGATTTAAATTTTTTAAATTACTAATTTTTAAGGATGAAGAAAGCTTTTAATTTTATGTGCAATGTAAAATTTTGCTCATCAATAAAATTTAGAAGTCAAATATTTAGAATGGAACTGTTTTGCTCCAATTCACTGTAATTTGCTTTATAATAATGCTACTTCATAGCACCAGCTTAAATTGTGGTGAAAAATTGAAACTTTAATGACCAGTGGAATGCTAACTGCAAACACAATTATTATCCCTTCATATTGACAATATTTTGATTTGTCACTTGTCAAAGAAAAAAATTCAAAGCATCATGCAGAATAACCTGTCTGCCTCAGAAAAATCATCAGTTTTGGAGAATGTACTGTCCCAGTCCATTCACACTTATTGCAGCATCTCAAAGAGCGACAAATAAGTCACACCCTCAATTGTTGCACTCTGTCAAATATTTAATTTCTCATTTCAGATTCCCATGTAATTTATCTCCTGCTTTGGTATACTCAGAGTTGCCCAATTGATACTTGAATATCTTATCAATCGCATATTTTACTATTATTATTTAAATGTACTAATTTCAATTATTATTTACTGCCAAGTTTTACAGAGGCAAGAACACAGATGTGGTAGAAGAAGAGCAAAGGTGGGCCTTTCTGCTTTCAGCAGCAGCAGCCAAAAACAGTACGAAAGCAATGGATCATGAAGAAAAGCAATTTCCTACTTGAGGGATTAGACAGTACCCTCTTTTGTACTGTTAAATCAAAGTTTTCCTAATTTCTCCAAGTAATGCTATTTTCTTCAATTTACATAGTCTCTAGAATAACTGCATGAGACCCCCAAGCACATATGTTCTCAGCCAACCAATGGAAGAAATTAAAATGTTTTAAAAATATCAAAACAAAAACACTTTCTTTTCTGTTGTACTACTCTGAGCAAGGCTTTACACAGCATGAGGGAGGAAAAGGAAAACAACAATAGCAACATAAAAACTGCCACACAAGCAAAAGGTAATAAGGAAACATTTGAATTGCTATGAGAGGTATTTTTTTTTTTTCCTTTAGGAAAATATTAGTGATTTTAATTTTGAAGCAGCTTCCATTTGCTACCATTAGAAAACTGAAAATTATATAAATTTTGGCAAATGTTTGCTTTACCTTTTAGATTCACAACATAATTAACCACCATCATTATCAGTCAGTAGTACATTCAGACTTGAGAAAATCTGTAGCATATAACTGTGCTTTGGACTATCAGTGTGAAAACCCTAACCCATTTAAAGTGCAATTACATTCAAGAAAGAGAAATTCATACTTTGAAATAATGCAGGCAAATAATTTTTACATGTATAAAGTATGCAGAAGGAAACTCATGAGCCTCTTTTCATAGCCCATTTTTCAGAGGTTTATTATTATGATTCAAATTTAAGGAAGCTGCACATTTTCTATGTCATATAATTAAGAACAAAAAGTCCCCATTGCTAAATAATAGGGTTGTGGCAAAGTATAATAATTTATTTCAACTTATTCCTCAGTTGTCTAGTTTTATCAATCCAGAGTCCTGCCCTTCCCACCATTTACTGATAACTAAGCCACAGTGGTTGATTAGTGAATAAAACTCCACCTTTTATTTTAACTGTAATTTTTTCCCAGTTTGCAAAATAGTGATGATATTACAGCAAATTTAACTTAATAGCCTATAGAGACATGGACGGCATGGGAACCAGTATAGAGATATAGCAGATATTTCATGTTGCATATGTGGTGGAGTAATAGTTTCTAAACATGATCAAATAATCTACACAAAGTGGGAAATTATATGTGAAAATTGAAGGGAATAAGAAACTATACACATGAACCAAATTAGAAGAATATGGATCTGTAACCTAAGATTAAATTTGACTGTTACAACCAAATAAACTTAGAAATTTGAAGCTGTTCAGTATAGCTGAGATAAACAGGCTTTAGAGGAATGATTGCTATTATGTTCACCCAATGTAAATTCCTCAATCCAATAATAAAACAATAAAAGCATGTTACTTGAGCAAATGAAGTTTGAATCCACTGGGTTTCCAAGACTGGGAATTAAAAAATCAAGAGTTGAATTGCTGACAGGTCAAAGAATGGAAAATATGTTGTGATTTTCCAAATAAAATAGTATAAAATATGATTTACAAGAAGACTCAGAGCTGGTATTAAGAAATCCAATAGCTTCCCATGACTTACTAAGTGGTATCTATATAGGAATAACAAAATGCATTTTAAAAATCAGTGACCAGGACTCCCAGTTAAGATGGCATCATAGGTAAGCATGGCTTGCCTCCTTGCACAACCACATCAAAATTAAAACTAAAATATTGAAAAACCACCACTTAGAACTGTCAGAAATGAAACTGAATGGAAGTCTGACAGCTACAGAGTTAAAGAAACCACATCTATCCAGGCTGGTAGGAGGAGCAGAGACATGGAACATGCTGGTCCTATATCCATGTGTGGTGGATAAAAGTTCGGGAGAGATATACCAGGAGTGCAGAGCCTCAGCCCCACACCCAGACCCCACACCAGGGTTCCAGGGCAGAGGGATATAAGTCTCTACAACTTCTGGCTGCAAAAACCAACAGGGATTGAGTTGGTAGAAGAAACTGTTGGAATTCCAAGCAGTTCCTCTTAAAGAACCCACACACAGATTTACTTGGACTCATTCCCTCTGAGCTCCAGCACTGGAGTAGCAGGTTGAAAGGCACTTGTGGGATATAGGAAGGAACTGGAGTCTGGCATCAAGATGAGAGCCAGGGGAAAGCTTTCCAGCAGTTAGAATGGCGGGAAGAAGTCACTGTCCTTTTCCAGAGACATCCCTCGACAGTGCCACAGAGCCAGAATGTGGGTGCCATATCTGAGACCCCATTAACCAGGCTAACACTATTCACCTTGCCCTGGAGATCCCCTGAGACTTTTTCCCATCCAATTTAAGGGCCTACCTAAACTGTTAACAATGAGTTTTCCATACAAATGGCTGATTTTGGTTCCTGTTCCACAACTTCCTAAATCCTCCCAAACAAGCAACAACTGCCTCTGCAGTCCCCAGCCCCTGTACCTCTTGCTAAGTGGCCCCAGGCTCAGCACTAGCAGTAGCCAGCCTAGATTCACAATTTGAGTTCACCTGGGAATGTTCAAGCCTAGCCAAGGTGGCAGTCACCACAGATTGCTTTATAGCATATGCAGGGTGGCCCTGGGAAGAACACGGGTGGGGACTGACCATGGCCTGCACCATCGGGGATACACCAGAGCTTGTACAGCAGGTGGACAGCTTCAGACCTCATCAGAGCACCACCACCCTATCCTTACATAGCTGATCCTCCACTGACGATGGAGGTTGGTGGTTGGTGGTCACAGCCAGTCCTTGCTGTTGACTAGCCTGGGTGAATCCCTCCCAGTGACCTACCAACAGCAATCAAGTCTCAACTACAACAGGAAAGTGTACTCAACAAACACAAAGGGTGTGCTTCAAGTACCCAGCTTGTGTAATAGGGGAAACTGCAACTGGATACTGCAGGACACATAAAATAATAGGCCACACTGCCAAGACAGAGAGTCACAGAAACTCTAATTAATATGTAGAAACAAACACAGGGAGGCTGCCAAAATGAACTAAGAAACATAACCCAAATGGAAAAACATATAAAACATATCAAAACTCCAGAAAAAGAACTAAACAAAATGGAGATAAGGACTCAATCAGATACAGCATTCGAAACACTAGTTATAAGGATGCTCAGAAACTTAGTGAGGACCTCAAAAGCATAGAAGTATCCAGTCATAAATAAAGGTTACACTAATTGAAATAAAAAACACTTTACAAGAAAACAATAGTAGAGCGGATTAAGCTGAGAATCAAATTAATGATTTGAAATATAAAGAAGAAAGAAACCACCAGTCAGAACAACCAGAAGAAAAAATAATGCAAAAAATGAAGCTACTGTAAACAGTTTCTGGGTCAACTTCAGGGATGCAACCTTTATATTATAGGGGTGAAAGAAGAAGAGAAAATGCAAGAAATGGAAATCTATCTGAAAAAATAATGAAAAAAAAAAATCCCTAATTTGGTGAAGGAAATAGATATGCTAATCCAAAAAGCAGAGAGAGACACAATCAAGATGGATGCAAAGAGGCCCACTCCAAAACATGTCATAATTAAAATGCCAAAGGATAAAGATAGAGAATCTTAAAGCAGTAAGAGAAATGCAGTTAATTACCTACCTACAGAGGAGTTCCCATAAGACTGTCAGTCAGTTTCTCAAAAGAAACTTTTTAGGCTAGAAGGGACTGGTAGGGAATATTCAAAGTCACAAAAAGTGACTTTGCTCTACCCAAGATATCACTTAAAATCTAAAAGCAGATAAAGAGCTTTCCAGACCAAAAAAAAAAAAAAAAAAAGAGAGAGAGAGAGAGAAGTTCAATAGAATTTGGGGGGCAGGGAGGCACACAGCCCAGTCCTTGGTTCATGGGATAAACTATCAATTTAAAAAGGAGTTGAGACAGATACTTCTAGTTTTGTATTCAATAACTTTTTTGCCTTTTCCCCAAGAAATTGAACTTTGCTATTACTACTATTTTACTATTACTATTACTATTATTATTGAGGAGGGATGAATGAAGTGCTTAGTGTGGCTTTTCCAAACTTCCTTAAAGTCAGAATTCCCTTGTGTCCCAGTTAATCTAAGGACATAGAAATGGAAATCATTGGGACAAGGTTTTTTTCCAATTTTTTCTTTTAAGCCAGATTTGGACAGCATGTTTCTTCTGGCCTTTTGTTCTTACTCTTCTTGTCCAAAATGCAGTCCATGTCAATGGGACATACCTATTCTGAGATCATGTGTTCAAAGACTCTATGGATGGAGAAGCAAGACAGAGGAACCTAAATACCTAATGTTTTCTTGCAGTTGTTACACTGGCCCTGTATCATCTACTTCAAGACTTCTTGTTAACTTTGAAAATTAAACTATCTACTGTTTAACCCATCATTAATCATGTTATCTGTCTTTGGAAGCTAAATACATACCTAATATATAACTAACTTTTAAAGGATGATTACTCAGCTAAGTCAGCCACTCTGGGCTCTGGGGAGATGTTTATCTTTAAGGAAAGTAGATAACATATTGCCCAGAACTGAGATTTTAAAGAATTATGATATGCTTTATGTTCCTTCAAAACCATATGCATTTAAAAAGTTAATTGCTTTAATACAGGGATCCTAATAAAGATGGTAATTGGAAATTAAGACTACCCAAGGTCCTTCAACAAGAAGAAAATGGCTTTGAGTATGTTTCATACTTAGAGAGTTTGAAAACAGCAGTGTGCACTCAGACATGCTTATTGACCAGGAACTTACCACCTATTTGGCAAGGGCTGTTTGTGAAGTTTTTTAAGGAACAAATATTGATCTAAACAATTCCCTTGCATTTAATATTCTGTCATTCTGCAAAGCCACTATTAACTTTGATGTATACATGTAATTACCTGTCTAAAGAGTTTCAATTGCCCTAACTCTTGGGTACCACACCATGATTAAATGCATGTAAGCAACAAGTTGATGACTTGGGTGGCCAGGAAACCACTGTGGCGTAAGATCAATAGTTACACTGCCTACCAAAGACTATCTTTGTCATTGCTTTCTGCAGTCCTTCCTCAAAGGCCCAGATAAACATTGGAAGTTGGACTTGGTTGTTTCTTTCATACACATGTTGTTTGTGCAAATTAAAAGTACTTAGGAAAGCCCTAGAGGAGTAAAAATGTTCCTTAATTATTTTAAGAGCTCATAACACACATTCTCAACTGCCAGGGTATCCTCTTCATCAGACTCCTGTATGCTTCAGAACAGGAAAATTGACAAGTGTAAATGTAAAATCCAAGGTCTTGACTTGAAGAAAATTCAATGGCATAAGCATAAGGTTGGAGATCTGATTCTATATCCCTCAGTGCAAACAGAGCCAGAGGATTTTCACTGAACAAAAAAATGTAATAGTAGACAATAGTTTGATGCAGCTATTAAAATATACATACATATTTATAGGAATTGAATTCTTACATGCAGTTCATTTTCTGACCTTTCTCTAAGACACATATCAGGGATGGTTTAACATGCTGGGGGCTCTGATTTAAAAGATATATTGACAAATATAACAGTGGCCACCAGCTCAGAAAGGCCATATCCAGTAGGAGTGGCAGAGCCTAAGGGAGATGCTATAGACACCCTTAGATACTTGAAGGGTTTTCATATAGGAAAAAAGGAGGCTTATTCTTTCATTTTTAAAACTATAGTAAAGGCCAATAGCTGTAAGCAGATGAATAGGAAAGCAGATATTAGCACCGAACATAAATGAAGGTTGCACAAAGAACCTATTAGAAAGTGGGGATTTGGGACTAATCTGCATTTCCACAAGGTAATTCCTGATTATTCACCTGTCCTGAGATCTTGCCTGTGGGTATTTCTACAATTTGTGAAAAATAATATATAGTGTTAAGCTTAACTGTCAGCCAAGGGAACTGGGTATCCTTTCCTACATAAGAGCTGTAGGGAAGAAACAAAAGGACCACCTATGGTAGATCTGGGTATACTCTGGCTAGGCAAGGAACTCACCCCAAGTAACCTTCTTGTGGAGCTAAGTAACAGGAAAGCAGACTCCTGTTTATCATCTTGCATAGTTTCAATCACAAAACTTGAACTCCAGGGAAAGCACTCCACATTTTTCAGGAACAGGAAGGGGTGGGGGCAGGGACATATATAGGTTAAATAAAATAGTTCTAAAATTAAGAAACTAAGCCACCAGTTTGGAGGCCTAAAAATAAATAGTCTAAAACAGAGGAAGAGAAGAGACTTCCTTGACTATAGAAGGGCATGGTCATAGGAGTGTGAGGGAAAAAGTAGGTGATAAATCACAGCAACTGCAGATAAGAGGGCATAAGGGCACATGTAAAACAAAGAGACATTTATTGTACATTACATACAGAGATCTGTTCTGAAAGTATCGAGTCAATGTCAATATAGTAATTAAAACAGTTTGCCCAGTCAATACTTAAAGGACAAACCTCACATATTCTATGTATTCTCCATTAGACTGTTCGGCAATTAGACTATACCATCCGAATTACTGCTTTCTGACTAAGTTTATTTTGTGCACTCTATTTAATCATGAGCATAAGGAGTTTTATCATCACTCAAATTAGAGTTGAGTTCCTACCCTTTTATGAAAAATTGCCTGGATAAATCTTATAGGCATTTAAACAAATCCTACCATTTCAAGTAAATAGGCTCAAATAAATTAAAATAGCAGGATGTTATGTCTTCTCTATTCTAGCAAAATTGATGCACAGCAACCTTATGTACTATTAATATGAAAGGGTAGCCAGATTTCATTTTTTATGATTTCTGATGATAATTCCCCTCTACAACATTAACAATGGTCTCAAACACCCATCTGTCTGAAGCTAACTAGCATTCCTATAGTGGGCAATACCAAAATAACCACTGACCCAGAGATCCCACAGGAGTTCCTATTTGAAGCAATGACCAGCTTTCTGTCCTGCTCATTTCTGTGGGCTCAGTTGTTTCCTAGAAGTATGCAAACCTTCGTCTATGGGCATTGGAGTGGAGAAAAGTTACAGAGGATCATAGAATCACAGTGGGCAGGAGGTTATGGCATGAACTGAGCAAATTAAGAGAATGCAGACAAAAGACCAGAAGAAAGGCATAACATGAATAATGGCCATGGTGAATAAGCAAAAGTGTACATACCTCCTGATGAAAAGCATATTTTCTATTTATTGAAGACTCTGCTCAGTTTCTACCTCGTTCATGAAAACTCCCTTGCCTACTTGCCTAGTTTTTTCACTCATCTGAGCCATTTATTTGACAAAGTTTTAGTCACTGTGGATTGTTTTGAAATTCTGTACATAGACATAGTCTCTCTAGTTATACTGCAGTAAGGTAGGACCTACATTGCATCTTGCCCTGATTTTGCATTTATATGCAGTGTTTCTTTCAAAGTGCAGCTTACTGACCATTTACATAACTTTCCCATGAAACCATGACTTAAAATTGTACTTCACCCTGGACTTAACTAAATTTCTAGGGATGTGGTTAGGAATCTGCATCCTTCATAAGAGAATGGACAATGCTCCTGCTCACAAATATGAAATATTTGCCAGCCTAAGGCCTTGCACAGAGAAAGGGCTTATAAGTGTCTGGTGCTGCTGTTACAGTAATGCTAGTGGCAAGTCCATATGTATTTACATGAAACAAAGAAATACTGATTTGCTCAGGGTGTCCTCTGTCTGCCATTAGATAGTAAAGGCCTTCAGATTTCATGTCCTGCCCAGGTGAGGTGGTTCTTTGTATCTTCTTAATTTTTTTTTTTTTCTGTAATGCTAGGCACTATCTAGAATGCACTATAAATAATTTTTTATGAGGAGGAGGAGAAAGAGAAAGGTGAAGAAGGAGGAACAGAAAAAGATGTGTTTACGGGAGGCATAGTGGGAATGTGGTTGTTTAAAAAATTATTTTAGTACGATGGACTGGAATTCAAAAGTACTAACAAAGCTTCTACTTAATCCTTTCTACTTAATGCCTTTTCTCTACTCTTGCTAACATTTCAAATAAACAGCTATAAAATTTCTAAAATTGCTAAAGATAGTCTGGGTGGACTGAAAATAGACCACACTAGGAACAACTAGCATAAAACACACGTGTATCATAATAGTAAGGAAATATTGATCTCTATTTCTCCTCCTGAAATTGAAAGGAAATCATGCCCATTTCTATATGCACATATGTTTGTGTATGTATGCATGCATAATTATTTCACATGGATCAACTCAGCAATGATCTTTGCCCATTAAGGGCAGTGCCAATGAGCTGTAAAATGGATTCTCCAGTCACCCATGCTTTCAACTAGCTTTTATTACAAAAGGCACTCCTCATCTTTCCCTCAGGTCTAACACCCACACAAACCTTCTGTGCTCTTGTTTCATTATTACAAATACTCAAAAGTCAAAAATGAAAACTCAGACTCAATAACATGTTGTTTACGTCCAAACCAATAGGAAAACGAGACTTTATTGCATGTATTTTTCAGGACTTTTTTGAAAATGAGCAGATCCCTGTTCCCCATTTCCATTTGCCCCTAATGAGATGGGTCATATATGCAAGAATTGCTTTCTAACAGAAAATCAAATATTTTACTTTGAGTGGAGGGATCTACATATGTAAAAATCTCTAATTACTATACCTTAATTATGAGAGTTCTATGATTTACTAAGAGTTGCAAAGTTAATTATATTACAGGTATCTGAATAAGATTCACAGGGACTTGAATACAACCTTTAAAATTGTATTCAAATTGTGTGTGTCCATCTGGATTTTTATAGAAAGAATCTATAATTTTATCAGACTCTCAATATGTGTTCTTCAACATAGGTGGGATAGCTAATGTTGTAATAATTTATAAAATATTTTAGAACTATAGAAAGAGTTGAAAGTCATGTAATTCAAACTTCCAGCCAATATTATTCTAGAATCTTCAGTAACTAATAATTCATCACCTGTCATATTAGCATAGTTCAAATGTCTAATAATTAGTAAGGTATTATTATCTCTGTACATTTTCCTTTCTAGACTTTCTCACAAAGGTCCAAGTTCTGCCTTTCAGAACCACACAAAAAGTGCCATTTTTGTTTCTGCAGAATGTCTTTGGAATATTTGAAGATAACTGCTCTATTTTCTTGACCCAATGCTTCCTTGGTCAGAACAGCCAAGATCGCTCAATATTCCAGTTGCCTTTCTAGATTCATTAACACTTAGAGCTGAAAGGAGCACCTTTTAGTTTGTGAGCAGATGAAAAGGCTGTGGTATATTTACACAATTAAACACTATAAATATTATGCAGCAGTGAAAAAGAAGGAAATCTTACCCTGTGTGACAGGATGGATGGACCTGGAGAGTATTATGATAAGTGAAGTAAACCAGTCAGAGAAAGAGAAGTACCACATGGGTTTACTTACATATGGAATATAATAAACAAAATAAACTAACAGACAATAGAAGGAGATTCAGAAACAGGAAACAGACTGACATCTGTCAGCAGGTTAGGGTCGCTGGGAAAGAAAGGTAAAGGGATTAAGAAAAAAAACTCAGGGAAAGGAGTGTGGGGAGAGGAAGAAGATAAAGGTAGAATAAATGGTGATAGAAAAAATAACACATTTAAAAAATAAAATGAATATTTTTACATTAAAATAATAATAATTATCTCTAATAAGCATGTACCCAAAAACTGAAAACAATGCTCTACTTAGTATATGACTAGTCCAACCTAGTTACTTCTGGTAGGCATTTTTTTTTTTTTAAGTTTCCCATTTGAAATGCAACAGAACAGTAGACAAGTATTTGGCAGTTCATACCCAACTCTAGATAGTTACCTTTCCAAATTTATTTTTTATTTTTTAAAAAGATTTTATTCATTCTTTTTAGAGAGAAGGGCAGGATGGGAGGAAGAAAGGGAAAGAAGCAACAGTGTATGGTTGCCTTTTACCTGCCTATAGGCTGGAGACCTGACTTGCAACCTGGTTATGTGCCCTCCTGGCTGGGAATCAAACCAGCGACCTTTGTATCTTTCCAAATTTAATAGTAATGACATTCACATAAGTAAAACAAATTTTCCAAAAGAGAAACACTAGATACTCTTATTTTAGACACTGTTATATGAAAAATCTAGCACTTTTTTCCACAGGTAAGTTAGAAACAAAGAATGGAATGTCTCAAATTTATAAAATGAGTAGAGCAAGGATGCCTTAGAGCATAAAGTCTTTCTATTTCAAGCATCACAAAAATTCCTTTCAAGTTTACTTGGTTTAACATTTCCAAAAATTAAAATTTCTTGCAATGTATACTCATAGCCCTAACTGCAGTGATACAGAAACAATTGAGCACATAATTTAAACCTAGCAAATGGAAAAGATTAAAAATTCAGTCCCTTTCCCCATTTATATATTGATTTTCTACATGAATATCCCCCCAAGACTGTTATGTGAAACACTAATTACTACCAAATGCTCAGGTAAGATCAAATACATTTCAAACATCTCCCACCGTATCTGCTTCTGTGTGATTCCTACTGCAAATTACATAGTTCAGGCTCCAAGACTCTCCCTTTTTGAAGACACCTGTTAGCATCCCCCAGTAACAATGTGGTTCAAAACACAGTTCATGCACTACTGTACCAAATTGATCCATTTAATCTAATTTCCACTGACTCTCCATTTTACTGAGTGTTAATATTGTAACAAGTATGAGTGTATAGTCTTGAGTAGTAAATAAGGCTTTTGAATATATACACTTTTTATGATAAATCCTCCTTTCTCCTGCTCCTGGTGAGCCACAACACACCCTTAGAAGTTAGGTCACAGGTCTTTTTTTTTCCTTTGTCTCCAACTAGCTAGATAAAGGCCTTGAGATCAGGAAGGAAGTCTCTGGTTCTCCTATCCTACTCCTGACAGCTGGATGGCTAAGTGAATTCATTTCTCCCCTAGTCCTCATACTCACCTCTGCACACAAATCTAAGAATAATAGTGATAAAAATCCAGATTTGTGTGGGAGATTTGACTTAAGCCTCAAGTCCATGCTGGCTCATTGAAATCCATTTTCTAGAGAGTTCTGCACTGAAAAAAAAATGTAGGCATACATTTTGAACTGTTCTTTGACAATCCAGGTAAGTAAAACATTCTGAAAGGACCTTATTCAAGACATTTCTAGATCTTGGCTATAGTAATATCATCAAAATAGCACCAAAGTAATTGTGATCATATATTTTTAGTTCACATGTTTTAAAAATCTATATTGGGTATTAGTATTTGCAGGTAAACAAAGCAATGCCCCTGCCATTTGCTTCAAAATAATCCAGCTGAAGGGTGGATATGGAAAAGATTGAGCTAATAGATAAATCAGTATTTGCTTGTTAGATAATTATTAGAACTGGTTGATGGATTCATTTGGATCTTCTTTACTTGCTAGGTCTATTTTTTATTGATATCTTCTGTGATTAAGTTAAGAAGTAATAATAAAGCACCCAAATCCCAAATTGAACTGTTCGTCTCTATACATAAACTTAGAGATGTGAGTGGAAAGAGCTGAAGAGCTTTGGCCAATTAGTCAAAGAGTTCATTACTAGAACGGTGTTTGCCATGGCAACTGATAAACTATGATACCCAGAAACACATAGAAGGCCTGGGCACATTCTTTTTTTTTTTTTTTTTTTTTGCCTCCCCCCACCTAGGCACATTCTTATTCTTTGAGTGATCAACCCTGTTTGACTGAATAGAAAATAATAAAATCATCCTAAAACTATGTGATTACTGATTGCATGGTAACTTTTATGTTTTGAATATGGAAATGGCCAGTGTCTCATGTAAAGAATCATACTCCATATTTTGAAGCTCTATTTTTTTAAATCCACATTTTGTGAATTGCAAATAATTCTACTTTGAATGCTAGCAAATGCAACAAGTCTCTGTACAAGCTTCTGAGTTTCAGAGGCTCCCTTTTGACAGATTTCTGAAGTTATGGAATGCAGCCATCAGCAGTCTCTAGAAAAATGAAATGCTGCAAGTCTATTTTTATGCAGCTGGGATCAAGTTACTAAATGGATCAAAAGAAATAATTTCTTTGAAGAGGTGGCTGTTGACACCAGTGCCCTAAAAATAAGTGCAATTTTGTGGGTACAAAAACTTGTTTATAACTCAGGGGAAGCAAGTATAGATACAGTTTCCATATATACACTGGCACTCAAGATATATTGGAAGCCATTCTGAACAGAGTTTAATATACCTCAGTTTAACATTACTGTTATTAGGGGAAATTGTAAACTAACTTTTGAATAATTGACATAGCTTATTATAATTATTCCTATCAGGCCTAGCTTATTAGGTAAATAATAAAAACAACCAAAATTATTTCCCACTCTTACCCTGTGCCAAATACCAACCAAACACTTTTCAAACTTATCACCAGCTATTATTACCACCATCTCAAAGATGAAAAAGCTGATTCTTTGAAAAAGTGTAACTTGCTAGTCTAGTTCCAAAGCTCCTTCTTAATCACTCAATTATATCTACTGCTTTAGATACTAAATCAACTAATTCTAAAATATAGGAATGTTAAGAAACAGCACTTTTTAAATCTCTTAGCATGTCAAAGAAAATTTGATAAATTGAAAGACAATAGCAATAAACAAAAATACTGCAAACTACAGAACTTAAATATAGAAAAATGCCCCAAGATAGATAAACATAATGTAACATAGAATTTTTCACCACAGTAAACAATCAGGGGAAAAAAAAAGAAAAGAAAAGAAAATCCTGGCTGATGTTCCTCAGTGGACTGGTGCCAGCCTACAAACCCAAAGTTAGCTGGTTCAATTCCCCAGTCAGGGCACATAACCAGGTTGCAAGACAGGTCTCCAGTCAGCTCCGTAGCTGGAGGCAGGTGAAAGGTAACTATACATTGATGCTTCTCTCCCTTTTGTCCTCCCTCCCTGGCCTTCTCTTTGAAAATAATGAATAAAATCTTTACAAAGAAGAAGAAGAGCAACTAGAAAGACTACTGTAGTTTATGAGAAGTGTGGTTGATCTAGAACTGCAACTATAAATTTTTATAAAGGAAACCAAATTGCCCTCCAGCTAGCCTCTGATTCATTTGGAAGCCCTACCATTGCATATAGCCCAGAGGTCATTTCTAAGAGCAAGACCTTACTGTCCAAGTCCTGTGGGAGGAAAGAAATGACTGAAATCAAGTTTATTTCAAAAGGTATTCTAAATTCAATAATCTTACATATCACCTAAGATGAATGAAATAAGACACAAGAAGCTAAAGAAAGCTTAATTTTTGTAGATGGTGATGTACTAGAAAAAAATCACCCTTGAAATTCAGTATTAATTTTATTTGTACATAGAGTATATATTTACACAGAGAGTGCTCTATATACTCTCTTTATATAAATATATACATGGAGCATGTATTATGTATAGTGTATTTATATATGTATATATACATTCTATATGGCTAAGGGGGAGAATGGAAAGTAATATAAAAGATCATCACTTATTATCTCATTAATAGCTAAAGAAAATACATTTTCAAATTTCATTTGACATTCCTATAAGATTTTATATAAAGAGTATTAGAATGTTTCCTAACATGTAAGTCTGAAAGACAGGGAATCAATTTTAATGAAAACTTAAAATTTAAGTGGTTTAAAAATATGAACAAAATTATTTGTCTCTATCCAAGTTTGGCTTGCTGCTCTAAGTTCTAAGCAGTTCTCAGATTTGTAGCTTCATTAAAACTTGAAGCAGAAGAGGGAAAAAAATTGAAAGGTAGTTATTGCAAGCATTCCAACAAATATCATTTTAATTCTGTAACATATCTATATTACCAAAGATTCAATTAATAAAAATAGAGAAAGGAAAATGAAAATAGAAGGGTAAATATAGATACCATTTTCCATGTGGCCAATGACTGAACATGTCTCTAGGTAGTACTTCGTTCACTTGGGGTCTAGAATGTCTAGTGCAGTTTCGAATCATAAACTTTTAAAGTTAAAGGAGTTCTTAAAGATGACCTAATAACTATTCCACTCTCCTCATGTTATAGATAAGGAACGTAAGTCCAAGAAAAATGAAATGATTTCAATGTGACTCTCACCAACTTCTATGGGCTTCAGTTTTCATTTCCTTAAAATGAAAAGCTAGAACTAGCTGCTCTCTGTTAAACACTCTGTGGTTTCCTAATGTATCAAAGCATAAAATGAGTTTCTGACAGACCTTGAACAGAAACCTCAGGTCCCACCTCCAAACCCCCTAGTCCTACCTGCCCAGCTTATGGCCTGCTGTGTGCTCACATATTTGACTGTCATTACACACAGGAAATGTGTAAGTGAATCCTTATATAAGTGTTAAGAAGAAACAAGTATAGTCACACACATTTTAGAAAGGCCAATCTATGAGGGAAAATGAAAGTGGTTGAATTTGAATATATGTGTTCATTCCAAATGAAGACAGTGGGAAATGTCAAAGGAAGGGATGGGATTGCAGCTCTGTACAATATAGAGAAAAAAAGAACCAGCACAAATCTGGCTTTTTCTTTGTAATTGTCCAACTTCCATGACAATAGCAAGCAACTCTATGAATGTAGGCATCTGCCAAGAGTCATGGAATCTTGGTCTCAAGAGTCAATTAAAACCAGGCTAGACGAAGCAGGCACAAAGGAGAAGAGAACTGTGCAGTATAGGTATTCAGTACGTGATAGGGCAGATTAGCTGTCTAAATATTCACTTGCAACAAGGCAGCTACCTAAAAGAACAAAGGCCTGGCCTCAGAGCTGGTATTCTTTTATTTTGGGGTGATTTTCACAGGCAATTATGTTTATCTAGCAATTCCCAGAGAATATGCTGTAGGTAGATGCTGGTATTCATTAAATATATTGATTTTGGGCTATCAATAATATATAGACAATAAGAAGAAAAACACAGCTATAAGAGTAGATGGCCCCTTCCTAATTTTCTAAACAGAATAAGGTAGTTTATTCTGAGAAGTGATTGTAGGTTTGAAATTTGTGAAGAAATTCAAAATCAGACCTTGCAACATTAGAAGGGAAACATTTTCTGACCTCTAGTTAGACTGCTGCAATAAAGCTCCTTTATGTCACACACATACTGTGTCAAAGACTTTTCTCTCACATAGTTTTACAGTAACTTCTGAGACATTTATTTAATGATAATTTTCCTATATGTTCCAGAAAACTGACTGACCCTGCCTTGTTCATTGGTGTAGTCTCAGCATAGTATCTGTCACACAGACTATTTGATACATAACAGATATTCAATCAATGTTTGTGAAAAGAAGAAATATTCCTACTGCAGTGTGTTTAAGGATAGGAGACAAATGGAAGAAAAAAACTATGGAAGAGAAAGTGAGAGAAAGATATAGTTCAGAAGAGGGGAAGAAGAGAGATGAGCAAAGATCAAATTGTCAGGATGACTTTCCAAACTGACCCTCCGTTTCATACATTGGGTCATCCAGAGCAAATCCCCCAAAAGTCAGTATAATCCTGTTCTATCCCTGATACATATAATTTTCCATTCCTAACTCATAAAGGCTTTTTTAGGAATGCTTGCAGGGAAGGACAAGGAAAAAGAGGATGGAAAATGAACATGAGGGAGACTGACAAGGGAAAATAACAGTGAAACAGTCTATTGTGTACCGCTCCACAGTCAAAGATTTTCTACCTCCCTGAGAATCAGTCTAGCTTGCAGGTAGAGTATTGACTGCCAGGCAGAGCACCATGGCTATAAAACAGGCCACTGAGCTAGGCAATAAAAGAGAGGGAGAATAAGAGGTCTAATGTCTTGTTTATGTCCCCTTTATAGCATCTTGGAGATGCTCTGCAGTCCCACAGCTTGCTTTAGTTCATATGCTTTTCTGATTAAGCCAATACATACCAAAGCAATCTAATATTAATGTGCAATTTGGAGAAAAAATAGAGGGGTGTAGAAAGAGAGGAAATCTTCACAGTGTAACCAAACAGTAACAGGATACAAGACTTGCTAAATTCTTTATTAAATACATGCTTTATTGTTGTAAGTCTAAAACACTTGTAATTCATTTTAAACCATATTGTGTTTAGTGACACTAATCCTTGTTTATAGTCTAACCCTTTGAGAATAAGGTTATGTTCCCAGTGAATAGTTCTGAGCATGACAAGTTTATTGAAACAGTCCTGATCACAGACTTATAAAAACAATAAATGAAAAATAGAAATGGAAATAGGAAGATTTTTATTTAAAATGAAGTGTATATCTTAACAGATGAAATGCCTCTGAAAACACTTTCAAAAAATATTTTTAAAACTCTTCATTAAAAACGCAAGTGCTCTGGCTGGTGTGGCCCTGGCCTGTGAACCAAAGGGCTGACGGTTCGATTCCCAGTCAGGGCACATACCTGGGTTGTGGGCTAGTTGGGGATGTGTGAGAGGCAACAACATGTTGGTGTTTCTCACCCTATCTTTCTTCCTCCCTTCACCTCTCTCTAAAAATTAATAAGTAAATAAACAAAATATTTTTTTAAATGCAAGGCCGGTTTCTCATTTTAAACACTTGTTTTATGTGTTACTACTTTATCATTATAAAATTTGTAAAGGCTAGAGAAGTGTTGGTACTGGATGCAAACTCACTCAAGCATTCAGCATTCCACATTGCTGGAAAATAATTCTAAAATTGCATATGTTATAGTTTATTATTTTTATCATTATATATAAATACTATAATTTTTTCCTCTAAGAGATTCCATCTTGAATCTGCTGATAACACTGAATAGCATATCGTGACTATGTCAACTGTCAAAATTGTCTTAAAGCTTTGATACCATTGCTTCAAATACATACAGTTGTTTTAGAAATGTTTTGACATATTTAGGTACAATATTTAGATTTATTTATAATACTAGTGGAGTGTTTACATGGAGAAACTTAGAAGACAGAGGGTTATAATTCTGGCTCCACTATTTACTCTCTAACTAAACCTCTGTCTTCTTATCCGTGAAATGAGAAAAATACTCAACCACTAGGGACTGTACACAGATTGAGGTGCCAGGTGCCAAGTATGCAGCCTAGTGCCTCATACATAAGGTGTACTCAATAAATGGTGGCAATTTATCACTCAAATACGTGATTGCCAGTACTGATAATAAAAGCCCCCATTACCAAGCATTCTTACCATCACACTGCTTGATGTCTTATCTCAATTCTAAGAAAGGCTATTTCCTACCTTCTCTCTTCTCCAAATTTCTACTTATGCCATATTATTATCGCCAATAAATATTTCTTGTAAGCCTAATAAGCACAAGGTATTACTTTAGGCCCTCTAGAGAATACTGCCAAAATCAATGACTCTCTTAGGCAGGCCACTACAGGATTTTGTGCTTCCTCTATTGTGGCAGTAATATTTGGTGTTTTGATTATTTATGCCTATCTTATTTAACCCATTGCATACTGAGCTCTTCACAGAGAGGTCTTATGTATATACCCAGCACCTAGCATCAATATCTGGAACATAGTGGATGCTCATCCCATGTTGAATAAATAAATGGAACATTCCTAACCTGAAAACATTTGAGTTGAGAAGATACAACACGAACATTAAAAAACTGTAGAGATAGACACAGTTTCATATACTTACAAGGAAATAAATGTGTTCTCTTTGCATTGGTGGGCTGCTATTGTTAATTTACGAGTAAAGTAGTCTTCCATCATCATGACAGTATTCTGGGTGGTTTCCCCCTATGCTGTGTACACTGGAGTGTGTTGCAAGAGAAGAGAAAGGTGGGAACTCCTGAAGAATGAATTACCAAGAGAACCTGCGGGAAGAATGCGATCATTCACTGGGCTCCAAAAGTGCCAGCCTTGTTTGTTTTGTGAAAAAACTGACAAGTAAGAATTGGAATTTAGTGAGAGGTCTAAAGGGCACTTGAGCTTTTAAACAGGTGAAAATTCTGCTTTTAGCTATGGAAAGGAGCTCTAGTAATAGAGAACGGCATTTGAGAGAGGAATGCCCATCAAGAGAAACCAGCTCCAGATACTAGTTTTAAATGCAAGGTGAAGGAGTCAAGCTTAACCTAAAGATTAAACTGGCCTCATTGGCTTGTATCAATTAACTAGCAAATATGCTTTAAGGTAGGCCAACTGATTGGAGGGACTTTTACCAATAGGCTGTTCAGAGATTCTAAGGTCTGGAACCAAAGATGTGTCTCTGTCATTCCTGAAAAAGAGGAAACTTGGGATATATCTTATTTTAACATCTCAGAAGTTTATATAAGCAAAGTAGGGACTGGCTCTATCTCTGACCAGAACTAAAAGAATCAGCACTGCCCTGGCTGGTAGCACAGTGGATAAGGCACCAGCCTGCGAACCCAAAGGTCGCTGGTTCGATTCCCCTGCCAGGGCACATAACCAGGTTGCAAGCCAGGTCTCCAGCCAGGTCCATAGCTGGAAGAAGGTGAAAGGCAACCGTATATTAAAAAAAAAAAAAAAAAAAAAAAAATCAGCAAAGAAGAGTGGTTGTAACAAAGTCTGATAACATTTATTTCAATGAAGATCAGGAGCTCTTATCATTAGTGCACAAAGCCTGGTCATAGAGTCACTCAATATCTTCTCATTAATTTTTTATTATTATCATTTCCCCTGTTGTATCAATGTGTCTTTAAAAATTTACAACTTAAATTTTAAAACAAGATCAACTTTCTTATGATATTGGGCCATGGTGAGAAGTAGCAGTTCAGTAGTGACAGTCTTTGAAAATCAACGAAGAATTTTATAGGATCCATTTAGTTGTGAATGATCATGAGACATGAGAGGGGAAATCTACACCAGTAGATACTAGGAAAATGAAAAGGCCCAAACTAGACTGCCCTTCTTCAAAAGGACAGGGGAACAAAGAGGAAATGTTTCTCCTGGGCATCATCACTTATTTTCCTTTGATGTTTATTAAGTGCACGCAGCATGCCAGATCTGAAATAGCTTATCGGCAGGAAGCTTTTCCTCCTGGATTGGCACCATTTCTCCCTAGGTAGTGATTTATCATGAAGGAACAGCTTGGCTACAAAGGCATCCATCGGCAGCGCTCCAGGGAGCTGATCTGACTCTGGATGGGAAGGAGCAAGGCAGTGGGAGGGTGGACATACAGAGAAAGTTGGTTGTCTCTGGATCCCTACTCTAGTGGGAAGTCAGGGCTTTCACTGTTAATGCTCCAAAGCCAGGCTAAGTTAGGGATATGCTTTCCTTTGGAAGATTTCGCAAGTTCAAGTTCCCTATACTTTTCCTCCTACTCAGGGTCTTCCCAGTACTTTTATCCCTTCAGTCTTTGCCTTTGTGTTTAATAGCTTTTCCTTAGAGTTGTCCCCATTATCATGCACGTTCTTGGTCAGAAGCAACCTGAGTGTAGGTACGATTCATGTTTCTTTATCTGTGATTATTTAAGGGACAATTAGTTTGTAGAATGAATATTGCTAAATAAATAATTCAAGAGGCTCTGATGCCAAGGTGGCCTACTTAAACAAACCAAAGCTGATACCTGTAAATGCCTGAAGGTTAAGAAATTAAAACTTAAAGACAACCAATCACAAATAATCTACTTACTGGGCTTTCCCCTCCAGCCAATCAAATAATTTCCTTTCTTTTTTCCACATCTTCTGTACATAAGCCTTTCCTCTGGCTGTCTATGGTGTGCTCTGAACCACTTCTAGTTTAGTGAGGCTAGATTCCAATTGATTTTTCCTCAAATTTTTAAAGTTTTTAATATGTCTTGGTGTGTCTTTTAACAGTATAGATCTGGCTTTGCCTAAAACTTCTATAACTCTCATCTTCTCTCTCAAGGAATAATTCTGACACAAGAAAATTGGGTTAAGAGTGGGGGGAAATGGTTTCTGATAGTCTCTAAAAATATTATACATTGGACAACTCTCATACAGCACTTCCTTAACCATAAAATTAAGAATATTTGATAGTTATTTCTTATGAATTTTTTCAGGTCTCAGTTTATGTTGCTATAATTCTCCCTGATCAAAAATCCCAACAGTTTCTCACTCTTGGGGAAAGTACCACAAAAAGATTGCATAGGAATGGCAGTCCGTCCATCCTTCTGAGAGCTTTGTTGTAAAAGCTGGTTCAACTGGAGCCCACTTGTGCAGGCTGCACTCAGACAACTAACCTTTGTCAGAGTTTGAAATTAAGGAAAAAAAGGAGGCACAAAGCCTTTGCACATTCTACTTTTCACCACTATAAGGTAATAGGTCAAAATTAAATGACCTCTTGGCTATTTCTGCCTTTTTCCTAAGAGTATGGATTGCCCTAAATGAGACAATGCTTCTAAAATAAATTAGCTAGTAGATGGTTTTCTTCCTATTGACACATAGTAAAACTACTGTGGCTTTTAAAAAATACATCCTCTTGGTAATGTATAGTTTACAGACTTGTCTCAAGTTGCTGGTTTTCTCCTTTTCTACTTCATTCTGTAGGTCTACAGATCAGCAGTCTTTCCCAGAAAAACCCTGATTCCACCTCCAGTCAGTAAACTCCATTTATGGTTACTTATTGGCTAACATTTTTAATTCTACTCAGTTGGCCAAAAAGTCCTTATGTTTTTCCATAAAAGACATTTTTCATTTTCACCAACAACTTGATTGATTTGGATATTTTGAGTACGTTGGCTACTGCTAACGGGGTATAATGTTAATGTTGATGGTTCTCAATGTCTCAACTTGATTGCTATCAACTTCAATTGGTGTACCCAACTGTGGAGCATCATCCAGTGAGAAATATCCAGCATGAAACATTACAAATCACTTTGGATGCATTTGACACTGTTGATCAGTGTCATTTTTTGAAACACATATGCAAAAATGATTTTTTTGTGTTTTAGTTACACTTTTACAATCCTTGAAATAATAAAGCATAATATGCCAAAAATGTTGCATGTTTCTTCTCCAATATTAAAATGACTATACAAAAATTCACCAATTTTGGAAAATTAAAAAAAAAAAAAAGCACACTAATATGACAGCTGTCACAATACACTCTAACAAAATTGTTTTGAATGATGTTAAAGGCAACTAAGTGTTACTAGAGCCATTTTACGGAAAAAACTAAATGAACTTTTTGGCCAACCCAACATGACCTCCACAGTATCTTCCTTTTTCTGTCCAATAACTTTCAAAAATTATTATTACTTTTAAAGCCCCACACAACCCTGTCCTACATCTGTCTTTTCATCTATCTACGTGGAAGAGCCTATTTCCTTCAATTCTCCCAGGTCTAGCCCAGCTGCTCCATATTATTTGTTCACCCACTCAGCCCTTGGCAATTTCTACATCGCTGTCCTTTCATCTTAGAACAGCATTCCTATCAATGCCTTCTTTACTTCACAAAGAAATAAAATTCCTCAAACTTCATCTGTTTAGAGAAATCACCTAGTTTCATGATCAGTCTCCCCATCATTGCAAGAATTCTTCTAATGCTTTAAAATGTAAATGCTGATTTTGTTTTCACATACAAATCAGCAGACATTTAATCCAAACACCCCCAAGGCACACTGAAGATGAAAATCTTCAATTCTTCCCCAGTTTTTCTATTTTAAAAATGGGTTTGTTTTAATGCTGAACACCAAGAAAGGGTTCTTCATTGAGTCTGTGTATCAAGGCATGAATAAAGCAACATTTGTATTGCTCCCAGCAGTTCTGAAATGGCACACTATTCTTGTATACACAGTTAACTTCTCTCCTCCAGTATTAAATCTTCTCATGTCAAAACCTAATAAATCAAATATTCTGTAGACCACAGCATAGTTAACTTACTCAAATGACTTCCTTAATTCAGTACTGCCAAAAAGCATTTGAGAACAGCAAATCTCAGAAGACAGTGATATCTACATTAAGCTAATGAAACTCATGCTACCTGGGAATGTTGTTGGCCTGTGGCTTCCACCTCAAACCAGCGCTGTTAGTGGGTAAACCAGCAGTGGCAAAATGCCACTTTCCTATTTCTTTTTCTTGATTGTACCTGACTACCACTTGGATTTCCACCTTAGCTTATTTCCTTTCTAGGAAACTTTCCAAGCTCTTTCCTGCACTGCCTCAGAGTTGCCTCTTTTCTCTCTGCCTTACTTAGAATACCAATAACTAACTTTTATGTATTTTCTATTATGTTCAGTAATTTTATCAAGGGCTTTGATAACAAATAACAGGAGGCATGACTCATAAATTTATAAAAATGACCTCCAAATTGAAAAGTAACCTTAAGAGAATTAAATTTCATAAATTCCTGAGAAACAAAAGTGAAAGTGAAATTGTTTACTAAAAGTATGTTCAAAAATCTTTCTCAAACTATGCATTAAGAAAATGTAGTATAAAAGATATCAAAACACAGAAAGTAGTTATATTTGATCACTAAAATTATTATTTAATATACACAAATACCTATTCAGTTATGTATATATAGCAGTACTAAAGAATATAGATAGATCTGTACATAAAATATTTCCCTAGTATAAAGGAACCAGGGACATGGAACCATGGACATGGACAACAGGTGGGATTGACTTTGGGAGGAATGGGTGGGTGGGGAGGGGAACAGAGGGGAGCAAAATAGGGATGGATGTAATACAACAACAATAAAATTTTTAAAAATTTCAATACTTTCCAATTTCTATTTAATCATAACTACTTTAATCAAATACTATTTTATAAAATCATTCATAATCAAAATTCACTGAAAAAAATTAAAGATAAACCAGAACTGATTAACTGATTAAGTAAAATATCATTTGATAGAGATAAATTTTGAAATTTCTGCACTTAAGAGTTAATATATGAAATTTATAAATGCAAATTATTGGAGATTTTGGTCAACAGTAATACAGTTGAGAAGATCTTGAAAATGTTCATGGTGATCTCAATGTGAGATAGTCATAAGATTGGGTTGTCAGGAAAGCTGATCATGCATGCACATATATTTATTTATTTTCAACTGAGTTTTACAGAAGAGAGAGTTGAGCTATTATATCTTTTCAGCAAACCCAGGATAAAAGGCCACAAATGATGTGGCAAAATTACAGATGAATAAGATTAAGATAAGCAAGTATATTTAAAAATCCTCCTAAATTGAGGTAATCAAGCAATTTATAGGGATACATTTTCAAGGGAGCTACCCCTGTACTTGATGGTTATTAGAGCTGGTGCTCAGGACTACCTTGTAACTTCAAGTATTCATGTTGCTAAGTCACAGTGAAATGGGAATGACAATTAACTATTCCCTGCTGAGTCAGGCATATAGTCTCCAATCCGTGCAGAGGAAAGAATGGTGGACTAGGCAGGAGGAATGCTGGGTTCTGGTGGTGGTCCTCAGGGTTACAACCATTTGAGTATTAGGGCCATGAGGTGTTTAGCTGCTGACCTATAATTTCTTCCACTCTTTCATTTACTGTAATGCCTCCCAGTGGCTGGGAAAGAACTAAATGCTTTTACAAGAACAATTACATTAAAGGGAGCAGAATCTGTACTGCAGTATATGTCTCTCTGGCATAAGGATTGTTTTAGGCTGATTGTTTTTAAGAAAGAGCAGACATTGGAAAAGCTCTAAAAACTGAGTAGAGTTTACCTTTTATTATGACACATTTATAGGGACTCTCATTTGTGAGAGTGTCTTCCTCTTGTACCAAGAAGAGAAGGATGACTCTAAAACTTTAGAAACTCTTATCAATGGAGAAGGCAATGACACATCTGTGTGACAACCTTTCCATTGTTTACTGTGCTATTCTGGTAACCAACCATAATTGACCTCCCTGCCTGCCTGCCGCCCTCCCCACCCTCACCCACAACTACACACACAGTCTTCTGCTTTTAGCCAGAGGTGGCAGCTTAGGCCAATTCAATGACTCAGTTTTCCTGGCTCTTGCCCATGTTTACAGTAGGTATATATGTTATTAAGCTTCTGTTGGTTTTCTCTTGTTAATCTGCCTTTATATCACAATACCTTAGAAATACAAAGCAAAATTATTTTTCCTCCAGCATAAGTTCTATTCCTGCATGAGAGACATCATTATTTTTCATTCATAGTAGAAAATGCTGAAAGTCCTTTCTAGACTTAACATTCCTTGACTTCTTGTAAAGGGAATAGTTACAGATGCCTCAAGCTGCCAGCCTAATCAAACAGGGTCTGATTCATCCAATGATTATTTATATTTCTATGTAATATTGCCTTTTTCAATAAATATGCAGCTTTCTAGTGTTGTTTATAAAGCAACTGATTTTATGAGAGAAATGAAAATGAGAAAGTGCAGAAGTAAGAAACAATTCCTAAATTATTTGGAGCTACAAAAAATATTCCACCCCCAAATTTACCAATTTTTGGCAAGAGGATTTGTTAAATCTCATTGTTTTTAAGAGACCAAAAAGAAAAAGAAAAAAAAATCCTTTGATCCTCCCCTAAATGCCCAAAAGAACTTAGATAACAGACTATCCCTGGCAGGGAGCTATCACCATAAATAACTATGGTATATTATGATATGAACTAGTGGTACAGACAGGGAGGAACCTAGCCAGGCCCCTTTGATCACAGTCCTCCCAGTGTTCCATTTATTTTGTATGGATCAGAAAACAGTTGCTCACCAAACAATTCCTTTTTTATTCCTCCTGTGAATTACCTTCTTTCTCTTCAAATCCCCAAACTCCTACCCTCTTCTAATTAGTTCAAAGTGGCATAGAAGCCTTATTTTGCCTATCTTTGGAATCTCTCTTCTTTATATGGATTCTTGTATGCATACAATTAGATTGGTTATCTTGTCCAGTTAAATTCTCATGTCAATTTAATTGAGATGAGCAGAAGAACTTAGAAGGGTAGGAAAAAAATGTTTTTCTTCCCCCAAGAGTGCTAAAGTGATCTGCTTAACATTCCTCAAATATTTTAAAATATATCCATTTTGTAATAATTATAATGAATTTCAGGGGTAAAGACGTAACCTTATAAGAGATAATAATATAATTTTATATGAAAGATCCATTTCTAATTACTTGGTATCAATTCAATTTTTTCTCATGCGAGGGTACTATGCACAGTGCCCTCAGGCCCCAACCTTTTAGAAGGAGGGTGAAGAGATCTAGTAGCTGTTTAATTATGTCTCCTTACCAACTTAGTAACATGCTATCCTCCAAAAATATATAATTTTTTTGAACTTTTGCATTTTCTATTTACTCATACCTACACAGAGAGCTTCTGCAAAGGTAGGAGAAATGAATGCCAACTTCAGCGCAATTCAGTTCGTTGTGCTAAAGGCTAAAATTACAGGAACAGCATGAAGAAATAATTGACAGTTGAAGTGCACGGTCCTATGAATCCTCTCTTCAGGGAATCTGTGATTGCTCTTAATGGCATTTTCGAAAGAAAAAAAAACAGGCCTTGTTAATTTTCAAGATATTTTTAAACACTCTACTACTTTTAAAACAATCAGCACCATTATGAACTCCCAGGAGACTGGGAATTAAGAAATGAACACCCTTATTTTGTAACCTTTTACAAAGCATTAGCTGTGGACAATAAATAGCAAATCTACTGGAGGCCTTGGAAATGCAACACAAGTCCTAAAAAAGTGAAATATAAAAACGATTGGATAATTAATCACAACTGTAGTTTTCAATTGATCTTAAAGGAGCTAAATGCAAAATCAGCCCATAGTTGGATCTTCTTACAGCCGTTTGCTGCTTCCAACCCACACAGATGAAAGGTCCATGCTGAGTAAACCGTTTTGGAGAAAAACCAACCATAACAGGTGGGCGACTGAATTTTTCGGGGGAGGGGGGGCATGATTTTCAACTAGACCATTCATAATTCAATGAAGTAAAACAGACTATTCAGATATGAATGAGAAATGCACCAGAATTGTCATTTCAGTGGCATGGGACGGCTATGAACTTACACTCATATATTAACTAGAATGCACTTATATGTGTGATTGCATATAATTACCATCCAACATGATTCTGTCTTTAATCTCTTTGATGACCTTGCAGAGGTCATCATTCTCAGAGGACCTGCCTCTGCTCGGTGAAGCCTCCGACACTGGCGCATGTGTATTGGCTCTATCATAGACACTTGGGGCACATCCAAATGCCGTATTTTATCATTATTGCCCTATGTACAAACCAGGGTTTGGTTTTCCTGCATCCTGACAGGGAAAACATCTTCCAGAAATGTTCCCCATCAGGGAGTTGGCAGCAACTCCAAAATCTGGCTTCTGACAGAAGGGCATTCTCAGAGGAATGCTGTTGCTTTGGAATTATAATTTTATGCTTCTTCAATTCCATTCAATTATATTGAAATTCAGAGGATTTGTTAAAGCCACCCTGATTATTTGGGAATGACAGGGCATTCTTTTCTTATCCATTTTCAAAAATACCTTTCAGTCATTCTTTTATTTATCCATTTATTTGACAACCTTATACTGAATAGAGTTCCCATTCACTAAAAGGTAGGTGCTAGATTTCATTATTACAACAGAAAGAAAAAGAAAAGGTTGATGCCCTTAAGAAGTTTATAGATAGTCTCGTTACTTTTATAGCCACTGCATTAAACAAAGAAAACACATCATTGTGGCTTTAAGAGTATGTCTGCGAGAAGCACAATATCTGAGCAACTTAAGAAAATGCGTTGTCATTGATGCAATTTCATAAGGCAGAATATATATATATGTATGTATGTATATATATATAACCAGTATTCTTTAGTAATTTTATCCCTAAAATGAGAAATGAAATATAAACATCATTCATCCCAATAAGAATTCTTAACACAGTTTACAGTTAGAGAGTAAATTAGAAGGGAAGTTCTGAGGCAATGAGAGATGATGTCCAGCAGAATACAAACTATTTGTCACCATAAACAATAAAGTCAGATTTCCTGGTATCAATAATATTTGAACATCTCACTGATCTATTAAGCATACCTCTTGATTGCATCTGAAAGTATGAATTTGTAATATTGATCATTTATTTTCCCCCTCTTCTCCTGGCTACTTCCAATTGTTATTTAAATTTCAGAGTCAATGTCACCTTCTCAGGATTATTTCTTTAACTTCCCTGACTAGATCAGGTTACCCTATAATTTTCTTAATTTTCTTTGAAGCATCTCCCACCAGTTCAAATTAATAAATTGCTAATTTATGTTGCCATTGTCCATCTCCCTCCTTTAATTTCAACAAGCAGATGACTTGTCTGCCTCCCTTTGCCAATGTGTTCCTGTGCTTAGGAGAATAACTGGCACTCAGTACATGCTCCAGTGCACATTATTGAAAAGTTGTTAAAATAACCCAACCCCAGGGCAAGACCTCATATATTCAAATGGAACTTCAAATACTACTTTGCTTACTAGGGCTGGTAATATTACAATATTTGGTTTCTTTTAAAAGGTTAAATTGACAAATTAAAATTTCAATTTTAATGTCAATTCATCTTTACAATCAGAATAATTTACACCATGTTAGTCAATTAAATGTCTACCCCACACAACTAGTTGATATTTATAAACATTTTTTATTTCTAAATGGTAGTGTTTTACTGTACAGAATATCAAATTATTTTATAAGTATACATCCTTTAAAATAACCAAATCAAGGCAAAGAAAAGAAGTATGGGTTTTCCTGTGTTTATTATAGAAATTTCTTGTAAATTAATAAATCATGGATTTGGTTTGTGAAAAAGGATTTTTACCTAGTGAATAATGGTGTACATGGGAAATACAAGAAACCATCATTTAAAATGTCCTCCCAGCTTGTCCCTGTACTCTTTTTACTATTTTATTAATAAAAATCTCAGGTTCTTTTGTAAATTCTTTTAACTTTTAAAATCTATTCAATAACTCATACATTTGCGAGAAGACCTCATTGTGAATTTAGCAACATTTTTTTCTTACTTCTGAGAGTGACTGGCTTACACAGGCTGGTTGAGCTCACACACTGATTAAAAATAAAATAAAATAAAAACATCAGCCCTGGCTGATAGCACAGTGGATAAGGTGCCGGCCTGTGAACCCAAAGGTCGCAGGTTCGATTCTCAGCCAGGGCACATAACCAGGTTGCAAACCAGGTCTCCAGTCAGATCTGTGGCTGGAGGCAGGTTTAAAGCAACCATACATTGATGTCTCTCTCCCTCTCTGCCTCTCTCCCTTCCCCTCTTCCTAAAAATAATGAAATAAAATCTTTAAAAACAAACAAACAAACAAACAAACAAAAAACATCACCCCTGACTGGTACTGCTCAGTGACCAGCCTGCAAACCAAAGGATCACCAGCTCGATTCCAAGTCAGAGCCCATGCCTGGGTTGCAGGCCAGCTCCCCAGTTGGGGATGTGTGAGAGGCAACCATACATTGATGTTTCTCTTCCTTCCTCTCTCCCTGCCCATCTCTCTAAAAAATAAATTAATTAAAAATAAATATTGTCCTTACTGTACTAGTACTACAAAGGTTGGTGGCAAGAGTCCCTATTAGGCTTTATTAGTCTTTAACTACCTGGACAACCAGGGATTTTAAGAATAAGCTGATGAAGTGCAGACTTGATGTCATTTACTCTAACACACTCTGGATTTTCCCAAATTTTGAAAATGTGTCACCTTTAATTTCTGGAACAACTTTGTTGAATTCTGGCCCCTCAAGTATTGCTCAGAGAGCAAGAGCAGCAGAATTATAAGACCTTGAGGGTGAGGTGGAGCAGGGGAATACTGAGAAAATGACTCATGTATTACAGAGGTTCATAATATTGCACACAATAAAAAGAGTAGGAAGAGTTAACAGAAGGAGAGAAGTAATGTATAAAACAGATAAAGTCCTGGAATGCAGAAGATGGTCTCTAGGTTGACTAAGCATTAATATGGAGTAAAAAGAAAGACTTAAAAATAAACCTACAGAACAAAATCTTATTAGATAGGAATATCATAACTCAGTGACTAAATCTAACTATACTGCTTTAAAAACAATCCATTTTACTTGAAAAGAGAATCTTTGTGTTTCACACTTATATTCTAAATATAATAACAGCAATCTCCTTTATATATACGTATCAGCCAGCCTATCATTTATTTAAAAAATCCAATACACGGCATTAAAGATTTAGGAATATAGGGAATAATGTTGGTTCGTTTAGAATGGAACTTTACAGCAAGGGCTTCTATTCTGTTTAAGTTCCAACACACTAAGAAGATAGCTTGGCTTCTACCAATTGGATCAATGAGTCTTGATCCCAGATCTGAGACTCTCTGCAGGTTATTAAGCTTCTAATTTACACAGAAGAATGAGAATTAAAATGGTCAAGTAGCAACAAAAGCTTAGGGAGGAATGAGAAACAATTGAAAGTATTTCCTCAGTTACACCTGCTCTTTTCTCTGTATACATGTGTCTGTACAATTCAGAGAGGGACATAGAAAGAGACTATCACATTTAATAATATATTTTCCTGATAATTAAAAAAATATTTTGAGCAATTGATTTCACTAATAAGTTTTTCTGCAGATTATTTTTTTTTCTGTTTAATGAGGCAAATTATGAAACGTTTATCAATTTATCAGTTATCATCTATGATAATTATTGAGGTGTCTTTTTCCTGAATTATTGTTCATTCATCACTGACAAGTCATGCATTTTAAAAATGATTTCATGACATATATTATTTATATAATAACTAGTAACAAAAGTAATCCAAACCTAATTAACAGTACCAGAACTAGCAAAGATACCATAGAAAAATTAAACTGCAAATGCTGTCTTAGGTAAGCTTTTCATATGATTGTTTTGCTCTCTTTCTCCAGCCCCCACAGCTATTTCCACTGTCTTTACCTGCTAGACAGAAGTTTGACTAAATTCAGAATATTTGCAGAATACCACCATTGGATATCCTTTCTTTTACTAGTGTTTTACCAGGAATCCCTCTAAAAAGTTTGTCAAAGGATAGGATCAGGGAGAGGAATGGAAAGGTCAATTCTCTGAAGTTATGAGGAGGTCAGCTATATTGCAATAAAGTAAAATGAAAAGAATTTATTTTTTAAAAGTATAAAACATTATAAATCAGTACTGTTTTTTTTGAGACACAACATCACAACAGAATAATGTGATCATCAGGGGGGCGGGGAAGAAATTTAGACAACCAACCAATAAAAAGAGAATAGTGTGGGTCACATTCTTTATATCAGTTCTAGCTGGTACTTGATAAATAAATACATTTCGATAAATAAATGAGTATGTGAAAGCAAATAAGAGATCTCAAACAGGTGATAGCCCTTAAAGTTAGATCAGGCCTACAAAACTTGAATGTTTGGCCAAAGTAACCCTTCAATGGAAAACAGACCAATTTTTAAAATCAGCAGATGTTACTTAAAATCATCATTTCTTTAAAATTTGGAAGACATGGCAACATTCCCAGGGAAAAAAATAAGTAGAGAACTATGATAGATAAATTGCAGGCCACAAACAAACCCAAGATAGTTTTATGTCAACAGGGACTCACCTCAAGAAAGAAGATATTTTATTATCTGAATGTTATCATTTTCTAGGCTTCTTTGTAATACAAGAGCTATTTCTTTACTAAGAAGAAGTATCTTCATAGATAATTTCCTTTGGAACACTTTATCTCCTTAGCTTCTAAGGAAGTTTCCATTATAGTACTTCATTTTCTCTAAAGTACTACCTGCTCTTCTTGGAACTGAGTAACCTCTTTAGACTGGGTTGGACTCTGAGCTTCCGGGCACTGCAAGAAGCTTCCTGAAATACTTCAGGAAAATGGTTTAGAGGAGAGGGAGCTATTTTCAAAACAGGTAAAATAGAAATGTGCCTGTTAATTTAAGAGAGTAAATAGGGATTGTGCAGTGTCACTGACATGTCCCCAATAAACTCACAGGTTCACAACTCTAGTCAGAATTCTTGCTCAGGCCCATCTCTACAATATCTCAAACAAAGATCATCCTGCTTCCGGGATCCACTACATTGTTCGACATCCACTGACTTCTAATGTTACTTATGTTATAAGCCTAAAGAAGAAGCTATTTTCCTAAAATTAGATTTTCCCAGTTCACTATTTTCCATGCAAGCAACTGATGCTCTGAAAACAGTTCTCATTTGTAAATTTGTGATTATTTTCCAAGAAATATTTATGATCTCAGATAACAGTAATATTCTGTTTGAAAGTGACCAATAATAATTCTTAGTCCTCTCTATAAAGTATCCTACCCCGATTACAGCAGTCGATATAGCTTTGCTCAATGTGAAGCCTAATTCATGCTCTTGGTCAAGTAGTTTGCTAAATTGACAAATATTTGGAGACAAATATTTGAAAAGCTGCTATGTGCCAGACAGTGATCCAGGCACAGGGGATATAGAAGAGAAAAATGACAGGCATCTGTTCTCAGGAGACAAACATTAAAAAGTAAACAAATTGGGTAGGATAGTTCTTTATAATTTCCTAACCTACATATTTCCTGACTGAACCTTTCACCTCTCGTTTCTGTGTGCCAGATAGATCTGTCAGCTGCTCTTACTTCCCAGTTGTCAATACACACTATTTTTTCTTTAATATTTCTACCAAATCAACCGTTACTAAACATAAATTGGTTGGGTGACTTGTTGCAGGCTCTAAAAGATGTTTAGCTTACCCAGTTTAGGATTTAGCGAACAACTGTTTTACCAGATACATAGGCTGTGTCCCTCAGCTAATTTTAACGTTGGTATAACATGAAGACAACTGCTCTACGAGCTACATGGGAAACTAGTGCAGATGAACCAAAATATATTTTCTAAGAACTCCAGTATAGCTTCAACAAGTAATTCAGGACCTTAAGCAAAGATAAAAAGTCTTTTATCTTTTAAAAAGACAAAGACTTTTAACATAATATAGTCTACATAGTTATTAGCAATCAAAACCCACATTTAATCTTCAGTTTGGAAAACCCAATGCCGTAAACACTTTCACAAACTGGTCTTTGCTCCTTCAAGTTACATCTGCTTTCCCTCCTAGAAAAAGTTACTCCAGAAAAAGAAGTTCAAATGCCCCTGAAATGTATGACTTTCTAATTCAAGATTTCATTACCTCATGCAATTTAGTGAATCTCAATTTCAGACAACTTCATTGGTAAAAATGGCCAAACTCAACTTTTGCCACTGGAAAATATTTTTAAATCAACTTATAGCCAATGACTTAATAAACAGTTTTAAAGTATTCCATAAAACTTTGAAAAATGTTGTATTGACCTCAAATACTCGTTATGGATCAAGGTCCAGGATACTTTTTCAATTCTGTATCACACTGTAAAATAATCAGACCCCTGTGTTTTGATCTAACAGTTCACAATGCCCCAAAGAGATTCCCAGTGGTACACGTGACTGTATGTATATTCACACAAACACGAATATGGGTATGTGTGCCTGAGGAAGTGCATCCCCAAAGGAAAAAGAGGTTCAAGAAACAATTTGTGCAGTCTTGGCTTTAAAAATAAGAAATAAAACCCCACAAAGCTGAGAAATTCATGGAAAAAAAAAGAGTAAAGATATTTTGGCTTGGAAAAAGAAGGAATTTGAAAAAAAAAAAAAAAAAAGAGGAGAGAAAGAGGGGTAAAAGTAAGCTGTAGGTATTTACTCCTTTTGAGTTTTGTGAAATTTTGGGACAAGACAGCACCTTATTTCTCCCTTTTCATAGTGGCTTTCTTTTTCCTAGTATTTCCTTCTCTGCAGTTTGTTTCATGGAGGTAGGTGTTCCCACAGTACAGACAGACAGACTGGAAACACAGGTGTAAGTTACTATTCCTTCATGTCTTTCTCTCCACAAGAGGATCTGGCAAAATTACTGCTTGCTTGCTGCTGACACATACAATTTCCAAGACAAAAAGAAAATAAGGGGGAGAATTATGCTAGGCAACTCACAGGCAGGAAATAAACCTAGGATGTTTTAAAATCAGGAAGTGTCATCTCAAGAAAGTAGCCATTTTATTGCCTACATGGTGCCTTTTCCTAGGGTTTGTAATTTGTCAACTGTTTCTCTACCTCTATAAATAAAGTATTTCACATAGATTATCTTTTTCCTTGACTTCGAGAATGCCACAGACTAGTTCTAGTTTTCCTACTTTGCTGACCATTTATTCCATCTCCTTTGCTGATTCTGTTCTTTCATGACTTCTAAATACCACGATACTCAGCTTTCAAATCTCTCCCTTATCTAAACTCCTTTTGTAACTAAGGTCACCTGGTCCCATGTCTGGCCACCTCTGGTATGAGAATGGCTTCTAACATAGGTATCCACTCTAGAAAAACATAGAATAGGCCTTTGTATGCTAGCTGGTTTTACAATACAGTCTGAGTCCATCAATCTCTATTAGATACACAAACACTATTTTCATGGTTCTTTGCTAAAATCTGTGGAAGAATAAACTGATTCACAACAGCTAAAGTTTACAGAACAACTTTAAAGGCTGTAGAGACAATTATACTATTCAAATTCCTTGTGGGAGCCTCATGAGGAATGAGGTTCCTATTTTAGATATGAGAAAGAGTAGTTAGAGAACTTGTCTTAAAGCAGAGAGCTGTTAGAAAGGAACTTGAACCCTTATCTTTCTGGTGGTGAGGTGTGGTCGACCATGGTGACTTTCAGTGTAGAGCTCAATTCCACTAGTAAGCTGCAAAGACACCCCCTGAAGACCCTAAAGTCTCAACTAACACATGTATGTAAGTACTCAGTTCCTTAGGAATTAAAAATGCAGCAGGCCATTTACTCATGTCCATGGAGTTCTTAGCAGTAATCTATTAAGTAGTTATTGAATTACTAAAATCTAGTTTTCATAAACTAAAATGAGTACTTAATGGAGTTTACTGAGAATTCTAATTCCCTATCCTAATGAGAAACCTGGCTGCTACCCAACACCTAGGAGTAATGCAAATATAGTGCCCCGACTGTGACCACAGGGAGATGAGCTGAACTTGCTAACATTTAGAAGCAAGATGCTTTTAGATCAAAGCATCTTGAGCACTGATAGTGGAAGTGGTTTCCACGTATGAAACTTCTTGCTTTAAATGATAAATTCCTGTTTACTTAAATTTCCATTGCCAATTTAACTCACTAAAGACTCTGCCTAACCCTAGTCAGTGCAATGATATATATCCGAAATAAAACCCTTTAGGACCCGCAATGGTATGAAGGCTAGACTTCCAAATAGCTGCACACAGCAAACAAATATGAGCTATCTACACTCTGTTACAAAGGAAATGCATGCATGTACCTTATCCTGCTTTCACTTTCTTTGAATGAATGTTCCTTGTTAGCCATGGTTTGTTTGTAATGGATGGGTCATGAGGAATTGTGCTCAGCAAATGACATCTGCGTGAGGTTAAGAACTCTGATGCTTCCCTCTCTCACGCTTCCTGACCTACCTACTGAGAAAGAGAGGCGTGGGCACAGTCAGGGCAGAGGGAAGCTATTGGGTGAAGTGTTCAAATACTGTTTCTGGGGCTCAAGCATTCCAGTTCTGTAAGTGTCAACACTCAGAAACTGTACAGTACTGGAGTAAGGTACTAAAGCAGCGAAGAGCCTGTATTTCATTATTCTGCACATTTTTCCAAAGCAGGTTTCTCAACAGTTTTTTTTATGAAAGAGGGGTATTTCAGTTTTAAGTTTGGAACTTGAGGTCAATGTGGCAGCTTGTGAGCTTAGGGAATGTTTTAAAAGGGAAGACACTGAACCTATTCCCTTAACTCCTTTGAGGAGTAGTGAGTTCTGGTCCCACTCCTAACCTGGAAATGGCCACAGATCTTCAGGAAACGCTGTGCAAGAGCCCTGCTCCATACCCTGGTGGCTGCCCTGGCTTTCTGGGCTCAGACCACAAGGGCAGACTCCACACTTCTTGTTTCCTTCTGGTCTGGTTAACAGCAATCGTAGGAAAGGTTTGATTTCAGCACTGTGTATGAAACACCTCAAATGACACAAAAAAAGGAGCCAGGGTGAATGAAATGCCATCCATGATATTGCACCTATACCAGTTTCTCTTGTGTTTCAGGACAGAAACGCACAATGCCAATTATCAGCCTTCACTAATGCAAAGAGAACACTTTTCTCAGGTTCTCTGGCTGCTGTAATAAAGTGTAAGCAGAGAATGATGACAGAATAATGAGTATTCTTTGAGTGCCTACTATGGGCTGTGGACCCTGCTTAGTAGCCTGCATACACCGACATTGCTAACGGTGGCCCTGAGCCATCAGTCTTACAATGTTGCATCCACTGAAGCTGACAGGGAGGTTTATTGGCCATTCCTTGACCAGGATACAAGCACCGAATACTTTTCTGTCCTGTGCATCTGAGATTTCAACATCTTTTTGATTTAAAATTGTATCTAGAGCATCCTGTATTCACAGTTGCTTCCTGGCTATTTTTAGTAAAAAAGGTAATCTCAGAGGAAACCAGTTATGTTCAGAGTGATAGAGGAAGAAGAAATGTATTACTTGCCTTTAAAAACATCTTCACTAATTTTACTGGTATTATTGACCTATACCATGTTCCTATGGAGGAACTGATTCTAGATTCCTCTATTGTAATGAAAATACGTATTCATAAAAGGTATTAAACTGTTGTAATTACAATCGATCAATCAACAAAACAGTAAAATTCCCAACCAAACCAAACCTTGCCTAGCTTTTCCACACTGAAAACAAGTTACCGTTAATTCTTCAAATAACCTAAGGATATTCTGAATTGTTTAACATGGAAAGAGAAGAATGTTGGAAAACTTGTGATCATCATCTCAGTTTAAACATCACTTTACATACAAGCAAGGCATGGTGACAACACATCATAGGACTTTGACCTTTCTCAGGTGCCCAGATTCTTAGGTTGCCTTTCTCCTATTAAATGGGATTGCTTTGTTGACTAGGCTTTCCCCAAGAACCCCTGGCACACGTAGAATTGTTTAGCAAATCTGCATTATTTTGAGTTTCCATTGAGGTCACCCTTCTTCATGGATCCGAAGACCATAGACCTTTAAAATTCCTGCCTGTGCTAAACCCTCCTGGCTATTGTAGTTATCATGTCAGCTTTCTTAGTATTTTCTCTTGAGACAGTGCCTCTTGCTAAAGTCAGATAACTAAAGAGTATAGACTATCCGAATACAATTTTGATCAAGTATTGGAATTCTATTTAGGTTAAAGAAATTGAAAATATATCCAAGGGATGTATTATGTTGGTCTACAACATAAAATAAATCCTAGACAACATATATAGTATATGTGTGCATCTCACGGAGAACATACATGAGAACTCAAATGTGCATTGCATCGAGAAAATGTAACTAATTCATTGTAGTGATTAAATAAGGAAGGAGTTCCAGATAGTTAATATGTATATACTCACTTCCCTGTACAGAGAAGTCCAAGGGACATTTCCATTGGCAGAAGTGTGGTCACAGAGAAGAATGGGTACTACCTTTGGGCAGGATTTACTTATCATTTCTCTGGTTTAGAAATGTACTTACTCTCTAAATAGGTGGCTTTCCTATGTGTTTTCTATTATAATTTCTACACTTTCACTACATCTGGCTCGGAGGTGTAAAAGTAATACACTGTTCAATTATCAGACTAATGGTAGTGCTGAGAGATACCCTGCATTTGGTCAGTTTTTTTTTTTTTTTTTTTTTTTCTTTTCTTTTCTTTTTGATGGTAGGATGTGGGAGAGTAGGTGTACAAGCATATACATGAAATAAACTTTCCTTTCTACTCAGCTGGAATAAATTATAACATGTCTGGACAAATATGTGCAGACTGATTTAAGGCCATAATGTGTTTCAAAAAGCACAGCTCAAATAGGGAATAAGCTTGAATATTCTGATTTCTCTCTGTTTTTCTATTTTTACCTAGATATTAAAGGGTTTAGTTCTTAGAGGATCTTAGCCATTTTTTTTTTTTTTTAATGACTACTACATGTGAATACAAGAATAGACAGAAAGGCTGCTCCTAAATCTTACATAAAACCATATTGACATAGCAAAAGGTCTGGAAGGAAATATTTCTAGTTATTAAGCATAACTGCCTCTCATAGGAGAGTTATTTTTACTCTATTTTTTCCATGTTTTGTAATGTTTCCAATTAGGTTAGAGAATATTTTTTCTGTATTTCATATCCTCATATTTATGTATTCCAGAATGAAGAATTTTACTTTTTCTTGCTGGCTTCTCTCTATGCCTTTGGCTAGTTAAATTGGGAAAAAATAATTAGGCATGCTCCACTTAGTTCCATGCCTCTTCCTACGGAGGACAGCTTCTAGCAGGGTACACAGGTCCCTCTGTTTTATCAAGTGCTCTGCTCCATGGGTGCTTTTGTCACTCACGTGCCTGGTACCTAGGACTGCCTACCCAGGGGTTCAATTAGCAGGCTCATGTGGCTCTCACAACCAAGTCACATTGTCCAAATTGGTAATTTAGGTGTTCTTGAAATATCTTGTATCACACAAAAAGTTACACTACTCCAAGTGTATGAAATTTTATAACTAGAGCACTTGCAAAATAATTCAAATAATAATCACTGATAGATATTTCATTTTTAAAAATGAAGTTTTCTGAGAATAGATGTTTTTAGTGAAAAGGTGAATACTGATTGATGAATGGGAATCTGAGAAAGAAATGAGGATGCAACATGTGCAAAATGCACAAACACCAATGACCAACAATCAACACTTGCACACCAGAACTTGTGACCTAACTACATACCAAGAGAGAACATGGATTAAATGGACAACCATATTTGGCTCTTGACTGCTAGTTGTCTTTATCTGTTTGCATATTATGCATGTAACTACTGCTACATTCTGGTGTCAACCATTAACATGCTAGGAAAAGTCACAGAAAGCATGCAAGGGGACTCCCCTTGACAATGATGTGTTGCATGTATTTCTGGAATGTGGGAAATTTTTCATATTACAGAAATGGAACACGTAACAAAGCAGGCTCGACTAAAGATAATATTTGTTTTTCATTACTGTTTCATCCCTCTTTTAATAATAATTCTTTACATTGCTTAATGTCTTTAATTATTTATAGCCCTGGAAATGAAAAAGGTTGTTACCTCATGGGGGAATGGGGCATGGAAACCTTATTACTTATATACATGTTATAAAGTGGGGTATATTTAAAAACACTTAGATTTCTTAGGATCTGATCAAGATGGCAGTGTAGGCAGACATGATTTGTCTCTGCACAACCACATCAAAATTAAAAATAAACTATAGAGAAACTACCACTCATTACTGTCAGGAATTGAGATGAATGGAAGTCTGACAACTACAGAATTAAATAAACTACATCCATTAAGACAGGGAGGAGCACGGAACAGGCTGGTCTCTCACCCAGGTGTGCTGGATAAAAATTCAGAAGGGATTATTTTGGGAGCCAGGAGTCCCAACCCCACAGCCCAGGGACCCAGTGCCAGAAAGATAAGTCCCCATAACTTCTGGCTGCAAAAACCAACTGGGATTGAGTCAGTGGAAGAAAATACTGGAGCCCCAAGCAGTTCCTCTTAAAGAACCCACATACAGACTCACATACTCAGACTCACTCTCTTTGAACTCCAGCACTGGGATAGCAGCTTGAAAGGCACCAGTGGTATACAGGGAGAAATTGAAGTGTCTAACATTAAGGCAAGCAGAGGTCATATTCCCGTTTCTAAATGCCACCCTCCAACACACACACACACACACAGAGCCCACAAGCTGGCTGTATCTGAGACTCCATCAACCTAGCTAACGCTGTCTGACCCACCTTGGAGATGCCCCAGAGACTCCACTCCACCCAACTGAAGGGCTCACCCAAGCTGCTTTCCTATATGAATAGCTTATCTTGGTTCATACTTCACAACTTCATAAATCCTATCCAACAAGCAACAGCTGGCCTCAGTGAGCCCCCAGCCCCTGTAACATCTACTAGGTGGCCCCAGGCCCAGCACTAGCAGCATCCAGGCTAGATTCATAGCTTGGCTTTTCCTGGAAATGTCCAAGCCCATCACCAATACTAGTCATCATAGAGGTTGTCTGGGGCTCAGCCAGGATGCCCGAGACAAAACACAGGTGTATATTGACCTTGGTCTGCATCATATGGAAAACCCCAAGGCCAGCACACCCAATGGACAGCTACAGACCATGTCAGAGCACCACCATGCTACCCCTGCACTGCTGGTCCTCCACAGAGGGTGGAGGTTGGTAGTTGGTAGTCACAGCCAGTCTTTGCATCTGACTGGCCTGGGTAAATCTCTCCCAATGATGTGACAACAACAACCGATGCTCAACTACAAGAGGAGGCTGTACTCAGCCCACACAAAGAGTGTACCTTGAGTACACAGCTTGGGTGACAAGGGATGCTGTGCCACTGGGCCCCAGGGGACACCTACTATATTAGACCACACTACCAACACATAGTCAAAGAAGCTCTATCAAATACACAGAAACAAATGCAGACAGGCTGCCAAATTGTGGATGCAAAGAAATATGGCCCAAATGGAGAACAGAACAAAACCCCAGGAAAAAAAAAAAAAAAAAAAAAACCTAAATGAAATGGAGATAGCCAATCTATCAAAGGCAGAGTTGAAAACACTGGTGATCAGGATGGTCAGAAATATTTGACTATGGCCACAAAATAAAGGAAGAAATAAAGGTTATGCAAAGTGGAATAGGAAAAATTTACAGGGAACCAACAATGATGAAAAGGAAGCTGGGTTTCAAATCAATGATTTGGAACATGTGAAAGAAATAAGTGTTTACCCTGAACAGAAAGGAGATACAAGAATTAAAAAATACAAGGAGAGGATTAGGAACCTCTGGGACAACTTTAATTGTACCAACATCCAGATTGTAGGGATGCCAGAAGGAGAAGAACAGCAAGAAATTGAAAACTTATTTCAAAAAGTAATGAAACTAAACTTCCCTAATTGGTGAAGGAAATAGACATACAAGTTCAAGAAGCACAGAGAGTCCCAAACAAGTTGGACCCAAAGATGACCACACAAAGACATATCATATTTAAAAGTTCCAAAGGTTAAAGAAAAAAAGAGAATCTTAAAAGCAGCAAGAGAAAAGCAGAAGTACCTACAGAAGAGTTCCCGTAAGATTATTGTCTGATTTCTCAAAAGAAACTTTGCAGGCAAGGAGAGACAGACAAGAAGTATTCAAAGTGATAGAAAGCAAGGACCTACAACCAAGATTATCTAGCAAAACTATCATTTATCTTTTATTTTTAAAAATATTTTATTTATTATGTTTAGAGAGGGGGTAAGGGAGAGAGGCAGAGAGGAGAAAGACATCAATGTATGGTTACCTTTCACCTGCCTCCAGCTACAGACCTGGCTGGAGACCTGGCTTGCAACTTGGTTATGTGCCCTGACTGGGAATCAAACCAGCGACCTTTGGGTTTGCAGGCTGGCGCCTTATCCACTGTGCCACCAGACAGAACCAATGCTATCATTTAGAATGGAAGAGCAGATAAAGTGCTTCCCAGACAAGATAAAACTAAAGGAATTCATCATCATCAAGCTATTATTACATGAAATGTTAAAGGGATTTTTTAAGAAAAAGATCAAAACTATGAACATTAAAATAACAACAAACTCACCAGTATCAACAACAGAACCTAAAAAATAAAAATAAAAACACAAACTAAGCAAATAACCAGAACAGGATACATATATCATAGGTATGGGGATCATTTGGAGGGTTATCAGCTGGGAGGGATAAAGAGAGAAAGGGGGAGAAAAGAGGAAATGGTGCAGGGATCAAAAAGCATAATTGGTAGGGACCAAATAGACAGGGGGATGTTAAGAATAATACAGGAAAGGGTGGAGCCAAAGAACTTACATGCATGACTCATGGACGTGAACTGATGAGAGCTGGTGGCTAGAGGGAAGGGGTGTCCTGGGGGGAGGGTGGCAAAGGGCAAAAACCTGGAACAACCGTAACAGCATAATCAATCAAATATGCTTAAAAAATTCTTAGATTTCTGTTGTAATGAACATAAAAAAGCAAAACACTGGTAAAGCTTAAATAACTAAATTGCACATTAAATTTGGTAAATGTTTATACTAATGGGTTTTATGCTGCTAAAATGGGAATGTTTAATCTTTTCAGATAAAAAGTAAAATTTTACTTAATGTTTACATTGGATTCCAATTTGATATTGATTTTTAAAATTGCTGCTAACGAGAAAAACTAACCTCAGGGACATCATAAAAATGAGGGTCTAGCTTCTGTCTGGAACTAGGCATGTTGTTACTGAGCAAAAGGAAGCCATTTCAAAAGCCTGTGGTTTGGAGATGGGGGATGGGGCTCAGTGACCATGAAGGACAGTAGTTTCCCTGAAAGAGGTACTTTGCCTATCTATGGCTGATAGCAAGGGTCTTTGTTACACCAATCACTAGGGCCAAACCTCAGAGCCAAGAAAACAGGAGAGACTTTTGACCACAGAATAGTGAGGAAAAGAACTTACAGGGCCTTTGCAAGACTTGGTAAGCCATTGGTCACTCTACACACTACATCAGGGGCCTCCATCTGCACTTAAAAACGAGGAAACTAGGTGGTGGCCATTTGCCCAGGAGTGTGGTTTGGCGGAGAGAGCGCGAGTGTGCTATTTGTGCTGGGGGCAAGGAGACAGAGATAAAACATATCATCTGCAAGGAGGAAAGGGGACCCACGCGGCCTGGGCTAGTAAAGAAACTGCCATGCAACTGCTTTCGTTGCGCCAGCTTTGACTAGGAAGCCAATGAGGACTCCGCCTTGCAGGCCTGGATTCTAATTGGACTTTTGGGACCTGGGACATGTGGAAAGGATTATTTTAGTGCCTGGACTTCACCATGATCCAGCACAAAACAATACATGCTTTCCAGGCTGATGACATCATACCCCAGATCCTGAAGGAGAACGCTGTCAGAGAAGGAATGAGGAACTGCTGGGCATGTTTTTGGATTATAGCCTTCTGGGAGCAAGGGAAGTGCTGGATCTCATGAAAGGACAGGGCTCTGAGAAGAAGTGCTCACAGTGCCCCCCACCCAGCCCCAGGTAGGAATATTGTAAATGAAGACCTGTTTTCCTCAACACTATTGCGTTGTACGTGTGAATGAACCCCAATTTGCTCAGTGACAATGTGTCCTTCGGCAAATGATGCGACAACTTCCTCAATGCGGGGGAGTAGCTTCAGTGGCATGTAAAATCTCTAAGATTCTTTACCGCTCCAAAAGTTTAATTATTCCCTTCCTTCCATAGCATGGGACACTGAGCTGGATGAAAGCCACTGGGTGCCCACCTGACAATTCTTCCACTAGTGATACTTAACGGCAGGGAGAAGGCAAGGCACAAGGGAAGAGAGGGTGATTCTTCCATACTGATACCATCCTGGGGTCAGCAAGTTCTCACAGGAGCCTATTGGTTAGCATCTGATTTCCATAGAAACAAACAAACGAAGTATCTCATTTAAAAGCATTGTGTAACACCTCCAGGGGAATTTTTTCCAACATCTCTTCTTGCCATTTCAACATCTCGTTGCTTTAGTCAAAGCGGAGGAAAACCGTGCACACCAGCCACAGCCTGTCTTTACTTCCTGGAGACACTGGCTCAGGCTATGGGTTTCTAGGAAGGTGACACTCTCTTCCTGATGGCCTGGGAGTGTGGGAGGTGGAACAATCCCAGCAGACTATAGGTTTGACACAGAAGCTGTTCAACCTTGGACCTGTCTAGAACAGCAGTCTTTTATTTGGATTTGATCTACAGAAAATAATAACCCTGAGAAATTCAAACAAGCATGGTTTATCTTTTTTTATCTATCTCTCGGTTTGAAAAATAAAATTAATCTGTAGCAGAAAAGTAAGCACAACAGGCATTTGCTGCAGGTACAAGGAATCAAAGTTACAGAGATTCATGCCTTTAATTTTTTCCACAATCTAATTTACTATACCTATTAATTAAAAACAAGTATAGATACTAGGGAAACTACTTTTAAGGGATGCTTGATATTTGTTGTATGGGCCATGATTTCTTCCACAGCTTTTTAAAAGCGTATTTTGAAAAACTCTGCTTAAATGCTTACGTATGATAAACTGCTTCCAATGATGAATATCAGCTGCCAGTCTAATAAATATGAATAGGGGCCTAGTAAAAAACAGAGGGGGGTCCAGCGAGGGCCAGATAAAAACCTTGGAACCTTAAACAGCAAGCAAAACAGAATTTCTGATGCCACAGTGCCCCCTGCTGGGAGCTCTTGGAAGTGGTGTCTTTCAGAACGATTTCACCTTGTTGGACAGTCTGCATTTTGAACAAAAGGCACTTGAGTGAAAGTAACGTATACATATTGCTTCCACCTATTTCTTTTTACATATACAGATTGGGAGTGGGAGGAGGGGGTTAGGACTGGGTCCTGCATAAAGAATCCCAGACCCCATAAAGAAGGCCCAGTCTTGGCTTCTTTGAATCATTATGGGATCTTGCTCAAAACCCTTTTAAGCCTCGATTCCTCATCTGTAAAATGCAAATAACAATCTGTGCACTTACAGTAGAGGACAGTTACAAAAATTAGGTTACACAAAAGAAAGGCCACTTTAAGTCCTCTAGCACTAATAAGCAAAACAAGTATGCAGGTGAGGATGAGGGTGGGTGGGTGGGAAAACTTCCTTTAACAATTGAACTTCCCTTAGAACCACCAGAAGGTCCTCCAGGCTGGACACTCCAGGACTGTAGCTGAGTGAGCAGACATTCAAATCCTCATAACATCATCTGGCTTCCAAGGACTCACTCAAATATCTTTGATGTTCACATCGGTTGTTCAAATCCTTCACATTTCAAAGAATAGAGTGTACATATGCCATATGCTAAACAGGCCACTGCAGGTTGCTGAACAGAGTCATGGAGATGAAGACAACTTCCTGATTGATTTGTAAGCATTAATACCTGGTTCTCCAGTTTGGAGTGAGTCTGCAGACCAGCAGCATAGGCATCACCCGGGATCTTGTTAGAACCTCAGATTTCACCTCAAACTTACTGAGTCAGAATACACAGTATATTGCAACAATTTTGCCAGGTAGTTCTTATGCACATTCAAGTTTAACAAACCCCACTTTGTCTATACATCATTTGCTATCCAATAAGCATATACAGGATATTCCTTGTGACTTGGCCTTATTTTAACAATACACTGACAAGTAACTTGTAAACTGGAAGTGGGGAAAGAAAATGTGGCCAGGCATAAATACTTTTCATAAGCTTCCAAAGAAACTAATAAAATGACTTTTCCAAGGCCCTGGGTGGTGGCTCAGTGGATAGGCACTGGCCTGCAAACCCAAGGGTTGCTGGTTAGATTCCCAGCCAGGGCACATAACCAGGTTGTAAGCCAGGTCCCCAGCTGGAGGCAGATGAAAGGCAACCATACATTGATGTTTCCCTCCCTTCCTTCCTCCCTCCCTGCCCTTCTCTCTGGAAATGATGACTAAAAATCTTTAAAAACAAAGAAAAAAATGACTTTTTCAAACACAATATTGTTTAACATTACTTTGAAAAATTTTATTGCTTTTCAGTATTAATTTTAAGGTAAGTCTATGTGTCGGCAATAATACATGAATACTTTATATTTGCTCTTATTACCTGTGTTGATAGAATTATTGAATGCAAATTATTTAATTAGAAGGGATCTAAGAAAGTCGGCTCAAGTCTAATCAGATTTTTGAACAATGGAATAACACTGTAGCTTTCATTAAAAGTATAATCCACCCAATCCATAAGAAGTATTCTGAGTTGTTGGAAATGGACCCTTGTACTAGGAGCCAGAGTTCTTTTCAAAACATAACTTTAAGGTGAACCAAACCCTGAAGATGAGTTGACAGGTATAAAAATAATCTCTTTTTGCATTTTCCTCATGTCCACCTCTCTCTCTCCCACCCCCACCCTCCTCCAGTTGCTCTTCCTTCTTTCCACAGCTGTGCTCTGCATAATAGGTTGAAAGATTAATGCCAGAAGCTTCCCTTCAAGAGCTCATGCTATAAAATCATTCATTTTTCTCTTTAGTAGCCCAGTTGCAGGTGAGGGAGGCATCTGAGTAAACTAGCGCACAGTGGCACATGAACTGTCTTCTTTAACCTCCCTGTTGAGACTCACTGAGCTTTCAGAATAACTCATACACCTAAGTGAAAACAGCTCATGAGTGGAACTTCATACAATGTAAGAAGTGAAGAGTTTTAGGTTGGATGTGGAAGATACTGCAAGATCCAGGCATCTTCTTTTGGGCCATTGATTCTTTTGTGTCTTCATTAGCTTATTTTTTACCTAAAATGTATGCTCCAGTGACACAAGTAATGTCCATGAGTTACTTTCTTTTAGAACAGTAGAGATCTCTAAAATTGTGGATTTAAGAATTTGTATGACTTCTTTTTCTGAACTGTCCATGGAGAACATTTTTAAAAAATGTTCCAAAAAAAAAAAAAGTTCCAGACCCTTCAGTTGGGTGTTGAGGATTAAGGAAAAGCTTGAGAAATGGATCTTACAAGTATAGGAATGTTGACTACCTTTGCTGTGGGTGATAGGCTTTTTAGTAGGGGAAGACCTCAACTGGGGACAGTACCAGGGTTTCAATCTGTTCATGTCATTGAACAACATCCAACACACACACAGGGGAGCATCTATCTTTCTTTGGCATTTTATTGATGCATTCTTCTCTTACCAAAAAACTTGTTTGTTGTTTATTTATTTGTTTTTGGTCAGGGGGAATGAGGAGGGAACTTGGTTTTGTTTTTAAATAGGAGGACTAAAGGTTAACATTGAAAAATCAGAAGATGATGTTCTGATCTAGAATAACCACCTTTCACTGACTTACTGCACACCAAGAAGGGAGCTTTGAATAAAGAAGACAGGATACATGTCATGTTTTCTATACCTGTGTCCTACACAAATCTTCAAACTAGACACAATATCTGGATGGAACCACAGGACATTTCAAGTTTCTCATCACCTCCCGTTTAAAGTAAGATCTGGGGAATCATTCCATGTGCATATTTACAAATAGATATTCCTTGACACAAAAACATTTCACTGTTGACGTGTAAAGAAGATGTTGGCTCTGAAAGTGTGCCTGCCAGGGACAGGAAGTGGTGACTCTTGAGATGTGAATTAGGACAACATGGAAAGAGAATGTCACTGCAAACAATAGTGTCTCTTCACAGCAAATGTTATATGTGACTTAGACAGTGACCAGGTCCAAACACAAACTTTCAGAGACATTAGGATTTGTTGAGCATATTGAAAACAATGAAAAGAAAATTTTAAAAATACCTTTGCATTGTGCAAAAGCAACTTTTAAAAAACATGTTATTCATTATTTTCAGAGAGAAGGGCAGGGAGGGAGGAAGAAAAGGAAAGAAGCATCAATGTATGGTTGCCTTTCACCTGCCTCCAGCTAAGGGCCTGGCTGGAGACCTGGCTTGCAGGGTTATGTTCTCTGACTGGGGAATCGAACCAGTGACCTTCGGGTTTGCAGTCTGGCTCCAATCCACTGAGCCACCAGCCAGGGTGAATGTAAAAGCAATTTGCAATTCACATTTTGGTCAGAACCCAGTTTGGTGACTAACAAAAGATGATTTTTATCAAAGCAAATGTTCCATTTTCTATCCTCCTTATTTCTTCAGTACCTTTACTTTTTCTTCTACCCTATGCTATGATGGGAAGTCAATGAAATTGGGAATCAGAGGACCTAGTGCTGGCTCATGTTGACTCCTAAATATCATGACTTAAACCGAGTGCTTTAATTTCCTGAAAAATTATTCATATTTGTATGATAGGTTTTGTGCTTTAAATAATTACAGAAAAATAGTAACAGCTAACTCCTAATAAGTAGTTCCCATTTTTTATTCAATTTTTAAGCTGCTTTATATGTCTTTATTCATTTCATCCTCACAAAAAGCCTGCGTGGCATGTAAAATAACTAACACTATTTCACAGATAAGGAAACTGAAGCACAGCCTGGTAAATCAGTTAGTTGTTCAGTATCATGGGGCTGTTAGGTGGTAGAGTCAGGAAGTGAATACAAGGAGAGCCTACTATTTTTCATGTTAATTCTCCTCCTCTGATACATTTTCAATCCAAATTTTGATTTCACAACACATTTTTCCACTGTTTTCTGCTTTCTATGAAGTATTGATACCTATGGCAATAGGTCTTTAAATAATGATATAATAATGTCTATGAGGAGAAGAGATGATGGGAAAACTAGCATTAAACAAAATGGAACTTTCAAAAGAAGAATCATATATTTTGTCTACAAACAAAAAAGAGAAGGAAAGAAAGAACAGAAAGAAAGGAGGGAGGAAGAGAGAGAGAAAAATAAAGAAAAAGAAAAAAGAATAAATGAAAGAAAGAAATTTTTACCCATTGGCATGGGGACATACTTTTAAAGTCTGTATAACTCTTTTGTTAAAATCCAAAGAAAATGTTAAATAAAAATGGTTTGATTGTCTTTTCCAAAGTGTTTTCCTTATTTCTTGGGCATTTTGATGACAGCACTCAAATCCCATCTCCTTAATGACCTCTGCTTTTCAATGCAAAACTTTATCTTTGTATATAATTGTATTGTTTGTTAAAAGGATCCTTCAAACCTATGTCTCTCTAGACAGGTAGGACCTGAGTGGAAAAGTAGAAAAGGAAACATATTCATTATAGGCCAGTAATATAGCAGGTATTAGGTATATCCACATGCATAACTAACAACTTTGGATTTAGCATTTTTATTTAATACAGATAGGAATGTTGCTTTATTTCCCTCCTCCAATTTTTATCTGATAACTAGTTCTGTTCTATGTCCCTTGGAGCAATTAGCTGAAGAAATGATCTATTTGGTGGTACTGGTACATGAACCAGGGTATAAGTCCAAGATTAAAATATAATTTTAACCTGGGTAGTACTCATTCTTCACAGGAAATTATGTAAAGTTAAATTTGTGCATTGATTGATTATCTTGGGAAACAGGAATGCCTCAACTCACAATCATGAGAATTTAAAACAGTGACTCTAATACCTATGTCCACCGCCTCTGGAGTCACCAGAATGAAGGGCATCATTTTCTGCAGACACTATGATTAGTCCATGTCTATTATTAACCATCTATCTTTCTTAAAGTATTAAGTTCTCCTTTTTAAAATGGTTAAACTCCCATGGTTCCAATATTCTAAACTGTCAAATGATGGTAAAATCTAGATTGTTTCTATAATCCTCCCATTTCTATCAAGTTAAATGATTTACTTTTAAAAACATGTGTAACATTTTCTTTCTTTGCCCCAAGATATTTTTAAAGGTTTTATAAACTAGTCTCCTTTGAACATTTCTGTCATCAATCTGCCACTTTCCTAGTCAAAAATGTATAATGACTTCTCACAGGAAATGATACCATTATCCCCTCTGCACATCTAAACTATCCATCCTTCAAGACACAAATAGAATTCTGTTTCAACTTCCTGTCTTCAGCCTTGTAAAGACCATACCCTTTATTCCCTGTGCATGGCTTGCACGTCATCCTCTTGTCACTTGTATCCTTTTCCTGTGTGTCTTTCTTATCCAATTAAATTATATACTGAATAAAAACAGTGGCCTCAATAAATACTTGTCCTGTGCACATTCATTCAATAAATGTTTTTAGCGTGTACTGTCTAAATGTCAATCTGGGAAATATAAGAGTAGATAAGATATAATTTCAGTCCTCCAAGATCTTACCATCTAGAATGGAAAAGTATTGACCTATGACAGGTATAGATTGGGCAAAATATTTCCAACAACTGCTATGAAGAATACAAATTAGTCAAGCTAGATTAACATAAGAATTTCCAAGAGGTAATGAGAGTCTGGCTGAGGTTATGCCTGGCACACGATCATACTAATCAAGAATCTTTATAGAGCACTTACCATGTACACAAATGTGTACTTCATTTAGTTCTCACTCCAACTCCAGGCACTGTTTACACCTTCATTTTACCAATGATGGAACTGCAGCCAAGGAGACAAGTGCTTGCCCAAGGTTATAAAGTGTCTGCAGGAGAGCCAGGGCTGGATGGAACTACCTTGCTTTGCACGAGCTGTAACTGCAGTGCTCTACTTCCTGTGGTGTAGCTGGTGCTCTTTAAGTATTTGTGAGTGAATGAGATTAGACAGCATGCATTAACAGTGAAATACAGACTCCTCAATAGATTTCTGTGTCCAACGTTCCAAAAATTTGGAACATAGATCGTGTGTGCATGTGTGTGCTGCAGAAGAATTGACAGTCTGTATTGTACTTCCTTTTGCTCTTCACCCTTTTGGTGACTAAAATGTAGGTCCGCTTTATGCCACTTCAAAGTAGTTTGACACCTCCTTCCCCATCTTCTTTGATGTCTCTATAGATGTATTTCTAAAGCTTCATCTATTGTACCTTTCTAGTACAACATGCAAACAATGAATACTCAACACTCAGTTGAAACTGCTGACCAAAAATTGAGAGCAGGAAAGAAAATATTGACATGGGGCAGTTTTTGGGAGTGGCATTCTGGCTTATCTTTGTTTGGGGTAGGGGTATTTATGGACATGCTCATGTCTGGGGCATGCCAAAGTCAAACAAGCAGCTTTCCCCCTACTTTTTCTCCAAGGTAGCTTCCATGTGGTTCCCAACTGCTTCACCCTCCCTGCTAAATGCTGTAGGAATCTGTCTTTTGGTCTAACAGATCGAAGAGGCTTGATGTTCACCCTTCTTGGGAGAGAAGCCACTCACCAAGTAGTACCATTTTCCTATCCTAAGAGGGTCAAGGCCTGATAGCTATTCTGACCAAACATATTCATCCTTCGTTACCATCTGACTTCCTAAGCCAATAAGAATCAAACCAAAGAAAATTTTGGTTTCTGTTTGGCTCCTGATGGTTTTGCAATTGAGGCTTTTCTGCTTACAAAACATGCTTGTTTTGTTGTGTTTTAGGCAATGCCACAGAGAAGAAGGAAGCGGCTGTTAGCATCTCTTGGATAGAGCAAGGCCTTCTATTCTCAAAAATAAGAATAAAGAGAGAGAGAGATTCTTCAGCATCCTTCCCCTTTAGTGGGACTGCACCATCTGGACCAGTCTAAACCTTCCAAATAATGCACAAGTACACTTGAGCTGAGGGGGTTAAAGAACACTGGCCTTGGATAAGAATCCTAAGTTTTGAATTTAGCTCTGCTACCACCAACTTACTTGGTTTTCCAGATTTTAGCTTCCCAAATGATGAAATGTGAGGTTCACTCCAAGAGTCACATGTAAGAGAATGTAGGGTGCTGTGTCAATATATGCAAATTATATTAGCTATGAGATCAAATTACGCTGACAGCTATGATTAAACAATTCCTTATAAATGGACAAATCTCTTTTCACAGATTTTATCACATTACTTTTAAATTCAAACATATTAATGGCCCCTTCATTAGTTACAGGGTAAAGTCCAGGGTCCTCAGCTTTATTTTTCATATTGCTTCCAATTTTAGCTTCATATGTGTCCAATTTTTTTAAATTAAATTCATTGAAATGACAATAGTTAATACACTCAAATAGGTTTCCAGTGTATAATTCTATAATACACAATCTGCATATTACATTGTGTGCCCACCATCCAAGTCACATTTTCTTCTATCACCTTACATTTGACTCCCTTTACCCTTCTACCCCCATATCTCCACTGTCAATGTCTGAGTTTTTGTTTGTTTGTTCATTCATTGCTTTTAGTTTTATATCCCACATGAGTGAAATCATATGGTTCTTAACTTTTTCTGTACATAGGCGAATCATTTTCAATAGCAGAGCCAAAACAATAGAGAAAAAAAAGCTCTTCAATAAATGGTACTGGGAAAATTGGAAAGCCACATGCAAAAGAATGAAACTAGATTACTGTTTGTTCCCATATACAAAAACTACTCAAAAATGGATCAAAGACCTAAATATAAGACCTGAAACAATAAATCACATAGATATTCAGCATCATCTTAACACTGCCTCTATGAAGCCTTTCCTCCAGAGTCAGCAATCTCTTTGTCCTATGTCCTTCCCCTTAGTGTCTGACGTGATACCTCCCTATTTCTCCAGCCCAACCCCCTCCCCTTCATTGACACAAGGGTACATGAGATCCAAACCTTATTCTCTGATCAGCAGTTTTTTAAGGCCTCTGTCAGGCATTGAGGATAAAATAAAAGAAGCTAGTGTATCTCTCCAAATTACTCTCTCCTGCCAACACTTAATAGAACTTTGAGGTCTGGCTAGAATTCACTTCTTCAAAGCTTCCCCTGCTATCTGGCCAATGATGCTCTCCTCCTCTTCTGAATATTCTTCTTCTTTTTCCTTCTAAAGTATACATGCAGCACCTGTCATATTCTACCATCTATTATCAGCTATTTTTGTATTTGGATGCAGGAACTATTCACACTCATTCTTCTCTCACAAAGGTCAACACCATGCTTGGTAGGTAGCCAGTAGGATGGATGGATGGATGGATGGATGAATAAATGAATGTAAAGTTTTCACTGCTGTCCTTTGGTTAAACTCCCATGCTAATTTGCAAACATTTCAGAAATAAAATATTAGAAGGGGATAATGAAAAGGATATACTGTTCTAGGCAGGTAACCCTGCTGATTTTGCCAAAGAGATATGTTGAATCTAAGGGGCATAGCCTATGGATCTGCTGATATAGGGCCTTCCCACTTCGAAGAGAGACCACAGAGTACCTTCCTTGCTTTATCATCTTTTCTCTTTCTCTGAATCAGAAGAGAAGGAGATGAGTTCCTGGCTTAAAAAAATGATTTAGAATGTTGATTTTACTGCCTAAACTGTGTTAAGTTATATCTGCACTGAAGGGCAGCCATTTGCATGTTTCCTTTTTTGTAAACAATTTAAACATATATTTTGGATTTTTTCAAAAGATGCTTAGAAAGACCCACCTTCAATTTCCATTTAAAAATACATATTTACACACTACACATATATAATTATAAATATTACATGCTAGTGCAGCTACTGATGACTACAAAAACATTTAGTTTATAATCATCAGGTTCTGAATTTAGAAATGGGAAAATCCAAGATTTTTAGATAAGGTAATGTAATAGAGTATTTTTTTTTTACTATTTATAAAATTCAGTGTATTTGTTTAAATACATAACATGCTTAAGACATTTATGTTAAAGATATGATCTTACTGTAATAATCATAAATTATAACATTAATAATGATAAAAGAATACTAAGTTTTCTAAAATAAAAAATGACCAAGAACGTATATATGTGAAATATATACCTTTCTTTTTGTAAGTATTTTGTTGGAAGAACATATCTTAAGTACTTTACCTTTTAGTTTATATTATAAATTGTAATTGCTCCAAAAATATAGCAAGCCTTTCAGAAAATTATTAAATGGCTTGCTTAAAAGAAAAGTTAAATGTATACCATTGCCATTTCTAGGAGAGAATTTCCAAAGTTCTATAACCTTTAAATGTCAATAAATATTATTTTTAAATATATTACAAAACATGAATGTTAACACCAGGCATATCAATAAACTGTGAAAACTGTGAAGACAACCTATGTTGATCTTAAGCAAAGCTCATAGGAAACGTGTTACATTATTAACGATACATATATCAGAAATTATCTACAAAAAAATTATCATTAATGTTCCCCCCACTTAATAACTAAAAATGGAGCAGACCCATTGAACATGGTTCTCCAGCAAGGAGTTACTGACAAGGACACAAAACATAGGTGGCAGAGAGCAACAATTTTCTAGAATCAGGGAGTAAGGAGTATGCATTGAATTTTAGTGTTTCTTAAAATTAAAAAAGATGACAAAAATTATTAACTGAAGGTCTCTGTGTAACCAGAATAACAGAGTTCACATTAAATTAATTTATAGTGAAGGTTATTTTTAACTATGAATTAATCTATTTTGTTCACAGAGCTCATATTCTTGTTCATATGAACTTTAGCAACCAGAGGTTACTAAATCCAAAGGTTCTGGTGTAAGATATGTTTTGGTTGTGGCTCACAGAGAATTTAATTGTGATATTTTCACCTCACTTCATTGGCAAAGTGCATTATGGATTGGTTGAAACAAGCTATTTCAGAATGTGACTATCAAGAGCTGAGATGAAGATATCATTTGTTCCAACATGTCTAGCATGCCCTGCAGAGATTCGGTGAATGTACTGATGAAGCATGGATAATGATATGAATCAATTATTCAGATCCATAGCATGTAAGGCTACAGTCTCACTACAGGAATGTGGGATATGAGAAAAGGGACTGTCTCACCTACTATTTACATTTGTTTCAAAGCCAAGATTTTACAAATTCTAATATGAAAGCAGCTAGTATGTAAAAATATTTCTAACTGTAATTAGCTACATATAAGTAATTATAAATACTGACTTGAAGACAAATATTTTATCACTCAGAGTGAAATTGCACAGTTTGCAGTAATTCAAAATGATCTCGTGACATAGACCCTCACAATGTGATATGCCTATTTAAATTTTAAAAAGACAAAATTTGTAGGAGTTTGTTAGTTTCACCAGTGTGAATGACTTTTGAATCCTCTTCTATTTCTATGAGCAATTGTTAGTGCCCAACAATATTAAACATCAAATTTTGAATAAAAATGCTTCTCCTTTTCCTTAGGTCAGTTTTGGGAAACAAGAAGTTCAGGAGAGTAAAGAGGGGTGTGGATTATAAAGAGTGTGTGAGACAGAGATTTGGCTGGCAGGATAAAAAGGTTAATAAATGATTACTTTGTGGGTGAAGAGCAAACATCCTGAAGGCCAAGTGGAGGCTAGGTACTGGGCAGCTGTCATCAGGGAAATGAAATTTTAGAAAGATTACTGGCTGTCTCAGGAGTCTATTTGAGAGGTTGCCAGGATGATAAGCCAAACCAGGGTAGAAGATGAAGAAGAGGGGAAAGATGGAATTTTCCTTTTGTGTTCTAGAGTTATTTAGGAGATGAACCAGTAATTGATGGCATGTAGGAAGGGGAAAGGGTTTCTGTCTTGGAGCGCTGAATGCATGTCTTTTCTTACACCTTTAATGCAAGTGGTATCTTCATTGAGTCTTGGGTGGGCAATTTGGAACTCTATCTGCCCAACAAGTATCATCCGGAATGAATGTGATTCAGAATCATTCCCCATAGATGATAAGTATGTACTGTGTGTTTATCAATGGTCAGACCTTCAAAAAGAAATGACTGACATGAATAAGGCACTTGAGAAAAAGAACTGTGATTTGCATTTGGCAAGCTGTTGGTAAACAGTGATACTTTCATTAGTGCCTTTGCAGGAAATCCAGTACATTTTGATTTGCTTGACCATTTAATAGCTCTTTTCTCTTTGACTTTATAATTATCATTAAAAAGTATCATTTTAAGGAAAGTATAGCATTGTACAGATCAATGTTTGTAATTCACCCAATAGGACAAACTCATCCAAATGGTCAAGGGTAATCAATGTTATCTTTATTCCATTATCAATGATTTTATTGTGACATAGAAATTATTCTCAAATAAAGGCCAAAATTTGTATATAATGTAAGTAGCAAATCCACAGTAACCTGCTCAGAATACATATATGAACATGTATAAAGGCACAAATATTTCTTCATATTTTTCATACTTAAGTGACAAAGATTTTGCCATATTTCCAACATTTTTATAATTTAAATATTTTCATATTTGTTGTAAAATAGCTTTAATTCTCCTTTGAAATTTCCAAGTCAAGTCTATAGGATAAACAGTTAATGGGGGACCATGACATTCTCCAACTTTTCATCAAATAAAAAATCTTAATGATCTTTGAGCTGTGCCTAAAAAGCAGATGTGCACACTTGATCAGTTCCTCCCAGGGTAGAAACAGAGATGTAAAATCAGCTCTGCATCAAGGCAATGAAACCCATGCTGGGGTCAGCAGATACATCTTTCAGAAGACATACCCAATAATGGGTTGGTGGCTGGAATAGCTATTCATAAACATTACATGTGATAGTTTGCCTGCTTGGCTAAACTTTCACACACAGTAATTCAGGCCTGCATCAACTGGATCCTGACCTAGAATCTCATTAGATTCACTTTGGCCCATTACTAAAAGTGTTTCCTGCTAATAGTGCAAGTACCATTACTGTCTAAGTAACTGCTGTCATTGTAATATACTGTTGTCATTTTGAGTATTCCATAACATTTTAGTCCAATTTTTTTCCATGTATTTTCAGGAAAAAAGAGAAAGGGGACTGCATAGATACAATAGTTTGAATAAGTTAGAAAATACATATATTTTATTACTTATAAAATACAAAGTGAAGGAAATTACACTCAGCCACAAAAACTACAGAAAACATTCATCTGTATCTCTTGCTAATACCTGCTTTTATGAGAATGTTTAGTCAATTTCATTGTTAAGGTAATGCACTTCTTTTCTGAAGCTTTGACCTTTTCTTGTAAAAGTAACACTGAAACAGCCCACCCTGTATCCCAGTTAACACTCCTGAACTGCACCAAATAAATCCAAATGCAAGGGTGAAGCAGAAGAAGTAATGAGGCCAGTCTCACATGTGTCATCAAACCTATATTTAAGAGAGTGAGGGAGCACAGATGAATAAGGTTGGGGAATTCTCATCCTTCTACAAAAATAACAGAACTAGAAGAAAGAATAGAAACAGATGAAAATTAGCACTAAAAAGATCAGAGATATAGAAAGTGTTCATGAAAGCCAAAACGAAAACAAAATCATTGAGTGGTTTGTGTTGCAAGCAGTATTGTTGGTTTTTGCTGCTACTGATAGAGTGTTTATACTCCCTTGACATTGGCCAATGAAGAAGCAGATGTGGATGAATTTCCTTTACTCATAAGTATCTTTATTTATTTTCAGAACTGAATTGACCATCTGAGGTATCTCACTTAAGAACACCAGAAGGATCGGGTTCTAGCTTTGTCTGATAAAGAACAACTCATGCAACCTGCACAATTGTCCTTGTGCCACCACCGATGAATCTAAGTAAAGGACTAGCTTGGGCCCTATTTTGCTACGGTGATTCATTATTAGGTTAATCATAACTTATCATAGAAAGGGGCACTAATGATGTTTGTAAAAGGTAGTACTATTCATAATTAGTCTCTGTGCAACATTTAGATTGCTTCAAGCAAACAGATGTGTCTGGTCACCCTATTCAAAGTAGACGATGTTTTTTTTTTTGTTGTTCATTTGTTTGATTTTTGGTGTTGTTCTATTCCTCTAGCTGACCATAGTCTTATTCAGATAGATATCCTATAACTGATTCCTTGTTGTTAGATGGGAAAAGAAACTTCAATGTGATTTATGCCAAATGCAGGAATGTCCTGTTTTTTTGTTTGTTTTCGTTGCTCATTCTTTTCCCTGGGTGTTCCCAATGTCAAAGGGCTTTTACACGGAAATTGTAATATGCTGCATTTCTACAAAGTTCACCACGGTGTCTGTTATAAGAAAAGCGATTAATTATGGTTTTCCACGTTGCATACTAGAAGAGCAATTTTCAATTTCAAACACTGTTGTACATTTTGGTAAGATATAATTTACATCCATTCTCCCCCCTTCACTTTCTAAATGAAGCTACATTATGATATAAATTCATGCAATATTAGATCAGTGGGAAAATAAAGCCTTTCTTTTGCCTATTACACAAAGAATTCATCTTAGGAACACCATAAATCATGCTTGTCAGTAGATACAAAAGAATCATTCTGTACAGCCACCTTGTCTATTATTTAGAAAATACAGACATGAGACAGTATAATTCAGTTGGGTTGCATGTATCTAATTTGCATATGGCTGTCTCTTTTTAATCTGGGTTTTCACAAGATGAATATAATTAGCAAGTTTCAATTTATCTTCAAAACCACTGAACTTTGTTGATTACCTTTACGTTGACATTACCCACATGCACTAGCATATCTGACTCTTTTAAACAGAGTAATTCAATGGGTTTTATAGCTAAAGAAGTGAATATTGCAAGTTAAAAAGTAGCAAACTAGTCAGTCACGCAAAATGCATGATTCATCATGAAGAGATCAGTGCTATAATAGCTTTAACCTATTTTCTAATTTTTTTCTCGGAATGAAACAGACAATTCAAGCAAACCACAAAGAATTTTGTGAAGCCAGCTTACTTGTATGTGAACACTGGTGTAAAAATAGAAGAGTAATTAAATTCTTTGGAGGCACTGTATGGGTATATTCTCTGTACTTCTCCAATCTGAGCCCCTCATCCAGCTTTCTTTTGTATGTGCCCTCAAATTAAGAATCCTTCACATAATGAATTATTCCTGACCAATATTCTCAAAGGAGCTTATTTGGGCTATACATTTGACTTTAAATGAATGATAATGAGGAGCATCACATTTAACTTGTCAGCTACAAAATAAAATGCATCATTTATAAGACAACACATTATTTAACTTTTAAAAATTGTACAATCCAAATGTGTGATTCTGAAATGTTAGAAATTCTAATTGCACAAAGCATAACATGATATTCAGCACAATTTCCTCCAAAAATACCAGTTTTTTGTTGCCATGAATTCTTAGCCTAGAGTTAAAATAAAGATAAAAGGCTTTAATAAGAGAAATGTACTATCACTGATATGATTATTTTTCCAGAGAAAGACAAAATATGAAAATAAAGAAAACTGTTCTACAACAACAATAAAATTTAAAAAAAACAAAAAAAAGAAAAGAAAACTGTTCTGCTTTAGAGCTTGCATTATTAGAAATGCTTTAGTTATTTATGGAAACAAGGATCTGGACTTTGAACCAGCAAATTCAGCCAGAAATCTCATGATGACCTGCTTCTCAACTGGAGTTACCATTTTAGTCTGACCAACGAGACTTTGTATTGAAAACACACAAGCACTGCAGAAAACTTTTCAACTGCTTATCAATCTAAGTCACTTACCTAAATGCAGGTGAAGGTTGGATTTGTGACCTATTGGTCTGACTACAGCAAATCATAATCATAAATACAGCTAGTGACCCAGGCCAAGCTGAGGCAGATCAGCCAATGGAAGAAATATACCAGGAGGTTAAATAGAACACTCTTTAGACATAAACACGTGCAAAAATTTCCACCAACTTCCTGACTCCTCTCAGTTCTACAAGGAAGTTTGCTTTAGCCTGTATACTGGATGTCATAGTTCTCACCCTTAAATGTTGCTTTCACCCTACCATATTCCTACTGAAAATATGTGCTTCACTAGTCAAACTATAAAATCCAAAGCCTCACATTCAAGTCTCATTGCAACACATTTACAGTCCATTATCCCAGTTTTCTGTTTAGAATTTTCAACAAGTGCGAATCATTTATTCTTTCCTTGGCGAAGCATACCGCTCTAGTGCCTTTCTATCTTTGCTCAATCCTTCTCTCCTTACCAGAATTTTGCCTTCCCTTTTATCATTGAATCTGTGATTTTTTTCACACGATTTATTCCTATAAACAGAAGCATGCCCCTAAAATCAGGGATCTAGCTGTATTCTTTAGCATGAAAAATGTATGCACGAGTACAGTGGAAGGTATCAAATAATTAAGATTGATCAAATCCCTTCCTCTAAAATCTTATTTACTTTTGTTTTACTTGCTTCACTTTACTTGATGTTTTCTCATCAGTAAGTTTTGGGAGAACAGTGACAGATTACCCAGTACTGTCCAGCTTTGTGCCCTAAGTGGACTATCTCCCTCTGACTTAAGCAACTTGCAAAGTAAGTCTTAAGAAGTTAAAACAGCCCTGGCTAGTGATACAGTGGATAGGCACTGGTCTGTGAACCCAAAGGTGTCTGGTTCAATTCCCAGACAGGGCACATAACCAGGTTGCAAGCCAGGTGCATAGCCAGAGGCCTATGAAAGGGAACCATACATGGATGTTTCTCTCCCTCTTGCTCTTCCTCTCTCTAAAAATAATAAAATCTTTAAAAATAAAAAGAAATCTTTGAAAAAAGAAGTTAAAACAACTGGAAATGAAGACAGACAGAACACGGTACCTACTCCATTGTCATGGGGAAAAATTAGAAGTGGAATATGGAAAAGATTCTCATAATTAATTAATTAATTGATTTAAAAAATCTTTATGGAGCACCTGCCATGTCTGTTAAGGAGCTAAAACTACAACAATGAATAAGTCAGAGTCCCTGCCCTTGGCAAGTTTATGTTCCTGTGTTGAAAGTGGCAGTAGTGATGGGGAGACACACAACAAAGCATCAAATGATAACATTATTCAGCTTCATTAAGGAAAGTGACTGATTTGAAAAAGACAGTTCTCTGAAAAGGTGAAATCTAAGAAAGATCTGAGGAAGAGGGAAGTCAGCCATTTGGGCAGCTGGGTGATGACTAGGGTGTCTGGTATATATAAGAGCAGGTGCAAAGGTCCTGGGGTGAGATCTTGTTTGCCCTATTCCAGAGGAGGAAATTTCTGGTAGAGGCAGAATACCATCTGAATTGGTTGGAGCAAGATCCTATCAGGTTTACAGGACAGTTTAGAAGGTTTGGTGGGTGTTTCTTTAAGTACAATAAGCCACCAGTGAAAGTTATAAAGCAAAAGAGCAGCATGCTATTTACCTTCCACTGAAAAAAACAGAAATGCTGAGAGAGAAATAAAATAGAAAGCAAAGAGAAAGCCCTTGCAAGTCAGTGAAGAAGACACTTGCCCCTGGCTCTAGAACCTCTGACACGGAAGAGGACTGGACACCAGCCTGTTCTCTTCCACTGGGGTTGGCTGAGTGCAAGGGACTTGAGAGACAGGAAATGACAGGGGAGGAACAGGGTATGTTCAGCAACAGCTCCTGGATGGTCAAAGACAAAGTCCTGGCTAGGCCAGTTTTGATAATCTGTGATATTAAAGGATGTTTTCTTCACAGTGACATTAAGCACTACTTGATTTAATTAAGCAGGTGGCTTCTATTAGCACTTTACATAATGTCCTGTTGTTGTGGAGAATACTACACCCATTTCTAAAGAGCTGAGTTTCTAGATTCATATTTGTACTAAAAACTGCTTCATTGACTTATATCAGAGGCTTTCCTTCTTTGCCTGTATTTTAATTGGTTGCCCATGTATAAATATAAACTGGTAGCTTACAGATTAGATTAATACCAATAATGTCCAGTTATCTCCTATTACATAATGTAGTTATATTTTAAAGAGAGGCATTCCTCCTATTAATTCACTAATGCTCTCCATTCTAACAAGTAGTGAATCTGCTCATTGATTTAAAGCTTTCTAACTATTCAGAAATGAGACTGGGTCTCAGTGATAAGTAAAGGCTTGCTGAGAAACAAGACTGCAATTTATACTACCACTGGAGGCCACAGGATGCTTTGTTCTGGAAAAATAAAAAAAAAAATGCCAAACTCCAACGATGAGCAGGCCACTTCCTCCTGAGCTCCTTTGTGATAGAAATAATTAGCTTTAAAATATTCTGTCAAGATCCTGAGATGCAACACTAAAATAGTGATTGCTTCTATTATACGCCCGTAGTTTCTCATAACAGTTGGGAAGCTAAGACTTTATACTGGAACAAACTCCTTTTTGTTACATTTCGATAAATATCTTTTCTGGGAGTAGAAGCCTTTATTTAACCTACATGTCTGGAGAGCTTGAGAAGTCTCACTTAATGACTTGTTTAAATTATTAATATTCACTTCAACTGGCAAACTTCCTGTCTTACAGCTACTGTCTAGCTGCTGGCTTTATGTTCTGCAAGTTATTATACACCTTAATGGCCATTGTTATTTCTTAGGGAATCGTTGGAGGTGGGCAGAGGTAGGGAAGGACAGGTAGAACAAGCACTTGATATTAAAAGCCAGAGTGAGACCAGAATCATACACATCTTGAGCTTTGAAAATTAAGGTTTAGTGCATGAAGTTGAATCCTACACATGTTCGGTAGTAGGCTTTGTCTGTCTTTGTTGAAATACTTTGTTTGGCTGTGATGCATTTGACACCTTTTCCTTCTGTGAGTCTGATCTAAGGATTTGCAAAGTGGCATGAGGACACTGAGATGAAGATGGGTGCTGTCAGGGACATGGCTGCCAAACCTGCCCACCTGTCCAAGGAGCTCCAGGCTCCCTTAGAGCCCCTTGAATATCAAACCACCCCAATTCTTCAAAAACAGATAACATAGGCTATGAAAAATAGGAGTCACACTGGGCATGCCAGTTGTGGAAATCCTTATCACATCCCACTCTCTGTTCATATCAAACCACGATTCTTATTGCAGGGACATTTTTAATTCCTTTCCATGGGTAACTACCTATAGCTTTTGTGAAATAGCCTAAATAGAAGCATATTATTGGAAGCATAGGAGCCATGCACTTTCTGGAAACTAACCCTGTCTTGCTTGATTTTCTGAACTACGTTGCAAAAATTCCAAATTTCACTTTTCTCAGGGGAGAAACTTATGAGACTGACTTTCTGGGATAGAATCCCCATTGCTAAAGAGTAAAGGGACAAGAATGCCACCAATTGTGTTTTTTGCTCATATCACAACAAGACACCATGCAGGTGAATGACCAATAAAGCCATGGAGTCTAGGTGACTTCTAGCAATCAAAAACAATTTGTTCAAGGAGCTAGTATGAATGAGCCATGGATATGGACAATGAGGTGGGGATTGAATGTAGAAGAAGGGGTGGGGTGGGTGGGACAGGGGGAGCAAGAGGGGGGTGAATAAAACAATTGTAATACAATAAGAAATTAATAAAATTTAAAAAATTGTATCCCAGTATCCATTTTCAGAAGAAAACATTTTTTCATTCACTTAATGTTACAAAAACCCTCCTTACAGTAATCTAAATATTGAATAATTTCATAATTATTTTTTAAAGCACATGTATTTTGCACAATTCTATGGCAACACAGTGTATTGTATCTTGTTTTCTACACTAACACCTGCCAGTACACAATGACATCTATTTGAGAATGGAGAGAAATTTCTGAAGCATTGCTGAGTTCCACCAGGGCAATTTCCACATCTAACATGCCAATTCTTTAGAGGTCAGTCTTGTAAAATCTTCTCTCATTTTCCCTGAGGAAAGTGGTTATTTTTGTTGCATTCAGCCCTGAAAAATTCCACTGCAACACTGCAAATTCAGTCCTTGACCCATGACAAAGAATAGAATACATTCACCCAAACCTCAAGATGTTTTCATGCTATGATACATTTCAAATGGAATCTGTTTCTTGTGTGACCACTGTAATTGACAAAATATACATTCTCTTCATTTCATTGTGCTACTTGTTTAAATTCAGGGCCCTTTCTTCAAGATTTGAAAGTTTGGAATTGTGTTGTAGATGTAGGGGAATGAAAGACATGTGGATGTTTTGATCTTAAAATATGAAGACAATATGTTTATTGTCAAATGTGCTATGTCTTGGTTCTTTTTTTAAAAGAGGAATATTAACTTGACAGTGACGTCTCACAAACTAAAAGGGTGGATTTCAAATTGCAAGTTGTTTTCCCTAATAAACTAAATCACTGACACCATCTTGATTCATTTTTATAATAACAATACCTTTAATAGTCTACTGTTCTTGAGAAATTAAAGGACAATATTCAAATTAGAAGCTCCCAGTTTGTAAGCACATGAAGTTATTTAATAATAACTAATAGGTTTTGTGCATGTTTCTTTAGGACAAATTATCAATAGATAATTATGAAATAGTCTAATTTTGGGCAAAAAGTCATCCAATAGATAGTCTGAAGAAATAAAAACCCAGCATTTTGACAACTAATCCATATTTCTCACCTTTTCTGTCATATCTGGAAACAGCAAAGATATTCTGACGTTTTATTCTGATTAGACAGTAAGGCTTATGCCTGACCCATGAGACTGGTTTTCATAGAGCTCTGTAGCTAACTGCAGGTGGCCTTTCAGGGAGATGTCAACAAAGAGGGTGACATTGTTGATTTAATCATTACCTTCTTTTCTTTCTAACAAATTGGGTTGATGTAATAGGAAGCAAACGGAAGGTCAAAGAGCTTTGCTGAAAATTCAGGACGATACAAATATCTAATTCAAATCAACCTGTTCCAAGTCCATCCAGACCTGGATTCCCTCAGCAATCCCTTTCCTTTGGTCCTGTTGCCACATCACAGGGACGAAGAGGAACATCTTCGAACACATGTTTTACTCTCACTTTCTTGATACGCTTTCCTCTGCCATGCTCTACCAAAAATACCTGTTTTCCAAGGGAAGCCTTCGATATGGAATTTAAATTTAGAACATCAAGCTTGAAACATGGATGAGAGGACACCTAGTCTGTTTAGGAGGCCAGGGGACCCTGAAAGGTGGGACTCTGGGGCTGTGTGGCCTCACTTCTCTCCTCTCTGCAGGCTGAGCTCTGCTGCTGCCTTTCCCTGAACCCAGACCCAAATTCTTTAGATGGCTGTCATTCCAGAGGAGTTCTAAGAAAGTGAATAATAAAGGCAAACGCAAACTGTAACAAAGGATAGAACAAGGAATGCATTTTCATTGAATATTGTTAACAGTAAGGCTTTAAGAATGTTTGCAGGCGCATTTAAATGGCTCCATTCTGCAAATTGCTCTCAGACTAAATTGGTCAGGTATTCCTTTAATTGTGTCTTTCCTAGAGGATGCTCCTTGTAGGACTGCTTAGGATAAAGCCCAGGCCCCACCCAGACCCTCCAAGGGGAGGGAAGTCCAGCCTGCTGTGAGAAGGGTGGTGTTTGCTACTGAAGAACAGGGAAGATTGGCTTTCTGGCGGCTTGATCTGGATTTGAGTCTCTGAACATTTATTAACTCTGGGGCTTGAGAAAAACACCAGCAAAATAACAGCAAATCTTGCTTTAGCACATTTGCTCCTATGCTGAGATGTGGATATGCATCCTTTCATTTAATATGACAAAAATATCCAATGAGAAAGGTGCTGCTATTCAACTCATTTGAACAGAAGAGGAAAAGGATGTTCAGGGAAATTATTAACTTGCCCAACATCACATACTCTTTAAGTACCTTGTTTATATATTTATGCTTGTGGACAGACTGTTTTGCTTGTTTGAACAATATGCAACTAGGTTTAAGTAAATAAATATGGATGGATTAAATAAAATCTTATGTCTACATTCTTAGAGCTATATCTTTATTTCATGCAATTTTTTTTTCATGGAAGAACAATAACTGTGTCATGGTCTTTTGTCAGAAATGATTTTAAAGTTCCCTATTAATACATTTATTCTCTTACAAATTTATTTACATTTCATTTTTTATTGTATTTTTCATCATCATTTATCTCCTTATACTTCCCTCCTCTCATAAGCACCACACTGTTGTCCATGTCCATGAGTTCTTTTACCTTTTTATTCAATCCCTCCACTCCTAACCTCACCCAGGGATGTCCACCTGCTCTCTACCTATGAGTCTATTTCTACACTGATTGTTAGTTCAGTTTTTAGAGTTAAAAAGTAACAACAGGACCATTCTTACAACTCTTTGACAGTTAATCACCCCAGAGGTTGTCAGAGTATACAGAATTTCTCCAAACTACAAAATATAATTTATGCAGAAAAGAGATAATACTCTTAAAAGATTTATTTTTGAAGAAAATAACAGGTCCATGAGAACGAGTAGCTTGCACAATATCTTCCAAGAAATAATAATGATTATTTTAAAAGCCTTACTGTAGAGCAGTTAAGAGAAATATTCTGTGTGAGACTATTCCTTAACAAATCATTGCAGAAACTGAGTAGCAGCTCTCCCAAAGGAAAAACCCCAGTCTCTGAGGTCATGGGCTGTGCCCCTATCATGTAACTTCTGATATGGTTCTAATAAAACACAACAAGAGGAGCACAGGGATCTGGTAAAGGACTATAAAATTAAAAACTCATCAAAATACCTGCTGCATTTGTTATCTCTTAAGCATGTCTATTATATACTTATTATGAAAAATTGCATTGATTTACATAGTAATGTGCTGCCTTTCAGCAGGTGCCCTTTATGTTCTCACACAACAGAATATACTCTATCACACACACTTAACCTATGTGACTCAGCCATTAAGTGAAAATCTGAGTGGGAGGAGAAAAAAACAGACAGAATACAATTGCTCCCATTGTTCTCCCCAAAGCCTGGGATTTTAAATCTTTCCCTGTCACTCAACTGAATTCTATTTTCATCAGTTTGCCTATCAGTCATGATGGAGAGCTTAACTGAGGGTGAGCCATGGGTTTGTCTTTGCACCATTGTTTTTTAAATATCCTCAAGTTCCAGGGAGGTCTCGACAGGTGAGGGGAAAAAAAAAAAAGGACAGAAAGCCATTCTTTATATGAACAATGTCCATGGAACTTGCTGCAGTGATGGGGATGTTCTCTATCTAAGAAGTCCAATGCAATAATCATTAACCTTAATGACTACTGAGAACTTGAAATGTGGCTAGTACAGCTGAGTCACAAATTGGCTTTAAATTTTAGTTAGTATTTATTGACTCAGTTACAGTCTTAAATAGTACAGCTTCATACCACACCTAAACCATTTCTAGTTAACTGGGAAAGGGAAAATGCTGGAGAAGTAACCTGTCCATTTCTCTATAGTCCTGTGGGTGAATTTCCATACTCACTCTCTTTCTGAGTTTGCTTTTTTTTAACATTGCTAAATCATCTCCAATCACTGAGATCACATCAACTACTACAGGTCAGGGTGCCTCATTCTTAATAGGGCCATCATTGCCACTTGGACATTCTTTAATTCTTCTCATTTAAAACTCTTGCATTGACCACAGATACTATTCTAAGTTGTCTCCATGTTCAAGGCTCTTACCTCTCCATTCTCCTTTATGCTCAGAAAATACTCAATGCCTCATTCACAAAAGAATCCAAGGACATTTATTAGCTCTGTCAATACACACATCACTACCATCACATCACAATTTTTCTCTATTCTTCCATCCTCCACTCTTCTTGTCAGCAAAGATGCTGATACCTTTCTAAGGCTCATACCCTATGCCTGTGACATAAATAATATCCCCTCTTAACTCATCTGGCCTTTTTAATTGATAATCCCCATTCTCTTTTTGTGTCTTTAATCTTTGTCTACCCAAGGATTCTTCTACTTAATACAAACAAGTAATTCTTTCTGATCCTCTCCACTGATGACATAGTACTGTCATAATTATCATGCTTTATTTCCTCTGACATTCTTGGTTCTACCACAATCAACCAGTCCAACCTACTTCAATATATTGCCTTGGTTCTTTTTGTAGCTCTTTAAATGCTTATTCTTATCTGATATTTTCCATCATTCCATTCCCTGAAACTGAGCATTGCTTAAGACCAGGCTAAGCCTTGCATGCTATTTTTTATAGGGTACAAGAATAAAGGATGTTTATTACATTTAAAAATGCATTATGTTAAAAACAAAAAGATTAATATTTCATGGCATGTGAAAATATTATAAATTCAAATTTCATTGTCCATAATAAAGTGATATTGGAACACTACTTTCATGCTACAATGACAAAGTTAAATAGTGGCAACAGCCCTGACTGGTGGCTTAATGGATAAGGTGCTGGCCTGCGAACCCAAAGGTCGCAGGTTCGATTCCCCAGCCAGGGTACATAACAAGGTTGCAAACCAGGTCTCCAGTCAGGTCTGTGGCTGGAGGCAGGTGAAAAGCAACCATACATTGATGTTTCTCCCTCTCTGCTTCTCTCTCTTCCCCTCTTTCTAAAAAATAATGAAATAAAATATTTTTAAAAAATAGTGGCAACAGAAACTATATGACTACCAAAGCTGAAAATATTTACTATTTAACCTTTTACACAAAATGTATATTGACCTCTACATAGAATGTTTCTAACTTTTTTTACAGCTTTTCCTTCAGTTATTATATCTGCTTCCCATCCTTTACTGATGAAAAAGGAAAGAATTAAGAATTGTTGAATTATTGTTATATATGCCAGGCAATCTGTCAGCACTTTACTGAATTCATTGCAGATACTCTTCAGCTCTAAATGAGCCAGGTAATGCCACTGCAAAGTTGGAAATCTGACCATCAGCTTAAATTACTTGCTCAGAGTATCACATGACATTAGCTACTCATTTTCAGAGCAGGCTTTCTGGTCAACTGCAGGGACTCAATAAATGGTGGTTACAACCATACTCACTTCCTAGTCACCTTTCACTTCCTACATCCCCACTTTGACCCTTCATCCCATAAAATGCTTCTCTTCCTTTGCTGTAGTCTAGTTCAGAAAATAATGACCTCTTGCCTGAATTAGTGCATGTTTTCCATTGTACTAATTTCACTCTCGTCTGCTTTCCATTTGTTCTGCTTGCTATCATCACCAATCTCTCCAAAAAAGCACTTGCTGACTCACATATTTATATCTCTGTAAGGAACTGCTTACTAGGTGTTGATCTTGTGACTCCTTTAGGCAAAAGCTTTCCAGGGCCGCTCACTGTTCCCCTCTTTGCTTCCACCTGTAATTTCTTTCCCTTCATGTAAATATGGCCGCTCAAAACAGGAGAGGCTTCATTCTCCCATCTCCAACCTATTTTTTCTTCATACTATCATTTTATTCTGTCTTGCATGATTATCAGTATACATGTCTCATCTCCACAACCCTACTATAATCTCCTTGAAAGTGCGACCTCATCTTATTCTCTTTGTATGGAATTCCTTGCAATATCCAGAGCAGTGTTTGAGGTAGCTTTTAAAAATGGTCTACCCAATAGCTATACTCTTCTCTTCTTTCTGGTCAGTAGAACCTCCATTTTATCCATGTGTTCAGAGAAAATATGCCACCCTCCTCCCTGCAGTGGCTTAGTCATGATTGGTCTAAGCCAGTCTGCCTGGGCTGCTATAACTAAATGGCATAGACTGAGCGGCTTAAATAATGAGTAGTTGCTCACAGTTCTGGACACCTGGTGAGGGCTCTCATCTTGGCTTACAGATGGCTGCCTTCTTGCTGTGTCTTCACATGGTGGTGAGTTCTGATTTCTTTCTTTTCTTATAAGATACTAATCCTATCATGAGGGCCCACCCTCACACCTCATCTAAACCCAACTACCTCCCAAAGGCCCCACCTCCAAATATCACATTGGGGATTAAGATTTCAATTTATGCATTTAGGGGGCACACAAACATCCAGTCCATAAAACTAGTCAACTAAAACTAGCCTGAAGGGAAACTTCAGAGAAAACTTTTCCTTCATATTCAAAATTGATGCACAAGAGGGAACATCTTTGTTTACCTGGCACAGCTTCAACCATCTTGTTATAATCAGACACAGTTATCACATTCAAGCTATCAGGTGAAAGAATGGAAATCCTCTTGGTCTCTGACAACTTATTTAACTGCTGAATTAACCCATCCTGCTATAATCTTATTTCTGGACTTTTTATTAAGGAATAAAAGAAATCCATTACTGTTTAGGCAACTTGTAGTTGTGTTTTCTATTATTTGCAGAGTTGCGTGAGTCAGTCTAGAATATTTATTGAAATATTAAATATATATTAAAATTTATAGAATTTAAATTTCACATGTACTGTATTCTGTATTCAGTTGGGTCATGTGTTTTTATCACTTTGCATTATTACTTAACAAAGTCATAGGGATGGCCTTGAAAGCCCTTTGATGAAATAAATCTTTAGTCTATATATTTTTTCATCATTAAACACATTACCAATATGTACTATCTCCTTATTGACTGAATACACTAATAAATGTTGGATGGGAGGTGAAGATGGGTAGCTAGCAGGAGGGAAGAACGAACTCTGTTCTGATTTCTCCCAAAGGTGTGAGGTGCAGCAAAAATGTAGAGAAATAGATGAATCACCAGGATAACCCAGAATTCAACTAAGAAAGAAAGAGGAAAGAGGAGGGGGTGAGGAGGAGGAGAAGGAGGAGGAGGAGAAAAAGGAGGAGGAGGAGGAGGAAAGGAAAAGGAGGAGAGGGGAGGGGAAGAGAAGAAACAGAGAGGGAGGGAGGAAGGAAAGAAAGAAGAAAAGGAGAGGAGGTAGCTGTCAGGGACATTTTGTAGGCAAATGATGAACAGGTTGCAGAGGTTAATCACCCAGTATTGAGGTATCTTGAGAAATAAAAACAGATGGTAGAACTTTTATTTTCCTCATGGCCATGAAACCTCTGCTAACTGAAGTAGCAATGGAACAAGTTGCCCTTTCATTTCCCCAGAATAATTTCTGTTTCACTTAGGTTCAAATTTTAGGTGGAACACCACACTCCTCCCAATTACTCCTTGCTTCTAGGGCCCAAACTGTTTCCCACTTTCCTCCAGGCCAGCTTCATCCTTCATGAAGATGAGCAAATCAATCAACTACCACCAGTTCTCAGAGCATCTTTCAATTTGAGTAGTTTCCCTGAGAAAGTAACAGTGAGGTAGCTTAAGTACCAGTGACACATCCCAAACCAGAAAGGGCATGCTCCTGTGAGCTGGGTGGACCCCAAGCATGAGAGAAAGCAAATGAAATGGTAAGGTCCTTCTGAGTCTATCCTTAACTGTAAATTAGGATACACTTAGAACCAATCAGAGAATTCAGAGGAATACTTACTCTTTGCTCATGAATATTGAAATTGGCAAAGAATTAAAGTTTCCAACAACAGTTGTACTACCTTGGACCATTTCAAACTTTCTCACAGGCATTTCAGTTAAGACTGTATTTTTTCTCCTTCCTGCATTTCAGACTTGTTTGATCAGAAATGGAAATAGCATTGCAAGTGCTGAGAAATGTGTTAACCCAGCTTGCCCACATATTTATATTTCTGTCAAGATACAGTATTGTAGTTACCAAGATTAAATTATCTGTTGTCAAAACCCAAAGAAAATCATGGTGTATTAAGCTCTACTTTAAAGATGTGAACATCTATTTCAAAATGCAAACCATACAGTAAGATACTTGTATTTATAGGGATACATTGTACAAATGGAAACAAACTGAAATATTAGGCATTTCACAGGCAGAAAAACCCAAACTTGATTTAGGAGAGATTGTTGGATACTAGAGACCTAAATTAGAATTAGCGGAAATCAGTTCAAATTGCACATCTGCCACTCACTGGCTATGTGTTTTAATATGAATCACCAAGTATCTGTAAAAATGGGAGTAATTCCTGCTCTGCCTGCCTCATTTATGATGAGCAAATAAAAACATGTAAGTAAACTATAAGAAATTATTAAATAAATAGAAGAAACTTTGAGAGTTGCCATTTTCAACTTAAGATCTTTCTATTTCTGTTCTAAGGACTAATTTTCATTGCTAGAATCACAGAATTTTAGAAGTATAATAAAACTTGGAACTCATGTAGGCAAGCTCCCTCATTTTACAGGTAAAGAACATAAACCCAGAAAATATTAATGACTTATTCAAGGATAAAAAATAAAGAAAAAGTATCAATGAAGGAGTATAGATTAAAACTTATTTTTTATTAACCCTTAGTTTAATTGTTAGTCCTACTGAAAAACTCCACCATCTGTTAAATGCAAATGTGTTTATCAGCACTTACTGCTTAAAAACCACCTCATGCTGATGTGGAATCTTTTGATTATAGGGCATATTTTCAAACTAAAATATCATTTTATTTTTATTATATATCCTATCTTAGATGGGACTCAGGGTAGATATTAGTTTCAATTGAAAGTGAGAATTTTCAGAACAGACAGATGGGTAACGGAGCCAAGCATGGAATCAGCTCTTTGTCCTTAGCCTGGTGTTCTTTCCACTATTCAGCTATCTCATCATATTTTGTTTATAAGGGACTCTGTTTCTTTTAATAGCATTTAACACTAATACTTTTAAAAGTAGGGCAGAGTAAAATTAATTTTTCTGAGGGAGTCTTGTGATACCCTTTTCAATGTCTGAAGACACCCAAGGGTATCTGAAAACTAGGATGAAGAATGCTATACTAGATTATTCTATCTCCCAAAGTAATCTGTCTTTTAATTACAATCATAATTACCTTCTACATATACCCTACTCTGTCTACCAGGCAAATATTCACCTCAGTCAGGGTCTCCTCTGTAAAACAAACAAACAAACAAACAAACAAAAACCTTTTCAAAGCTCTGCAACTAGAAGCAGACTTCCCTTCTTCAAATTTGTTCTGGGGAAACAATATAGGGATGCCAACTTCCAACCTCTTATATGGATACTTAAGCTCTGGTTCATGTTCATAAAACTAATTATTACAAAAAAAAAACTTAATAAAGTGAAGCATTCTTTGCTAATCACATAAAAATGTATAAATACATACTAAATCAGAATTTTAAAGTTGTCAATGAATTGACAAGGTCTCAGGTCATCTTTTGTGCCCACTTGTTTGTTCTCTCTACCTCAATCCTTTCTCCCCTTTCCCTCGTCCTGCCACCAAGAACCCAGAACCACTGATACCTTTCCTCCAAGAGGATGCTAAATTATATCTCACAATTCTTCTAATGCAAGTCCCTGGGTTATTTCCATTTTATCATCTCTTATTATTCAATAAAACAGCTTTGCCTTCTGTGATAATTTCAGTGTCAGAAAACACATGATAGCAGTAGTAGTATGTGGTTCTGTGTCTAGTGTGTCTATAGTATGTATAGATACCAGGTGCTGATGGGGTAGATTTGAGAAGAGGAGGAAAGAGAGAAAAATTAAAGGCAAAATGTCTTTGATCTTAAAAATATGCTAGTTGCTTCCTCATTACTTAAAGGTGAAGCCATGGTTAGTCTATATGAAACACTTTGAATTCTTTGCAATGGAAGTTTCCAGAATCCATTAAAACTCTTTAGGGGATATTCATTCCAAAGTAATCATCAAAATAAAAAAAATTATTACAATTACAGTTTCTCTGGGATCAACAACACAACCAAGCAAGAGTATCCAGAAATGCCAGTTATCAATTAGCACCAGACTGTGCCATCTTCTAACAACTAGAGACAGAAACAAAAGACTTTTCCTGTGCTACCCAGGACTCTAATTTCCTACTGCACAAGAAAACAAACTCTTCTTCCTTCTTTCCAAGGAATGGCAAGCCTTTAACTGCATGTGGAAGAACCCTGGGGTCTGGAATCTCACTTTGCCCCATTTGCTTAGAAATACAATCCTAGATGGAGAAAACTAGGAGTGGTATTTATTTCACAGGGTTCACTGGGGACAGCCGCAACAGCACATCAAGTAATGAATAGCTGCTTCCTGCCTACCCAGGAATAGGCTCCGGGAAGACTTATGACTCTACCCGAATTGGGGAGAGTGGACTTTTCTTGAGCAGACTCAAAAATGTTGATAGCACATGGCAGGTTTCTGCTGAACCACAGATGTCACTTCATTGTGTCAACTTGGAAATGATTAGCACAATCTGGCAAGTGCCATTTTTCTCACATTATGAGTGTATTTGAGCAGGTGCTATACTTCACTAAGGTCATATATTACATTTTTTTGCATCAGTTTTCACCATACCACAGAAGGAAAAAATATTCTCAAATACATAGTGGAAAAAAAAGATTAATACTAAGATTTAGTGGAAAATATAAAAGGTGACTAAATATTTTATCAATAATCAGAATATAGGTTAATTCCTATCCCTAGGGACATGGTTGCTACTTGTGCTCCAAACCTCCATTCAATCCAAAAGAAGTAAAGCAACTTTAAGGATAAACCTGGGAAGTATTTTCTAAAATACATCTCCTGTCTCTTCTATGTCCACAATGCATTCTGTTGTCATTTGCATATTGTCCTGTCTAGCTACAGACATTGTTACTTTTTCCATTGTCTTCATGGAAAGTTGCCAGAATGACTCAAATTAGGATGTTATTGGAAGGCTATGTACCTAGATATAAAGTAATACCTCATAGTCTGCAGGGACTAGTCTAGGTTTTGATGCCTACTTTTATAAAACACACACAATTACATCAGAAAGATCAATGGCTCTCTTGTTCTGCTAAAAGATTAAGATCAAAAGAGGTGAAGAAAATAACTCCATCATTAGCAGTTGCAGCTTAGAAATGTACAATGGATTGTAGTCTGAGGTGGGCTACTGGTCAGTAAGTTAACAGATGTGTATGCCTGAACCTAACTGGTTGCCTCAGTAGTAGATGATGAAATGTAAATCTCTAAGGACAGACATACATAGTCACTGCTGGGTAGTCAGCAACTTGTTATGTTCTGGAAGATAAAGAAGTATAAGACATGGGCACTGCTTCAAAGAGCTTCAATATCTACTTGATGGAAACCATAGTCAACAAAATGGAAGAATATATAAACACAAAGGTGAATGTTAAATATAATGTTAAATGCTCTGACAGAGGCAGAAAGCCTGAAATATAGTACAGCTGAAAAGCCCAACTCCTCGTAAATTCTAGATCAGTGTAGTTGTATATAATTATATATTGGCTTTATGTTATTGTATATTATGTTTATATATTACATATTATGAATACTATTACTGAAAGCTCATTAAGTGCTAGGCATTGTCCATAATAGACTCACCATGGTATTACAGGTGAAAATTATTACCATAAATTTGCTGATTAAAAATACATCATGAGGTACCTTATAAATAGTTTCATAGCTAGTTAAGTTAGTAGAACTTGGATTTAAATCTGTGGCCTAAGATTTCAAAGCTCCTATTGGATTAGAGGACTATAGAAATCAAGAAAGGATTTACAGAAGAAGGGATGCTTTAACTCATCTTCAAGAACTATCAGGGCTCGCTTACTTTGCAGGAAAATAGAGCATTTCAGGGAAGAATGTTGCTATCACCAAATGGCAACAAGGCAGGAGTTAGGGTGACATAAACTTAACTCAAGGAAAAAGGTATCCACAGAGAGGAAATGCTAAAGGAACAAGGGGAGAGCCCAGGTTCCAGATGACACAGGGCCACAATGCTCTTACAGATGGATGTCACCATTGAAGGTTTCAAACCTGATGAATGGTGTTTTCTGAAGGCAAATCTGACCAGTTTGCTTTTTTCTTTTCTTTTTAGAAAATACAAGAGTATAATTGATTATATCCTACTCCTAACAGAGTGGAGAGAGATCTGTAGGATAAATACTAAAATAGATAGTTGGAGGGATGTTCGTTAAGTTTAAAAATGAAAACAAAGCAGGGAAGAAAGATAAAGCATACTGTGGGTGATGTGTAAGATGACCCAGAAAGGTCTCATTGAGCAGCCAATGCTTAAACAAAAGAAGATTCAATGTCCTTCCAGGTTTCTATTGCAGTAAAGTCCTATCCCTCCACCATGGTTTGGATTATCACTAACAGCAATCTCATACTTCTTTTAAGGGTTGTTTTTCCTTTTGGGATCATATTGTTTATTTAATTAAGTACATGTTTATGACATCCAACTTATGATCTTTACATATTTTTATAAACTTAGGTAGTGCTTTTATAATTATTTAAGTAAACATTTATTTGTTTTTGATATGTTTAAAATCCATTCATTATGGTGTCAAACTCATTTTCACTGGGGGCCGCATCAGCCTCACGGTTGCTTTCAAAGGGATGAATGTAATTTTAGATCTGTATAGATGTAGCTATTCCTTAATAGTTAAGTGAGCCAGGTAGAAAAAAGGTGCCAAGCTGAAGGTGCCAGGCCAGGTAAAACAAGGTGGAGGGCTGGACTCAGCCTACAGGCCTTGTATTTGCCACACATGGTGAAGGGGAATACATGAATCTAAAATAGATCTAATGTGTTCCACCTCTACCAAGCTCTTCATCAAGTTAGTCTGTCCTGTTCACTCTATTTTTTTAACAGACACATTCACCTGGGTTGTATACAATTTAAATACAGAGACTTTATCAATTTCTGGATCTTCGGATTCTTCTAAGTTTGTACCTATACTTCTACAGAATTTTTGGATTTTTTTTGTCATCAGAATACCATGGGAGATTAGATATCACTTAAAGAACCCAGGAAACTTAAAGAAGAATGATCCTTTTGATTTAAGTAACCTAAAGAGTTTTTCTTAAATGTCATCACTGGTCTCGATGGTCCTTCATTTATAGATTAGTTATGGCATTATCTACTCTGTGGTGCATGGAATTGCCATCCTCTTTTTCCTTCTCTTTCCATTTGTTCTTTCTTCTTTCTCAATAGTTTATTTTAAAAGACTAGTTCATTTAAATAAAGCTTATTTAAGTTTGAAGAGTTAAAAATTTATTTTGTTTAAAAATAAAACATTTAAAAATGTTCCAGTGATACAAAACATTTAACCAAGCTCCTCTTATGATAACATAAAACTCACCAACAACATTTTAATTGAGATGATTGTTATTTGTTCTTCCCAGCTATAGGTGAGGAAGACAGAAAAACAATATGTGTTTCCCAAGAGTCTAATAGGAAAAGAATGAGATTGTGCCTTTTGTTCAAACTCCCACTCCACGGAAACAATGAATTGTCTGTACAACCTGTTCTGGACTTCTGTATTTTAAAACTAAATGATTGTAAGTATAGTTGTGGATGAAAGAAACAGGGAAGATTCCGTACAGAGAAAAAACAGTTTCATCATATTTTGGTCTTAGAATGCCAAAATGGTAAAAAAAAAAAAAAAAAAATACTGTAAATCTGAAAACTTATGTTGCAAAATTATTATTCATCAGGTTCAAATTGGATGGATTCCTGCTCATAAGGCATATGTACCTTCTAATCAAGTTTGGTGTTGTCAAAATACTTGGAAAGAATCATGAGATGGTATGATAAACCATCAGCTCTTTCTAGGTATTATTCAATGTTACAAAGTTAGACCAGATTTTACTGCTAATTTCTTCTAGTTGAGTCTCTCCTGCTTTCAGGGCATAGGCTTAATGTTATAGGTGTCCATCACTGCAGTGACACTGCCTCCTTTTTAAGGCAGCATGACATAGTTTTTATGAACAAGGACCCTAGAATCAGACTGCATGAGTTCAAATCTCAGCTCTGTCACTTAATAGCTATGTGGTCCTTGACCAGAGTTACTTAACCTTTCTGTGCCTTGGTTTTATCATCTATTAGATAAGGATAATACTGATATCTAGAAACATAAACATAGTGACCTAGCATATAGTAGGACCTACTTGTTAACTATCATTGCTATTATTTCTAAGGTCTAGAAATTAGAAATATTATGAGACCCATTATTTAAACACTAGTAATAAAAAATAAATGAGATAGCATACACATATTTAAAGTTTACTGTTTTGAAACTTTTTCTTAAATATATACCTATGGTTGAAGTTTCAAATTATATAGCTGATCCTACTAGATAAATTGAGGTACTGCTTATTGAAATGGGGGGAAATGAAGGAAAGGGAGATATGGAAGAGAGAGAGAAGAGATGGCAGGAGGAAGTATCAAGAGCTACATGTAAAGCTTGAGACTTTTACATTAATGGTTTGTATAACCTGTTTATTTTTATACCAGTATAAAGATACAGGTTTAAAAATGTATGGGGATAATAAGTGCCAAAGTTAGGATATTGATTATTTGTAGGAGGGAGATAGGAAAATGAGATCCAGGATGGGTCATTCTGTGGGATATCCCAGGAAAAATGTTAAATATAACTTTGTATGCTAACATATGAATATAACAAGTCTAGGCTGATAATAGCAATATGAGTCAATGGCATAAAGGTATTATTCAAGAGCATTGGAATAGGTGGATGAGGTTACATAGGTAGGAGATATTCAATGTGGAGAACTTAGAAATCAATAAATGAGCAACTTCAACATTTAGGAAGTAGGTAGAGCAGCAGAATTGGGAGAGACCTGGAGAAGAGTCACAGGGGGAGGAGGACAACCAGGTGTGGGCAGCATGATGGGTGGACAATGCTTTTGGAAGAAGGGAGTCATCAACTATCAAGGCCAACTGAGAGATTAAGATGATTAACTTTGTAAGAATGACATGGTTTGAATAGTGAATATATGGTTGCATTTATCATTAAAATGTTCACTGAGTTTGTGAAAAATATTCAAGAAACAGGGAATAAGATGGATGTTTGATCAAGAGAAAGAGTTTTGGTTTGTTTTTAAGAGTAGTATAATATAATGAATAATGTTGACATTTCAAGGTGGGGGGAGTAACTGAAAGATTGAGTCATTGAGTAGATAAGTTTGCTAAGACAGTAAAAACAACCCCGAAGTATAATATAAGAAAACAAATGAAGATGGTGGGACTTGAGAAATTACTGTTCTTCCACTGGCTTCTAGTTTTGTCTTTTAGTATTGCTTCAGTCATACAGAAAGAGTGGGGTCATTGGCAGATTTGTATGAGGACAATTCACAGCCAATATTTTATAGTTGTCTGTTTGTTAGCCCAAGAAGTGGGGCATTGTTTACTAACTAAATGATGTCATGTTATAGAATGAAAATTAGGGTTCCAGGGGCTCTACTTTGAGATGCACCTCTAAATCAATATTTGATCTTGGTCTAACCATTTAAAAATCTCTGAACCTCACCTTTTATTTTTATAGGAGGCTGATATAGATAATTTAGAATGACCAATAAATAATTTATGGCATTTCTTGCTTTATTATAGTCTTTAAAAAGGCACCATCAAAATAATTACATATACACTTATTTTGTATTCATGAACTAAATTTGTAAAATCTTTTAGGCTTTCAATACGCCCTGTATGAAATCTGTCCCTCAGTGGGAAGTTTTCAATTTCCTAATAGTTTGCCATTTAAAAATTTTAAAATAATTGTATTACTTGAGTGTTTAATTACAAAAATGTGCCTGGGGCATAACATGTAGAATTAAACACAAAAATCAATTAGAATATTTGGTACTTTGGATGGACTGCTTTTGAGATGAAAACAACACTTCTACCCACAATATATTCATCCAGGATTTTCCACCGCTTGCTCCACAGCTTTTGTGATTTTAAGTACACTTTATAAATTTCTATCCAATGACAACACAATCAAAGATGTGCCATGAATCTTTCCTCTGTGCTCTGACAGAAATCTTTGGTTTTTGCCAACTTAGTGTGTAGTAAAAGACATTTAATTTAAGCTGTGGGGGTATCCATTTCCTGTCACACACAAAAATAAATATACATAAAAGTAATAAGAGCGCATAGAAAACAGTGTGGGACAGAGCTGCCTGACTTTAATTTTCTGAAACGCACAGGGATGCAATTAACTCCTAGGGTTGTGATTAGTTTGCTGGAAGCAGGGTCCTCTCAGCAAATTACAGCATCCCCGGCGCCCGTAACAGTGTCATCTACTTGGTGTTATTTATTTGCCTTTGACTTGCAGCCCTGAAGATAAAGTCATGCAGCTTATGGATTAATAATGAACAGAGCCAAGTTCGAATTGCAGCTCTGCCTCGACTCTAATTGTGTGCTTGCCCCCTAGCTTTTTACAAAGTAGATATTTACCAGGACCACAGTGAAAGCACCCGCTTCAGGAGCAATATTTCAGGGGCACCAAAACCCCAGTGAGCAAGAAAAATTGTATTTTAAAGTAATACTTAAAAACTAACACTAGTGTTTGAAACATCAGCATTTGTTCATGATGGACTAGAGGTCAACATTTTAAATAAAGATGGGACCAATCAGAGCGGTGTGCCAAGCTATGCTGAAGCCTAAGACAGAAGGAAAATTCAGTAATATTGATGCTGCTTTAATTTGAATTTTTGATATTGTTCACCATAGGTTTTTGCATTGATTTTTAGTTTTTTGAATATTGCACTAAATACTAAAACTAATTAGTTTTAGTACTGCCTTAAATTTTGCACCAAGGTGATTGCCTCACTTGCCTTAACCGAATCTCAGCCTTTTTATTTTTTATAATTAATAAATATTTTATTAATTTTTTTTAGAGAGAGGAGAGAAGGGAGGGAGAAAGAGAGGTTGCCTCCTGCCTGCCCCCAAATGGGAACCTGGCCTATAACCCAGGTATGTACCCTGACCAGGAATCCAACCTGTGGCCATTTGCTTTGCTGGCCAGGACTCAATGCACTGAGCCACACCAGCCAGGGCTGAACATTCAGCTTTTTAAATTTACCACCAAAATAGCTGCCATGAGTGAAGCACTGTGGCCATAACTTGTTTCTACTGCTGCTGTAGAAGCACAGTTCCTTTTAGAAGCCAACCACTATCCACCACACACCAAGTTTTCTTCCTTTTATTTCCTCTGGAAGGGTTTATTGATGTGCTACTCTAGAAAAATCCTTCTGGGTGGCCCTTAATACTTTTCATAACCAAAAACAACATATTATATCAGGGGAGATAAAGAGTATTTTCGAGGAAAATAAATTCTATATTTTCTGCTCAAAATCAGGTGATAGTTACAAGGAAGGCAGTTGCAACACAATAAAAATTTTCAACTAGAAGAAGTCAGTGAATCTCTCTGTGCATATATGTCAATGAATGACTGCAGTCAAAAGAAAACAATTTGGAAGGGGACTGTTTCCAGCCTCAAAAAGCAAGTGAACACAACGCTGAACTCCAAGATATCCTGGTGCTACCTCTGTTATTCTCTCAACTGGTGAACCACTCTCTTCAGCATTTATTTGAGTTAAAATTTTACAATTTGGGGGATTATTGGATCAGTGTCTGCTGTCTCACCCCGACTTGGAGCTCCATGAGGGGAAGAACCACAACTTCTGTTTGCTTACCTTTGCGTAAATGGGTACTGCATGCCTCTGGCCTCTCCATAGGGAGAGAATCCCTTCAATGTGGGAGGATGAGTACAGCTGTCCTCATGACAAATGAAAGGGCTCGCATAGCAAATAAGTGGAGGGTGTGACAGGGAAAACATACTAATATTTGGGTGAGGACACTTGTGGCAATCCTTCTACCTTGAGATTGGTAAGGAGTTTTCCTTAAGAGAAGGGCACCCAAAAGTAGGTGAGGCCCATCTTCTTTGCCATGTCCCTCCTCAGAAGGTAGATCCAGGAACTAGTACTGATATTCTCAACTTCCTAACCCTTTTAAATTGATGAAAAAAAATCATAGATGAATTTCAAGGCCTAATTTAAAGTTATTCTTCACTTGGAAAGCCTATGGGACTTATAATGACATTATACCTGTGACTTTATACATTATACATTATACATGTGACTTTTTATTTAACTTAAAAATTAATTAATTATTGTTGTATTCCATTTGTCCCATTTCCCCCCATTGCTCTCTCCTACCCTACCCTTCCTATGCCCCCTCCCATAGTGAATCTCACATGTTGTCCATGTTCATGGGTCATTTATACTAGTTCCTTGACTAAACTGTTCCCCTCCTGATATACTCACTACAGCACATATGATAACTTTGTGTGAAATGAAAATACAGGGGGTTCATATTCACCAAGACACAGGGAAATCTGATAGAATAATAATGGTTCAAATATTCAATGACCATGAGGTAGATGGTGCCTTCTAGAATTTTACAACATAGAAATTATACAATACTACCTAGAAGCTACTGTTTCAATATTATGTTAGTTATGGTCATGTCCTATATTTGTCTTATATCTACAGAGTAAATGTGATTCCTTTCCTCATTGCCTCCCCCTTCTTCTCAATAGTTAACACAAATTAAGCCCATAGCAAATATTGAATAAATACTTCCTGGCTAGTGAATTGAAGGGAAGAAGACTAATTCTGAAAATATAGGTGCTTTTATTTGATCTTTTACTTGTTTTATAATTGTTCTACAGTATGTTCTATTTTTATGATCATACAGACATGTTTCAAACTTGTCAAAAATCTGAAACCTAAGTACTTAATTATGACCAAGCCTAAGTGACTGTGCCTTGTCTGATTTGAAGGATAATATGCCCTGCATATTTTGCAAAAACTTAATATAATACCACATAACCCAGGGCATGCAATTCCTTTATCCTCTCATTAAATACAATTACATCTTTACTGTTATGTTACATTTTAGATCTCTAGGATAAGGTCTGCAGCTATCTGAGGCAAGCAAAATGGACAATCTTTCAAATGAATTACATGTTAATAGGGTGGCATTCTTATATTTTGATCTCAAATTAAACTAAATGGAAATGCTTATGTATTTTTTCTGTGCCTACCACAAATTTAGAAAACAACCCTACTTTGGGCACAGCCAATCTGAAATGAAATATAAACAGATAATCGCAAACAAGAGCTGTGTTTACATCCAGGATTTTCTGTTTTTGTCCTTTAAATTAATTGGGACCACCAGCTGGTCTCAATTAATAATGCACTTGGCTAGCCCTGGCTGGTAGCTCAGTGGAAAGGTGCTAGCCTGAGAACCCAAAGGTCGCTGGTTCAATTCCCAGCCAGGGCACATAACCAGGTTGCAAGCCAGATCTCCAGCCAGGTCCGTAGCTAGAGGTAGATGAAAAGCAACCATACATTGATGTTTCTCTCCCTCTCTGCCTCTCTCCCTTCCCCCCTCTCTCTCTAAAATAAAATAAAAAAATAATAAAAATCTTTAAAAATAAAGAAAGAAAATTTAAATGCACTTGGCTATTATTCACCTTTTCAAGTGCTAAACAATAAGTAGTGAGATTTAGAAAATCCACACAGTGAGCTTGGAACATTCCATAGCTATAGATACTTTTAAAATTCCCTAAATCTACTATTCATCCTTCTTGTGGCTTTTTACAATTGACATAAAAATCTCGCCAAAAGTGAAAATGAGAACTTCACTAATTTTCATTCACCAATAACGGCAGAAGCCCCCTCCCCATGGGTTGTTAAGTCTGAGAGATGTGTGAACAAACATGATAATAAGCAAGTAAAGTGTATCATAAAATACACTGTGTTCATTTATTGTGACAACTGGGGTGTAATTATGCTAGGAAATGTGTTGCACTTTAGTCAGTGAAAGTAATAAAATCCGAACACCAGGAGACCTTTCTTTAAGGCTGTGCTATTAAACTACTTTTGAAGAGAAGGTGAACAATCTAAAAATATGGGAGGAATGTTTGGTTTTATAGACTAGCCAAGCAGGGGTTAGTCAGTCTCTTACAGTCTCACAAATACAGCCTCTCTGGGTTTTGTTTTGTTTTTTTTTATTTTCCTTATTACTTGTGGGTATAGAACCAAAGAACAGTCTCCTCCATTGCTGGCAATTATAATGTCTAAATTTGTATGGATTACTTATGTTCTTCATCTCCTTTGCTCCCCTCCAATTAAGGAAATATGAAAGAAAGAAAAATAAACCCTACATTATATTAGAATAGTCTCCACAAGCTGTAACTAAAAAAGCAGGAGGAAATTTATATCAGGATACGGAGACAAAGGGACCCTGGAGATGACAATGTGACAAGATGACAAGTAGGTGTAATGATTAAAGCATTAACAGAGGTCACAAGGAAAAGTGAAAGGAACATGTAATTTCAGGTTAGGGAACCCTGGGCTTCCCAGAGTGAATTACTATTTGGGCAAATGTAGTTAATTGAATTTTATGATGTTTTCTATGAATATTAAAAATGCATATCTTTTACTACCCTAATAGTTTTATTGCTACTGTGAGATTTATGGACAGTGATACACCAAAAAGCATATGCAACAATTCACTAAAGACCACCGAAGTGGGTTACTACGGTTTCCTTTCTGTGCTTTGGCAGCCGACAATTGCCATCATAATTACAGGATTGGAGCCAGCTGCCAACCCAGTGAACAGAACCACGTGGCTCCACATGAAATAGAAGCAGTTCTAACATTAAAAAGAAAATGAGTGTTAAACCAGAGGGACCTGTAGGGACAGCCTACAGAAAGCTGCGTATTTTTTTCCTGAGCACTGAATGACCAACTCTTACATTATCCCATTTGCTGGCCCAGAAAGCAGCAGTGTCAGCCAAGACCTTTCTGGTTAAACTAAGACAATCCAATGAAATGTCTGCATTCCGAGTTGCTTACCAGAGGGCTGGTGAATTGAGACCCATTATGGGCACAGCAAATCCTAGATTTTAGATTGTAAAGCTTATTCCTTCCAATGCCTTAAAGCAGGAAGCGAAAACTGGCCTTGCTTTGATAAAACCGTTGCGTTGGCATGTCTAGCTGGTGGAACCAGTGGAGATTACCAAAAGTCAAGGTGATGCGAAAATAGTGACCTTGAGAAGATGAAATCTCTACTGGATTTTTTAAAGTCTGATTTACTAAACAAGTTAAACCACACATGCATATGTTAATATTTCATTCTGAAATCTGAATTTCACTAAGAGAAGTCTTACCTCAGTTCCTTGAGTCATCTTAGTCTTGCTCTGCCCTAGTTCCATGTTCCTATTACAGCAAAGCTTCTCACCCTGCAACCTGCTACGTATCACCTGGGATCTTGTTAAATGCAAATTTTGATTCAGTAGGTGTGCAGTGGGAGGGAAGGTTTGTGAGTTCGTATCTCTAATGAACTTGCAGGTGTTGTTTTGGCCCTTGGAATACACTTTGAAAAGCAAAATATTAAATCACTTCTTAAATTGTAATGATCTGTACTCACACCAGTCACTTCCTCCTTATCTATGAGCTTGTTGAAAGCAAAGGCAAAGGCAGGACTGCAATAGATACCAATTATAGAATGTCTACCAGTTTTGAGGTACAGTAAGTGTCTTACTATATGTACCTTTAATTCTCAAGACAACCCTGCAAGATCTGTGACCATGTTCCCATTTTACAATAAAGACAAAGAAGAGCCTTAGATAGATATATTAATTGACTTGGCCTTGGTCACACAGGGTACCATGAGGTAGTCAGAATGTGATTCTGGATCAATTTGCCTCCAAATCTGTTTTCTGTCCACAGTACTGAGAGCACCCTCTTTTTTTTTATTTCTGTATACACAGAGCCTAGAAGAGCCCCTAGTAATATAAAAGGTACTCAATATGTGTGTTTGGATCTGTGACTACGTCATCTATAGCTTCTCCTTTGCTCACACTACCTCCCTTGTTTGAAATGCCCTCCCTGCTTCTCTCTACCAGGTGAAGGTACAACTCTGTCCTGTCACCCCCACTTCTATCCTGCTCTCCCGTGCTTGTCCTCTTTCTGAATTCACAACCAGCAACTGTTTGCACCACACAACCCACACTTAAATTGTTACAACCCTTACTAACAAAATAGATGGCCCGTGCTACAAATATTTGTTGAATACACAGCTACTAAGCACCAAGGCACTGTTGTAAGCACATGTGATAGGTCATGAAACAAAACAAACACCCTAGTCACCCTGTATCTTGGAAATCATCTGCCCAACTACATGAAAACTCCTTTGGGACTAGGACTGAATCATTTCATTTCCATAGTTCTCACAGCATTTTGTATATAGTAAATGTACAATTAGTAACAGTCTCAGGTTTGGGTAATTTACCATGTAAATATGTCCCAAATAAGTGTGAGGCCTTCCTGTTTTTTCCACAAGTGACCCTTACAAGGTGGAATGACACTTTCACTCATTTCCCACCAGCAGAAGGAAATGTTTTAGGCCAGAAGCAGAGGTACTCAAGTCTCCTCCACAATATAAGTATCAGCCAGAGATAAAATGCTCTCAAATTAAATCATAGTTTCTAGAAAAAGAAAATGATCGTGGAAGAGGCAGCTTCAGGAAAGTTTAGCTTCACTGCCAAGATGATCCTTTTCCTCATTGCACAACAAAACTATAGGCCAGAAACCTACTCAATAAAAAAAAAAAAAAAAAAAAACTCATGCTTATTACCTCATGAATCTTTTTCAACAACATCTCAAATGTGCACTATCTTAGAGGAAACATGGATTTTCCTGGGTTATTCCAAATGTCCCATATTCTGCTTCATAGAAAGCATCATTTTTAAAATTTACCTTTGGTTAATATATCCCTATTTTTTATTATTTTGCATTTTGAAGTTTATCTTTTAAAAAAGGTTTTATTGAAATATCAAACATAAAATAAGTAAACCATGAATGTATAGTTCAATTAATTTTCAAAAACTGGACATGTCCACATAAAGTACATCCCACAAGTCCCCCCCACCCTATTTTCCTCTCCAGTCACTACTACCCCCAAGATAACCCAGTAACCTGACTTCTAATACTATAGCTTTATTTTTTCCAGGTTTTCATTTTTAAAGTCTGCACATTCATTGAAGATATACAGAGGCTTTCTGGAAGCTGCAGCCTTTGTAAAGTTCCATGTCATGTGTTGGTTACATATTCGTATGCATCAGTATAGGATACAGGCCTGTAGATGAATGATTCAGAAGAAGAAATACATAGTCCTCTATTGCACTCTGTTGGTTTATGCTTATCTAAGGCTGAAGAAATCTGCATGTATTAGTTCATCTTGAGTATGTTCTAAACCATTTGAAGTGGAAGTAAAGAACACACATGAGTTCTCTCAGTCTGACTGTTTCAGTCAACACTAAGAGACCGCATAACGCAATCTGCAGACCGTGAAATTTTAAGCGAGACAAGCCTGAATTCTTGTCATGTAAACATGGAAATACTTCAACTTATACACACCTTTTATAAAATAGATGTCATACTTTTTGTTATTCAAGGCTGATGTGAGAAGGTATGATTTTAATATAAAAACCCGGAACATGGATGTTCAATTAGTAGTTGCATTCTTAATCATATTAACAATCATACACCCCTAATTATATTACTGGGTTTTTTAAATCATGAGCAAGCATTTATTTAAGTATCAATAATAATTACGTTTAGCATTTAACTAAACAAGTATACAGGTGTAAGCCCAGCACTTTCAGCTTAAAACAAATTTGATGTAAATAAATATCTGAAAGGAGCTATAAATAAACAGCTATACAAACATGAAAGAAACAAATAGCTGAAGTCTTTGGCTTGTGTTTCAGGATTAATTCAAAGTTTCCTTTCTCAAAACAGGAAGACACACCATTAATCAGATCTCTTTTTCCAAGTTCTTCCTTTATATAGGACTTGGCAGGAAAGGTCTTTGGCTAAAATATAGTTTAAGATTAGTGTGGTGTGACTGAGCTGTAGGCTGCATCCTAGAAGAGCCTTAAACATGAGTAAAAATAGGTCTGAGGGTTGAGGGAAATCGAGAGAAAGAATACAGGGAGAATGAATCATCATAGACCACAGATCCTTGGAGCCCTAGGGACCTTAAACAGGAGGCAAACCAAGTTGTTCCTTTTCTAATGAGTAAATTGAGGCCCACAAAACTCAAGTGACTTGTTCAAGGTCATATACTGGGGTCCTGGTGGAAGAATGATCATATATGGGTCATGTTACATTAGTAAAGACAAAAAAAAAAAAGAAATATGAAGGTATTACTACATATGGGATATTTACTAATGAGAAGGTCCATTGTTTCTGGGGAATTCTTAGTGAACTGAGACCACATTTACTTAGCAAGTGGTAAGAAAGAGTAGGTAAAGATGTGAAATGTTTTCGGCAATGAAAAAGGATGTCATGTGAAGAACATACAGTCTCATAGACATGGCATTTTTGAATGGTTCAACTGACGAGTTTCTTCTAGGTTAAAATTCATTTGCAGATTTGAATACCATTTTATTTCCTAGTCTATACTGATTATCAGAAAATTATTCCAAAGGATAACAACAGAGGACTATGCGTGCACTTGGATTTATTCATCCTCCTCATATTACAGGGACAATTTTGCCTTGAACTAGATTTTTTCACAGCATGAATAGTGTGAATGGAAACTTTTCAAATATTCTTAAGACTGCCAGCCAACGGAGGAGGCTGATAATCAAAATAAAAATTTGTGTCACATCTTTCAAATCACCATGTAAGAATTATCCAAGATTGTATCAAAACTGTCTCATAAATCTAATCATGCTGTTTTACCTACAAAAAATGTTTAGAAAGTGCTTCCTTTATTCTATTAAATCAAATCTTTGTTATCTGGAAAGCATATAATTAAGAGATGACTTTAGAGATCATCTATTCTAATAGTTCTCAAACTTAGGGGTGTATCAAGACCATCTGGAGGCTTCTCAAATATAGGTTTCTGTGCCCTGCCCCACAGTTTCTAATTCAGGAGGTCTGAGAATAGGCATTTCTAACAAATTCACTGGTTGTGTTGGCACTGCTGGTCCAAAACCCATATTTTGAGAACCACTGATTTAGTCCAGTCCCTTCATTTTACTAGCTCTTTTTTGATTTAGACAAATTCTGGCATTCTTGGGATTCATGTTTTAAGCTTTTTTTTTTTCTCAATCCCCCCAACAACCAATCAAGTTTTATTTCTGATGCTGTCACTATGGGCTTGGCAGACAGAATGTAGTTTAAGTAGATGGAAAACTAGGGATATTCATCATTCTATTCAGCTGATATTGGCAAATTCTTCTAAAATACTGAACCAGAGCAACAAGGTTGGGAGCCTTTTGCACTTAACATTTGTGTATACAACTGTACCATCTTCATCTTATTTACCATGACAAAGAAAAACACCAAAAATATTACTAACTCCAGCTATATAACACCAAATGGGCATTTAGTTCTTCTTAGAGCTGTTGCAGAGGCAAAATTTAGAGAATTCAAGACTATTGGTGGTCTAAACCAGGGCACACAAATGATACATTATTATAAGTGAAATAGTTGGAAGCTTATGTTATTGGTAAAAAAAAAAAAATACCTCAACATTGCAAAATCTTAAAGTTTGGCTAAAAAAGGATCAAATAAGCAGTGTAGCTTCTCATAGTAATGTGATTATTCCTGCAGGTATCCACTAATTAATGAGGAAAAAAATAAAATGTACAAAAGCAGTCATCTTGAAACAACTTAAGCTCTGAGAATTTGTTAAATTTAATGGGATAATATAAAAAGTAGGGCTTCAGCAGAAGTTGAAGAAAATGCAATGTTTCTAATTGTACTACTGTCCATGATATATGCACGCACGCACGCGCGCACACACACACACACACACACTTATCCATATCCCCCAGACAGACACACACATCTTTATTCAAAGCATTTTCTTTCTAGCTAATTCCACATGGAATTTTACTAACAGGAATAAAGATAATGAAAAATGCATTTACAGTAATGTGATAAAACGTAACACATTACCCCTGCCAGATGTTACATAATATGTGGATGCTTTCTTAAAAGAACTGCAGGGGCACACACATCAGCTACCTTGTAAATTATGAAGTGGGTGATTATAATGTATCAATGAAGGTTCATCAATTATAACAAATATGTCACTCTCATGAGGGATGTTGGTAATGGGAGAGGTGAGGCACGTATGGAGATAGGGGGTGTGTGGAAAATCTCCTCATCTTCCTCTTAAGTTGTTGTGAACCTAAAACTGCCCTAAAAATAGTCTTAAAAAACATGTACAAGACACCAACCTTAAAATATTGCTGAACATTTAATGTGTGCTAGGCACTGTGAGAAATGGTGCAAAAAACTAGAAGAATGGAATGTAAAATACATACAGGGAATACTGGCATACACACACATAAAATGACACCTGTCAGAGCAATGTTTGGGGACTCAAGATGCAGAAGAGATCACTGTCTAACGGAGAACTATGCCCTGAATGAACTTATTTGAGCTGGGTCATCTCCATGGGCTGAATTTTCTCAGGTACAGTGCAAGAGGGGAGGAGAAGGACAATGTGCATGAATGAGCCTTTCAGCTAAGATGAAGGCAAAGAGCGCATTCAGTACAACTGTCTCAGTACACATCTGTTTCAAAGAGCCAATGTCTGAGCATACAAAAAACAAAGCATGCTGGGTAGTTGGTAGCTGCACAAAGATGTGGAGAACCTTAAGTGTGGAATGAAAAAAATCAAAACTAAACAAAACTGCAGGATTGTCAGGGAAATAAATGTCAACTAAATCCATGGACAACATTAAGAAAGGAAATATTGGGGTCACAGGAAGAAGATTTTCCAGGTGACCTTAAAACCATAAATGCTAGCTGGTATTGAAGAGCTACTCCATTTGGTTTTACACCACTATAACTTTCAAGGACCCATTTAAAAAAAAAAAAAAAGTACAATCGAGATCATCACACAGCTTTGCAGGCACTGAATTCTAGAAGTGAGGCTGATTCCCCACCCCAGTCTCGTTCTCTCAGTGCGCTCCATAGATCAAGTTTAGTTTCAGAAGATCCAATTTTAAGAACCTTAGGTGTTTTTTTTTGTTTGTTTTTTTTTTTATCTTTGGCACTTCAACAAACATTGAAACAACATTGAAAATGCTTCCAGGTTTTGATTTACAGAATTATTATCACCGTCAATAAAAGGAATGTGCCCAACATACTAAAATCCAGTTTAATTACTTCTGCCATGTCTCCTGCAGCTGAAAGAAAATGGTGTTTCTCTAACGCTTCTCTGTTTTTAATTTAGTAAAAGGGAGCACTTGCTCTGACGGGGACTTACAAGAGCAGATTTATAATTGATGTCATGGAGCTTGGCCCCCAGAAGTGCCAGCAACACAGTCCCACTCTGAGGGTGCAATGATTTTGCATGAATCCTGACCCTTGGTCAGGATTCTTTCAAGTTGGGCATTTGAGTAACCACCAAGAATTTGACATGGAATGTGGCTGGAGTATTTATGCACCATGGCATGAAAGCCTTACAAACATATTCAAAACCCTGATTTTTACCAAGACCACTCCCAGGTCAGTATTTTCCCTGAGCTGCTGGAGTCCTGATGAGACCTTGAATGCTTCCCAATAGATACCAAATATCACAATATACACCCGACCATTCCAGTGCAAACACCAAGCAGCATATAATCTTTCTTTCCCATGACACATTCCATCTGTTCCTCTCCCCACTGGGTCATATGTTATATATTTATAAGAAGCATTCACACCTATGTGAAAAACTGTTTCACTGTCACTGTGAAACATAGCCTCTTCCTTGTTCACGACCCACTTTTTTTTTCTTTTTTCTTAAGATTTTATTTATTATTTTTGAGAGAGGGGAAGGAAGAGAGGCAGAGAGGAAGAGAGACATCAATGTGTGGTTGCATTTTACCTGCCTCCAGCTACAAACCTGGCTGGAGACATGGCTTGCAACCTAACCTGGTTATGTGCCCTGGCTGGGAATTGAACCAGTGACCTTTGGGTTCGCAGGCCGGCATCTTACCCACTGTGCCACCAGCCAGGGCCACAACCCACTTTTTAAAAACACCCTTCTATGTCAGTTCATCCTGTTATGAAACTTGTTTCATTCTGAAATCATTTCAGGTTGTGAAATGCCTTTGTACCTGCCTCTCTCTACAAATGCTGAGGAGATGAAGCCTCAGACTCCACAAGCTATCTTCTGAGGATATGAGAATTTAGATCATTAGGGTCATTAAAATCATATACCCCATAATACCCAGAGCTAGGAGAGCACCCTTGTACCTTATGCTGCTGTAGAATGCCACCAGAGAAGCAGCAATGTCTAACAGCACTATGCTGCTGAGGACACTTTAATTCCTCCTCTTAAAAAAACCCTCCAGCCTCCAGCCAGGTCCTTAGCTGGAGGCAGGTGAGAAAGGCAACAACACATTGATGTCTCTCTCCCTCTGCATCTCTCCCTTACCCTCTCTCTCAAAATAATAAATAAAACCTTTTAAAAAGAAAAAGAACCCTACATGGTTTTTTTTTGAATTTAATTTTATTGTTGTTGTATTATATCCATCCTCTTTTTCCTTCTGTCTCTCCCCTTCCCCACCCACCTACTTCCCATCAAAGTCAATCCCACTTACCCATGTCCATGGTTCTTCCTTGCTAATTTCTTGAATAAACTGCTCCCCTTCTTTGCCTCCTCTTCCCCACTCCTGCCTCCCCCCCTCCTCTGCCCACTGAAGGTCTATTCATTGCAGTCATATATCTGAGAACCCTACACTTTTTAACTGCTATAGTAAATCTCATTACAGACAGACTCCTTTGTTCAAGAAAGGAGGATCACTGAGTAAGGTGCCATTTCTTCACAAAAATAATTTCTTCTTTATAAACAGAATGATTCCTTAATGCAAGTGCAACATTATTTTTTATCATAACCCTTCTCTGGACTCTGCACATTCTTCTGGAGCTTTCTTTCCCTTTCCTACAAATACCAAGGACCCCTCATCATTATTAATAATCCTGTAGTGACTTTTCATGATCTGGCTTCATACATTGTCTTATTTCCTTCATGGGTTTTCCAAAAATCTGCCAAGACTGCACTGCTAATATATAACTTCATTTTTTTTCTTCCTGCATGAACATTAGGTATAAAAAGAACACTGACATATAATTGCCATAATGAAACACTTGGTACACATTTCATTGGTTGGCACAATTCTGAATCTTAGCTGCCCCTTTTTCATGATACACATCATGAATCTGACTCAAGCAAAAGAACCTTGGGAAATAGTTTGCCTGATTTCATTATGAAATATTAAATTATTATTTTTGAGCAACTCAGGTTGTCAAACCACAGAAAATCCCCATCTCTCTTTCATAATCAGTACCTTTTTATAAGCAAACCGAAAGTTAATGACAGTATGTCTTAGACAGCTATGAAATGTTAACTCATCTTTAGAACTGGCAACTGAGCAGATGAGGGGGAGAGCATGTTTCATGCAACATAATGCTTAATATTAAACATAAGAATCAAGAGTCAGATGAGGATGGGGAGAAGTTCACAATTTCAAATGCCAGGCATTACTCACTTCTCTAGAAAACTTTGCATTGGGGGGGGAGACTTCAGTAGCACTGAAATTGAATCTACCCCTCCATGGGAGAAGTTGAGGGTGCAAATAAGAATACAGGCTTGAAATGAGACAGACTGACGTTCAAAGTCTTTCTTTGCCAATTACCAGCCATTTCAACTTAAAGAAGCTTTTTAAACAATCCATGCCTCAAGATCCTCACTTATAAACTAAAAATAATATTTTGAATATTGACAAGATGCATATTATCTAAATATCATGCAAATAGTACCTGTTAATGTCATAAGCAGTAAATATTTTGATGTTATATACATTAAAAATATTTTGTAGTTCTTATGCACTAGCTAGGTATATCCACAGCAACTAAAGACATAAAACCATCTAATGATTTTTAAATTTTAGTCTGAACTAATGATTTTTAAATTTTAGACAACTTCTTTAAAAATATACCCATGATAATCTGATTCCATAAAGTTGGAGAATTATTTAACATTTACTCTCTTTACATATCTTCATTAATAAATGAGTACTAAATTATATATGTTATTTAAACTTATTTAGTGTTATACCAGATTCTGGGAATTCACCATAATTAATCTTCACTTTATTCACAAGGGCTTTTAGTGCATGACTTCTCAGGAAGTAAAACCCATTTAAACAATAAAAGCAAGACTAAAGGCCTCTAATTTCAAAATTTTTCACCTCAGATTCAGACACTGTCCTTCCTACCCACTCGCCCCACTCCCCTGCCTGGATTCTTCCCCTGTATGTTGCTGGGGCTGGACAGCAAAGCGAGAAATCTGAGTGGAATGCACTCACACACAAAGAATGTTACTCAGACCAAGTCTACGGTCATGGAGCTCTTTGAGATTTTATCTAGTGAGAATTGGAACCACTGTAATCCCTTAAGAAAGATTAACCAAGGTGACTGACAAAACCTCTCAAGGGAGTCCTGGTCAAACTAGCTCTATTGGGATATGACCTCATGACCACACTAATGCAAACAGTGAAGACCCCTCCATATTTGCATAAAACCAGAATGAAGAGCACCAACATACGAGCCAAAAACAGAGAGCACTAGCAGGGGAAAGAAATGCAATTGGGTCTTCCCTTTGGATTTCCAAGGCCAAACTGGCACCATTTACACTGACTCGGAAAGGCCATCTTGAGTCATGGATCGTTCAGCTGCTGAACAATACAGGGGACTCATCTGGTCAAATACAGCAACACTTCCCTCCGCTGTTTCGGTGCTTCTCCTCACTTAAATTTTCTCACGTAGCTATATCTCCAAACTGTCCATCATTTGACAGAATTGTGATATGAAAAGATCAGTACTTCCTTTTATGCATCTATTTTTATGATGTCTATTGCCAAGAAGAGAAACAAATTTATATAAAAGATAGCACTTCTGTCACATAGTACCTTTATCATACTTATGATTTCCTTCATCTTTTTTGCATTTTTTGACTCAGTATGAACAGTTACTTTAAATCCTTTATGGTTTAACCTATGCCAGGTCTGATGCTGCATTCCCATAGACAGGTTTTCTCAGGCATTATTAGTAAATATTGCTTATGAATTGCTCTAAACCACCTAAGAGCTACCATTAGAGCTGCTAGAACATTCAACATTAAAAGTCATAATACTCATAATGAGGATCTGGTTGTGGACACAGTTAATTGCTAAATTTTATTCAGCCTTAAATAATGTCAGTAGCAAATCAGCTCACAGCTTAATACTATTGGCCATTCTAAATGAAACAGAAATGATGTTGCTTTGATTCAAATTACTTCTGTATATATTCTCATGCATTGCCAGATGCTGATGCTCAGATACTGGATATGGGATAGGATTCTCTTTCGAACAGCAAAATAATGGGGAGAAACAAAGCTGAAGACAATTTTAAATGTCATGGTAATAATTCCCAGTCAAGTGTATTTTATCTTTGTTTCAGTGAACATTTCTAGTCTTGTATAAAGGATACATTCTCATCAGGAAGATTTTCTTTTGGCAAAATTCTGAATTCTGAAAATAGCCTTTTGGTGGCAGTGCCCCTACCCTCTCACCACCAAAATAATAGCACTATGATGTATTATTCCCTTACAGTAACAGACATCATTGGTGCTGAACTGTAACTTAGCACACAACATTTCTATACTAATGTAATGTGACAATGTTATTATGTTCACTATTTTCCATGTGATCATAGCCATATTCATCTTTTCCAACCTGACGTTAAATTCACTAATATAGTTATGTTCTATTCTGGATCAATGGGAAAATGCAGAAAAGGGTTATTATAGCATAATGGTTTGATGACAGTGTGTATGCAAACATGGATAGGTAGCGTGTCGATTTGTATAATGAATGTAAATGCTCGGATGCAGTACATAGCAAGCAATCAATAAGTGATTACACCCAAGAGAAAATTCACAAATAGCTATAATATGTGGTATGTACAAAAGCTGTTGCTCTAAGATTTTAGAAGAAGGAAAGGTAAGATTCAGCTAAGAAGACCAGGGAAATTTCCATGGGATGAAAGAGTTTAGGTAGAAGCTGAAAATGGAAAATGTATTTCTTCAAGCAGATCTAGTGAAGGGAACATATTGCACATCGAATGAGCACATTCCCCAAGAGGAAAAATTAGCACAAGCAATGGTGAGGGAAGTAGAAAAGTGCAATGTTGTTCAGAAAGCCACAAGTAAAATAATTCACAGTAACATGGCATACGAACAAGGTCTGCAATAGGTAAGACTGAAAATGAGAGCTAGGGTCAGACCATGGAGGTTCACAAACTACTAAATGATGAACTTGGACTGTATTGTGGGCTACTGAGGTGTACTAGAAATCCTTACACAAGATTAATTTGCCTAGTCACATTGATTTAGTGAGATGATACTATCAGCAAATATATAATATGCAAAACACTGGGCTTATGAGTCAAAAAAAAATTAATGGACTATTTTTCCTGGGAGAACCATATAGTCCTACAAGGAGATAAGATCAAACATGAGTAACTACAAGGTAGAAAGTGATAGCTAATAACACAGCATAAACAAAACTACGAGAGTCAGGGGAGAGAAAATATTACCATGGTCAGGAGAAATCAGAAAAAGCTGATGGTATTTAAACCAAGGAGACCAGGATGAAGAACAAAACTGGTGCACAGGCACGAGATGAATAGGAGGATAAAGAAATAAGTAGTAAAAAACTCAAACTAGAGATAATACAATAACCAGAAAAATAATATTGGCTCCACGAAATATGGTATGAATCTGAGAGAATTGAGGAGCTGAGTACACTACACTACTACATGCTCACACACTCACACATACACAACAATTGTTTGTGTCAGAGAGTAAGTGCCTAGATATCAATTTTCCAGGGAAGAAAGGATTTCACAAACACTGTCTTTGGAAAAAAGACTTTGACATCATTTTGGCTAAGTGCCTCTTTTTTGAAAGACTCCTTTAAGTTCATTAATTAGTATGATTTATCCAAGATTACACTTACAAGCTAAAAGGTATTCCCATCTTCCCACTGTTAATTATAACTCTAGGATAATGTAAATAAAATTTCCTAGTTTCTCTTACCTACTCTATGAAACTTTAAAGAGAGATGACATTTGGAAAGTTTTTTGGGGAGTATGGGGGGTCTCTTTTGCAATGTAGTGTGTCCTCTCCCCTTATAAAATGTTTTATTTCATTTTTGTTTGTTTTCTATGCAGTTGAAAGCTGCAGTCACAGAGTTTATGAATAAAGTCCACATTTGAAAGTACAATTTTTATTAAGAAATCAAATACCCTACCTGGCTTTATTTTAAAGTCAACCTCTCTACAGAAAAGGAGTTCATTAAAAATCTCAGGAATCACACTAATTCCATTTGTGCAATATATAAACAGTAAGGTATGGAGGCAAGGTTTATTTTGATCAATTTGAAAAATGAAGAAAACTGCCCTGCTACTTTTGCTGCCATATCGATTATAAATCCTCAAGGTAATAGTTACTACTGTACCTTCTACAAATTATAGTTCATATTAAAAGTAAGATTTGCTTTTAAATATATATTTTCACCTTTATAGCCTCACCACCAAAACTCCAATGCACAAACCAGGAAACTATTTCACATTTCCAGAAAAACCTAGTAAGAGGTAATGATTTAATCAAATTACATGTATTCTGAGAGTCCTCCAAAGTAATTTTAATGCTGATTGTGCAAGAGGCATTATCAAGAGATACCTTTAATGTATGACATTTAGCTTACTTACAAGAAAATAACAAATAGCCTTATCATTGTCATCACCACTACTATCACCCAGGAGCAGCAAATAGTTTCTATAAAAATTATTTGAAGACAGCATGATACTTAGAGTAGGATCTTGATGTTTCCTTAGGAAATGTCTAGCAAATACATACAGAAAACACATTCTTTATACTTAACCGGTATATAAGGATACACGATCTCACATAATCAAATGGCAACTGTTTTATAAAACATGGAAACTGCCCTGGCTGGTAGCACAGTGGATAAGGTGCCAGCCTGCAAACACAAAGGTCACTGGTTAGATTCCCCAGCCAGGGGACATAACCAGGTTGCAAGCCAGGTCTCCAGCCAGGTCCATAGCTGGAGACAGGTGAAAGGCAACCATACATTGTGATTCTTTCCCTCTCTCTCTCCCTTCCCTCTCTCTAAAAATAATAAATCTTTTTTAAAAAACCATGGAAACTAGATTAAATAAAGTTTAGCAGAGAAAGTTCTTTAGAAAGATGAAAAATATTTTCATTTTCATTCAAAAAAAAACAAAACTCAGCTACCACCTGTAGTCATATATCTGTCATGATTGAACTCAAGATTAAAATGTTGTCATAATAAAATCATAACATATTATCAGTCTTCTGACTATCCTTGAAAATAAGTTTATGTTATTTTCTGTGGGGTAGGAGCAAATGAAGGAAATTGCTATTCTATGTATACACCTACCTGTCTTTATTAAAAGCATCTATAAGTCACTTGCTTTGCTTTATGTATATATAGGTATTTATTGACTCTTATGTAAGATTCATATAACTCCAGTGGGGTTCTTCATGTGATTTGATTTGTAGGAATACGGTGTTTGCAAATGTATGATAGCTTGAACGCATGTTTATTGCTTCAAGTTTACTTGTAATTCTGTGGAAGATGTCACTGGTAGAACAGAGACTATTTCTCAGTCTATGATGGTGTGATCTTTACAGGTGTCTTCCAAGCACGGTTTCACTTAACATTAGTTGCTTGTTATTCCTGTATTCAATATTTCCAATAAGAAATTTGAAGATAGATGGCGAATTGTATTACATTGCTAGGCGACAGATCAGTTCAATGAAATATTATAGTTTAACCCCCACCTTCAACATTGTGCTACATGTATCTACTAACATGAAGAGAGTCACATAGAAAAAGGTCAGAATAAATAAACACTAGTCTTTCTTTAAATCCACACTCAATTCTAGTCTTTGCATGGAAGTGCAAACCTTTAATCATCACATCATCTATCACATCATCCAAGAGCTTTCCTTAAATGCTATGTTAGGAAACATCATGCATGTACCCTGTTTTATAACCAGGGAGGTTTGCCAGAACTATTTCCTCAATAGAGTGAAATGCAATGTTTTTAGGAAATGCCTTGATTCTTTTAATGAAATGTTGAATATTATCTATTTGAAAGTTGAGAAACAGAACATCATCCTATCTATCAGTTAATTCGGTCTCAGAATCCTCACTGAAGCCACGTAGGGAAGGCGTTAGAGGACATGACATAAGGTGAATCCTGTGTTCCTTTGTCATGATTATACTGTGGGACTCAAGTGGGGAAACACCCACAAGTGGTTAAAATATAAAGCAAGTACTACCAGGACAAAGTTTAAACATGCTTTTAATAAATGACAGATATGGACTTGAAGTGACATAGAGACAGGAAAAGAGTAATAAGATCTGTCACTTACTGAAATTACAGCTCTCAAAATGTAACCCTATAAAATTAAATATTACTTTACAGAAGGCACTACATAGTCCCTTTCCAAAACAAGGGATTGACTTCACATATAGGAAATAAAAACATTATTTTCAACAAGGTAACCATTAGCAATTTAAAACACACACACACACACAAGTTGAAAATGAAAAAATCTCCATCATCATCCTTATATTTAGCTAAGAGCATCCTTGATTTATACTTTAGTATTTAAAATTGTCCCTTCTGTAGAAATACCTACTTATGATAATAATTTAGTCGCTGGTAATATGAAGAGTCCCAGATTTTAGACCCTGAGTATCATACAGTAACAGAAACAGAGATGAAGACCAGTTGATTGTAGAGAGGTACTTACGGTCATTGCAGAGTGGCCCACTGAAGGAAGTCATACTACAGTCACAGCTGAAGCCATCCCATTGCTGCAAGCACACACCCTGATTGGAACATGAGTCCTCTTGGCAGGTTGTGCTGGGCCCTGCAAAAAATAAAAATAAAATCCAAAAGAAACTTGGGTTGTTACAAAAAATCCTAAAGCGTTTTATGCATGAGCTAGGTCACAGACAGTAGTTGCCAACACCTCAAATTATATGGCCAAACTCTTGAAAGTTCTAGTTCACACACCTATGCTAGTTACAAAGAAGCAGTCATATGAAGGTTTTCAAAAGTTTCAAATACAGGATAAAATACATATTAGTAAACTAAACCAACAAATAATAAAAGCAAGCACATAGCTTTCTAGTATCATCATGGTAGCAGGTAATCTCATTGAATCATCAATAATTCTCTATCACCATTTGAATTTTAGAAAAATACATGGATCTCCTTAACTTCTGACCAATGGACAGAGACACCATGAGAAACGTAGGTTTCTACTTCATGAGTCTGAGATTAAGATTGGCAAACGTAACTAAAGAGAGGTATGCAAAAAATGTCTTAGGATTTCTAGAAGTTACCTTGCACAAACTATGGATATATGATTGTTGGGTGTTTTGGATAGGTATGTTGGCAAGTATCAATCCACATGCTTTGACAATTTCATGCAATTACACATAAAATGAATAACTGTATAAATGACATGCCCCATTTTAACATACAAGTGAAAAGAATGCTATTCTATTTCTAAAGATTGTAACTAGAACACTGAAAAACAACTAATAGAAGGATGATCAAAGCACTAAAGGTTACCACTAAACAAACATATTCAAGACTGAAAGCCATTATGCAAACTATGCTACAGAATCAGGCCTCTTGAATAATATTCAAAAAAAGGGGGAAAATTAAATCTGAGCCCAAACAACACTCACTGCCAAAATGTAAAAACTGTTATTTTGAGGTTTCCACTGTGTAATTTGGGGTTTCAGTCTTGTTTTATACACACAGGGCTATCTACCTTGCAAGTCAGCTTTCATCAATGCAACTTTGCCAGCAAAATTAAAAAAAAAAAAAAAAAAAAGCAAAATATATTAAATGTTAGTAAGCAATACTGAAATGGGGCAAACACAGAACATCAGATTCAAAAAGCATGCTGCTGTAAAGGGGGAGAGAAATGCTATGTAAAGCAAATAAATTAATACCAACAGCCATAAATTTTAAGCAAAAATGATAACATGGTAATTTATTAGAAGTCTACAATATATGTGCATATACATATATAAAATGGTTAACTGAGCAGATGGCATGTAATGGAGGAAAATTAAAAGGGTTTCTGTGATTTTTCCTCTCTTGGATAGATATGAATGTATGACCAAAGTGAATGTATTGCTTACTTGGAACACGTGACACCTTTGTCACATATAGATACAGCATAGATGGTGGGCATTAGAAGACCAGTTATCCATTTCCATCTTTCCCATCTGAATCTTTTTTATCTTGCTATTGAAATTAAGACTTAAAACTATGCCAGCTATTCATGCCAACAGCTGAACTTAAGAGTGGCACCATACTATCAAAATATATGTATCATTTTGAAGTTAGATGAAAAAAATAAAGGATGGAAGAAACAAATCTTTACAAAATTATAATACAAAATTTTTATCTTTGCTCTTAATAACTTGGGTGTACATTGTTTAAAGATCTCATTATGTCTTCATTTTTTCTACCTATATAATATAGTCTTTCATTCTTATAAACTGCCCTGTGCATATTTATCACAATACAACCTCAATATGTAATAAGGACCAACATAGGAATGGTAAAAATGGAATGCTATTCACCTAAATAGTTTTAGAGTGAAAATTAAAAACCTGCTGAAACAAACACAATTTTACAGGTTTAATGCAAATATCAAAATAGACACTGGCCTAATCACATGCTATTAACATTGAGAACTTTGGGGTCAACACTTTGGTGAATCAATGGGTTTTATTTAAAATTAGCCTTTGTATAAATTAATATTTTTGTAAAATGTCTGCTAAAACATGCTCCTTACAATCATACTTCTGTTACAATTTTCTTAGTAAAGGTATTCATAGAAAGTTATTGGATTTAGTTTAACCTATGTGAGTTTTCACAAGTTTAAAAATCATATTATAAATACTAATTAATAATAATTGGTATAGTGGTAATAATAGTTATTATTAGTAGCAAATTATTAATGATAATCTCCCAGGCCTAAAGAGGTGTAATAGTTTATCTCATCTATTGCATCAAATAGCTAAGAACCACTGACTTGTTTAGTTTTCCTTGTTCTTTCAGCCTGTGGGAGGTAAGTAGTCTAATGATCTTTATCCCATGGCATTTGTAACTGAAAATAAGTAGTGTGTGTTTAAAAGAAGAAGGAACAAAACCTCTTAAAGATTCCCTAGCAAACTCTTTCCAGGGTGGGATAAGCATGGGATGGAGGAAGGGCACAAGCCCAGGGGGGACATCAGCTGTTTATCAACATGTAGCTGCTTGCTGACTTGCCCAGCAGAAGAAAAGAGCAGGAGCAAAAACTGATAGGGTCCAATTTTTAGTTTTGCAAAAATTATCAGAAAGACAATTGTAAAATAATGCTCAACTCTACAAATGGCGCATGTGCAGCCCTTGGAAATAACCTTCCCCTGCTGTGAGGCAGCAACTGCGCAGACCGCTGCCAGTCTTACGTGATGTAATTATGCTTTATTACTGGTATTTTTCCATTAGCACAACAGTTCTTTTATATTCAAGTATTACAGGTGAAGGCATGCCTATGCCTGACAAGACACATTTTTTCAAGGTACTCACTTTCTAGAACAGTATTTAAACATGGACAGGCATTTGCACAAGACAAAGCCCGGAATTTATTTTTCCCTTTAGTTATAAAATTTCCCTTTTATTTGATCACAGAATAAAATTGGAAACAAGCCATGAGGGCATTTTTACAAAGTAGTTAAAAATAAGGGTATATCTAAAATGGAAAAAAAAAGTGAAGGTAAAACTGTATCCGGAAACCAAAGAAACAATAGCTGAAGAGTGGTTAGAAGCCCAAGTTTTTAAGTGAGGCACATTTGAAAAAGCTTCCATTACCCACTCACTAGCTGTGTGACCTTAGGAAGGTCACTTCACATCTCTGAGGCTCATCCTACTTGTCGAAAAAAGTCTGTAATATCTAATTTATAGGTTTTTGAGGATTAAATAAAATAGCACAAGTAAACAATATCACCAGTGTTTAATCAATGGTAGATTTAATAATTATTTCTGTCACTTAAAATGCAGTTTGGGGCTGAATGTTATGAATCTATGCAAAGAGTGTCTGAATTAAAAAAAAAAATTTTTCACTGACTTCACGTACAGAAGTTAACCTGACTCAGTATTGAGTTTAATGAAGCCTGATTATTTGTGGATTACTAGTTTCCCTTTCTTCTTGTGCAAGCAGGAAAACACCATCTCAAACAGTCGTTTTTAAAGTGCAGTCCTCAGACCAACAACATTAGCTTCATTCAGAAACTTGTTATAAATGTACACACTAGAGTTCCATCCTAGGTCTACCAAATCAGAAATCCTGAGGATAATGGCCAACTGGGTTTTATCAATTATATGAGCATTTCTGACACTGGCTGAAGTTTGAGAAATATCCATCCATAGAGATCTGTCAGCCTCCTCCACTAGCTAATATGTTTTGTATCACTAAAACAAGCCATTACCAACTACAGTTAGACATGAAAAGCAGCAAATGAATTATTTCAGGAAGACCAAAGATTTTTTACATGAAAGGGGCTTAGAAATTTGTAGGTCTTTGGGGGTAGGAATGATGGAAAACATTGACAAGATATTTGGTGATGTCAAATTTACACTATAACTATTCTTTTGAAAGTTAGGTGATTCCACTATTATTGGACTCAAATTCTCAAGACAATAATTTACTGTCTTTAGAATATGATCACTGATTCTAAAATGTGTATCTCATAATTACACCTTTGACAAGTACATCTGAGATTATATCTAGGAAACATAAAAAAGATAATCATAAATTTAAAATTATTAATATTGATGTTGGAATTAAAAAATCAGGGAAGTATAAAGACAGAAAGGCACAAACTAGGCAATATTTAAAGGAAAAAAAACAAAGGTAAAAGAGGGTGAGAATTATTAAAACGCAGATACTAAAGCATCCTAGGTAAGAAAGGAACCAATGTGTTAATCTACTGAATGATTTCAAATGTTCAAATAAAAGTTTAAGATTTTCCAAGTGATGTGAATGCAATCATCTTAACTAAATTGTACATTAGATTATGTTGGAAAACAACACCATGTATCATTTTTGCTAACACTCTTTTCTCCATATACCTTCCTCCCATTATTTTTTCCTTCCACCCACCGACTTATATCATGTGTCAACATTGGGGGGCCAATCATGCGTGTGTGTGATTTTCTATCTCTTGTGTGTGTTTAGTTTTAAATGTATCTGTCTGCTTCCACTATTGTTTATAGGTGAGGAGCCATTTGCCAAGCAATTTGTCAAAGAGTTTGCAGTATATGTTTTTCATGTACATAGTCTCACAGATTCGACTACCTCCAAGAATCAAAGTTATGTCTCACATTCTTGTATCTATCCACTAAAAGGGATTTATTTACTAAACAATTTTGTTTCCTTTGCTAAATTGGTACAAGGGGAAAACACATAGCTTCTCTTTGTTTTAAAAAAGTATGTTATACCAAAATTTAAAATAGAACAAATGTGATGGCAACATTAAAAATGAATTTGACAGAGATGTCCATTAGCATTATACTTTGGCAGGTTGAAAATATAGTTTGAATTTCACCTTACTTCTCATGGAAATATACATTGCAAAGGAAAAATATATTTTTTCAAATAAAAAGTTTCCATGTACTTGGGTAATTGCTAAATCTGATGGCATTATTTTGGCCCCAAAATAAATAATTCATAATCTCCCAAGGATGGGGATTCACATGTCTTTCTTTGCTGCTCCTATTTTCAATTTCCACATGAATCTCAAGTTTTCAAAATGGCCCGAACTGCGTTCAACATTAAAGGGGAAGCAGCAACATAGTCAGAGGCACAAAATTCAGGATAATGTGATTAAATTACATTTATGAAGAGAGAATTGGCTCAACTTTTCTGAGGTGTTGAAGTGAAAATTATCTAAAATGAGAATAGCAATCAAAAAGTACTCATACAGATCTTAGTCTGATAGTAAGTGCAAAGAGGAAGATGCTTGAGCACATTTCTGAAATATGGAATCTTAGCCTAGAGTAATTGAAGAAACCAATTTTTGGTAAAACAAACTGATAATTTATATACAGTGCTGCTGGGTAGATACAAACCAAATAGTAATTTGAGAATAGTATCTAAACTTATTCTCTTGTTTTATCCTACTGAATCTATATAATTCCAAAAAACAGGCTCAAATTGATTAACATTTGCTGGAATAAATATATTTTTCTAGTTTGAATGAGCCATCTATTTAATTTTATAAAGCAAGCATTGCAGAATTGATTAACACAATAATTAGACAGCAAAGATGCAGAAAATAATACTCAAGTTCCTGCTTGACATTAGGCATTAGTGGAGGCTTGCAAACAATTCAGAAAATTTAAGATTTATGGTGTGAAAAGTGAAACACATGCATAAGGCCTACATAGGGAGTTGACCAGTTAGCAGAAATGAATTTCTGTTTTCATTTAGAAATGGAACTGGAATTCTTAGAGTGTGATGTCAAAATCTAGTACCTTCACATCCTCTCTCAATCTGTCCGTTGCAGAAAAGCGCATCTGAGATGAGGTCTGGAAGCCGTCCATTTAAATCAACTGATGCCAGACAACCTTGAAAGCCCTCCTTGGCATGGACAAGTTTGGGCAAGGATTTGTAGGTCTCTTTGGCCACTCCTCCTATATATAAGTCACCTGTGGAAAGAGCAAAGTTTTGGTCACAAAAGTAACTTCAAACATACAGTAGGACAGGAAAAAATAATAGGGAAGTTTACTTCTCATCAAATTAATTAAAAAATGAAATTGGTAACTAGATGTTTTCCTCAAAGCGCAAGGCAATAAAAATGTTGGAAGAATACATGAGCTCTAGAAGCTACTTCCACAAAGAATGAAATGAGTTCCATACAGTGTGGCCAAGTAGAAGGAACATGGACTATGGAGTTGCATATTCCTACATTGAAGTTAAAGCTTGAGCCTGGTTATTTCCAATTTGGTGGCTTTGTTGATGTTCATTGTTGCTTCTGTTTCTCTGATCATTAGTAGCCTCATTTCCAAAACAGGGATCATAAAACCTATTTCATAGGATTATGCGAGGATGAAATAAAAAAAATATAGGAAGCCTCCATCATAGTAAAAATATGTAGTACACAGTCAATTGGTGTTATCAAATCTACCTTCTGCTTAGAGAAGTGTCGGCCTTTCGTTGAATTAGAAGTTCAACAAACTTTCTCTAGGGTCTAAAATTACTTTTTCTACTATGTATGGCTAAGCCCATTATCCTTGCCCATATACATCTCATTCACTAATTCATTCCCACAATAGTCTGGATATAACGGAATGCTGTGTCCTTTTTCAGGTATTTGTTTTTTAGCTAAATATATACCATTTTGAATTCTTTATGTTGCACTGGGATCTGTTAACAAGTTGTTAATTAATTTTTCCCCAATTTTATTGCAGTTTCTAATATAACACTTTGCTCTACTTTGTCATCTTTATGACTCTAGGTTTATGAGTCACCATTTTAAAAATAAATGACAATCCATGTTTGATTATGTTTCTTTCCCTATCACAGATCATTCACCATAGCTAAATGGCATTGGGTGGATGCCATTAATGGACTATAGTCCATTAAACAATTAATCGATGCAGAACATAAGGAAGGTAACTCCAAAATTCCATAACACACTGCCCTTGTTTACAAGTTCTGGTAAACAAGTTCTGGTAAAAGAGCTACTTCTCTTTTTATCGTCATTTGAATATTCTCTCTCACATTAGCCATTATATCTAACTTTCATACCACTTGATACCTTTTTCCCATTTTAACACAAATCCCTTACACTCCTAATGTTTATCTGGACTCTTTCGTGTCATCTTCATGGGACTTGGGAATAAGGAGAAGTGATATACATGCTGATGTTATTGCTGTTTGTTTAGTCAGGAATAATAATGTCCTTGGTTTTTGACCCAGAAATCTCATGTCTTCTACTAGTATCCATCATACAGTAATAAGCTAATCTATTAGCTTCTAGGTAGGATGCAATAAATCTATAGAAATAACAGTCTTGAATTACATGAATGAGTACACTAAGCTTGCTGAAAGTCATGTAACTATAACAACGAAGAACTTAGGTCCCTGACCTATTAACTAAGGTCCTAAGTATTACACTAGGATATCATTACTCTGCGTAATTAGTACTGAAGGTGCTGGATACATTTACTTCCTCCACGTCTGAAATAGCATAAAACATCTATTAACTATTAACTACAAATATTAAAAGAAAGCATGTTCTCGGTCTGAGATGGAATACTATTTTTGAAATATTTTATTTTTTGTCTCCATATTTTCTTTATTCCTTAGTTTCCTCTCTTACACTTCAAGCCATTGTGCTTTAGTTGCCTCAGAGAAGGGATATGAATCATAAAGATATAAAATTATCTTCCTGTATTTGAGTCTTAAAAGCCAAGACTTTTAGAGGAGTGAAATAGAACATACAGGCAATTACATAAGAGTAAAGCTTTCCTGTCTCCTTATGGGTAAGTGGAACAGAAAGTCAGAGAAGAAATGTGAACATCATCACTGGTGAAGGCCCAAAAGAAGACATAGTGCTCCAATTTGTGGGCTGAGCCATGGAGAATGTCAAAATCGCAGGTAGGCTGAGGGGTTTCTGTCTTTGTGCATTTCCACAAGGGAGCCCAGAAGCGACCGTGAAATCCTTGAGAAGAAATGGCTGCTTGGTAAATTTAGACAAGCTGAGAGTTTCAGCAGGCTCCCAATTCCACTGTAGTGGGGGAGCCACAGGACAGTTCCCCAGGAGGCACAAACATAAGCAGAAAACGGCTGACCTGAAGCACAAGAACGACGGTGCAGGTTAACAATTCAGTGGGCGCCTGAGCTCTAAATACAGAATATCCAACATCAGCTCTTCTAGCTTCCCCAAAATTGGTACACTGGGAAGTCCCCCATGCCAATTAATTCAGACACAATCCCAGGGAAATAAGGAAACTAAAACTGCCTGAGATTTTATTTTCACTAACTCAACAAATGAGAGCTCAAAGTAGAAACCAAGGTGAGTTACAGAAAAAGAAAAGTTAGATTTCTTGCACAGCTGAGATTTATATTGTTACATATCAAATGTCAATGCAAGGAAATGCTCCTTACATTTACTTATTGAACTAAATTTGTTAGGAAAATTCAGCTCTCTTCCAAACCTAATAAATGGAGAATTCTTGGCACTGCTTCCGATAGAGAATTTAGTACTGAGTTAGGTAATGGGACATCATATATTTAATAACCAATCTTGTTCTTTGTGATTATAACCCCCCAGTGGAGAGAGACTATATTTTTGTTTTAGACTCTCCTGCAGTGCCTAGTACTGGGTTCTGCACAGTGGGCACTCAAACACCATCAGCCACTGAGGGATGGAGATCAAAGGATAAAAGAATGAAAGAAGAATGGCAAGGCAAGATGTGGGGAGAGAGCTCATTCTAAAATGCTTTTTCTTCCCCATTTCCCTCCACGACCCTATTTATTTTTCCTATTAACATATTTATTAGTTGAACAACTTTTAAAGTTTATTAAAGGAAAGTAGTAAGCTTTCCCTTGTGCTATTAAAGAGCAGAAAATATTGATTCAAGCTGTGCAGGATACAAGCCTCAAACAGACCAAGGTGGATGAACTTGGCATTGCGTCAGTACAGGCATCACTCTCATTTTCATTACTGAAACTGCACTTAGCACCACCACCTAATACTGTCTTTATCAATTCTGCATATAGCAGATAGTGGTCTCAAGTCCCCTGTTGGTTTGCCATATGAAGAGAACAAAGAAAACCCTTAAGTGGCCTGAGACCCATGCAGCATTAACACTTCATCAAAGACACAGCTTCTCCTTTTGATCCTTGAGGTGGTAGAGAGTAAATGACCCATTAGCACTAATGGGATCTGGCAGACAACATCCTGTGCATGAGAAGGAGGATATGCTTTTTAATGGCCCCTGTGTGAGCAAGAGCCAGGATGGACATCTAGTAAGAGCCAGTTTCCTATAGACTAGAAGCTCTCCTATTACCCCTTTTTCAAACTATGAGTGCTTTTTATTAAGGTGCCTTAAACAGATATGTATGCAATTGACAAGACAACAATGGAGTTCCACATTTTTAACAGATGCAGAGAAATGGATAAATAAAGCCAGATAATCGCAAACATTGGAGGAGTGTCTTTTTTTTTTTTTTTTTTTTAAACATCAAGAATCCCCTTATCAGCCCTGGCTAGTGGCTCAGTGGATAGGCACCAGCCTGCAAACCCAAATGCCACTGGTTCGATCCCCAGCCAGGGCACATAACCAGATTGTAAGCCAGATCTCCAGCCAGGTCTGTAGCTGGAGGCAGGTGAAAGGCAACAATACATTGATTCTCTCTTCTTCTCTGCCTCTCTCCCTTCCCCTCTCTCTAAAAATAATAAAAATCTTAAAAAGAATCATCATCATCATCATCATCAATGCAATTAAAAAGAAGAAGAATGTGTACCAGCACTGGGGTATATAGCTTACACTCAGCCCATCGGTGCTACTGGTTGTGTTGGTGTGTTTGGCAAGGACCAGACATCTACAGGGTATCTCTTTCCATGTAGCTGGCACTGAGAGATACAGAAGAGTAAATTCAGGTTGTCCCCTTGTTTCTAGTGCAATTGGAGTGTCAAGATGTCAAATTTACGTGTTTTATTTTACTTGCTTTCATTTGCAGTCATTTCTACACAAGTGTCCTACACTGTATGGTAAGCAGCTGAGGGCTCTGTTGATGTTCTCAGTTTGCAACCCAGCAGCCTTGAAGCTGGTACCGTAAATGGGATAGTTGCTTGATGAGTATCTCCTAATCTGGTATAAACAGATTAAGAAACACAAGAATTATGTAAAGCCCAAGGGTCAGGTTGTAAGGTTCTTGCGAAATGGGCCTTGTAAGATAAGAGAAATAAAAGACTTCTATGGACTTTGTAAGGTAGAGCATCTTGGAAGAGTTTAGACTAGAAGAGAATATAGGCTACACTCTGTTGTAATTACATAAATATAGGTGGCAGGCATGGAAAACAGCATAGCTACACTACCAAAGACAAAAATAATACATTAAAAAAAAAAAGCATATAGGGCCAGACTTGGCTGAAAGAATTTTTCAAAGGGGCCCTGGTAAATGGCGTTGGGTAAGTAAAGTCAAAAGAAAGGATTGTGTAACAGTAGAATTTATGACGACTGAATTAAAAACACATTTAAAAAAAATGGTTAAATCCAAAAATGTAAGTTATGCTAGGTAGGAAACTAGGGGATTTACAACAGTAATAATTTAGAAAGAAGAAATGAAATTATACATTAACGTTAACCTCATGGAATTTGAGTAGGCATGTCCTCCTGTAGGGATGGGGAGGCCTAGCGGAGAGGTGGCAGGGCTGTGAGGCGTGGCTTGGGAGCCATCAACCAAAACCAAATGAAGTACTGAAGGGGTTTCTTCTGAAAACAGGGAGCAAAGGCCATTACAGCATGGACTCCAAGGTGTGCCTTACAGCAGCAAAAAGCCAGCATCAAGCTATCATTAGTTCTTTGACTCAGCTTTCCTGTTTATTCACATGGATTTTTTTTTTTTTTTTTTTTTTTTGAGGGGGTGCCTCTTTAACAATTCACTTTCATTCCAATTAAAAAAGTACATGCCTGATAAGGAGAACTGCTCTGTAGATTTGGATAGCTAAAACTCTTAGGGAAACTTAAGGAGGCTCTCACAATTTCTTATGAGTGGAATTTGTGGGAAATAAAAGCTGAAGTAATACACATTGCTTCACTTTCCTTTTGTCTGGGATTGAGAAAATACAATTCTAGAGTCTTCTGACAAGAGCGGATTGGACTTGGGATAGCAAATCTGGGGACAACACTAACTTTTCTCCCAAATCATGTGATTGGCCAGAAGGAAAAGTACACTCAGGCTGGAAGAGCTTCTGAGAGTTATTCTGCAGGAAAGGTGCATTGTATTACTCCAGGGAACTATCACCCTCTGGCCCGCATTTGTATCATCTTTTATTTTAATCTTTTGCTGCACAGCCAACAATGAATATCCACTGATCAGATCTTGACCATATGCCTTAATACAATTTTTCCTTGGGAGGCAAATGAAATCTAAACCCTCTTTTTATAAAAAGTGTGCCCTGTTAAGTAGAAGAAAAATTAGCTAGAATCCCAGAGGAACAGTCATTTATTTACTTAAGGTTTTGGGGCTTTTGTTATGTTTTCTGGGAAGAAAGCCGGTCTCTATTTCCTGTGATTCTTTAAGTAAATGATATTGAGGTCTTGAAAGCAAAAGCATGGAAAGTCACTGATATTTCTGCAACACATTTGAGATTAAAAGTAGACAAATGGAAACTTTCATAACAAACCACACCTGAGATTGAAAAGCAAACACTACCCAAGACCATGTCTGAGTTCAAAGCACACCAATATTCAATACTAAAGTCAAAGTTGGCAATTCAAGTAGATATTTTGTTCTGAGATGCAACAGCTATGCCCCTTATAGATCTCAATGAAGGAAGGTCAGGTTCATTTTAGAAACTCTCTGATGCTCCATGGTGACCAGTTTGATTTATTAGTTACCACCTTTCATACCTTAGTCTTCTTTGGCACATTAAGCATTTAATCCTAAAGCAACCTGTCTTTTACTTTTATAAATGCCTATGAGTCCTTATTTTTAGGCTTATCCTGGCTTTCTAAATTCAGTCTAAAATCAAACCATCATCTTTCCCCTTGCTGCAGAACTACATCTAGACGTCCCTGTTTTGGAGCAATCATATTTCTAGTCTCCCTGTTTCCCAAAATGAAATTTCAAAATCATTTTTAACTTCATTCTGTATCTTACACCTTACATTCACACTACTGCCAATTCTTCTGACATTTGCCCCTCCGTTTTCATTTCCTTTTCCAGTTCTTGTCTCCCTTGTCCCTGGTACATCTTTCATGAAATAACGTATTTTCTGCAGTCCCTGCCTCTATCCATCCTCCTCATCAACACCATATCAGTTTCCCCACCGGTGGCAGATTTCTTCAATTCTTCCCTCTGTCTTCTAAATAAAGCCTAAAGTTAACAGTGGTCAAGATTTTGAATTATCCAGCCTCAGTAACTTTCCCGAAACTTTGAACAATCTTTCTCCAGTGACTTTTGCCTGGTAGAGAGTTAAGGTAACATCAACCCTCTCCCTATGCCCTAATCTTTAGTCGAACTGCATTTTTCATCATTTTTCAATACTGAGTGTTCATGTCACTTCTTCATTCTGTAGTGTACATATTACTTCCATCATGAATGCCTTTCTTCTTCCCAAGTTCCATTTCAAAATCTTATCCAATTTGGGGATTCAACTCATTCTTCCTGGCTGATGTGTTTATTTCCCCAGTCATAAGCAAGTGTGATCTTTAAATCCCCATCACATTTGAACCTTTTTTTTTTTTTTTTCGTGACAATTACCATTTCTTTCCAAGATCTTTGTGTTGGAGTTTTATCTTTCATCATTCTATAAGTTCCTAAAGAAATTATTATGAACGAAATATCTCTATATTCCCAGTTTCACTTAGTAGGTAGTCAACAAGTACTTGTTCACGCATTGAATAAATGGATAAATTAGCATGTTGCATTCAATAAGTAATCTCTTAAACAATAAGGTTGCAGTGAAGGTTTTTATGGGTGCACCACTCATTTATCCTCAGTTCCCTTCTCTTGAGGAATAATGAAAGAAGTTCATTGTGGGAAATTTTTTTCTACTGACCCCTTTCTTGAATATCCATCTCACCCATTAAGAAATTTCAATGCAGTGGCACTTTTTTCCCATTCTCATAGAATATGGGAATTCGTTATATTATAGTGTTAATTGACAGATATTGAATTTATTCATAAAGAAAGGCAGGTAAATATAAAATTACATAGCCCTGGCTAGTGGCACAGTGGATAAGATACCAGCTTGTGAACCCAAAGGTCACTGGTTCAATTCCCAGCCAGGGCACATAACCAGGTTGTAAGCCAGGTCTCCAGCCAGGTCTGCAGCTGGAGGCAGGTGAAAGGCAACCATATATTGATGTCTCTCTCCCTCTCTTTCTTCCCCTCTCTCTAAAAATAATAAATAAAATCTTAAATATATAAAAGACTAAAAATAATAATAAAAATCTTTAAAAAAGATAAAAGTACAAAAATAGTTTATGGTATCAACATGTGGTAAATGAGAACCTCTTTGTGAGTCATCTTCTGCAATTAAAATAAGTGTCAGCATCTTATCGAGAGATTAAATTCCATCCTACTATCTATTATAGTCCATCTCTGGCCATTCTGTCAATCTCTGTGTTGCCCTATCATGACCTAACTCAGGTGGTTTCCCCATAGATGTAGTTCATATTATGGACACTTTTCCAAACTCTTCTCCGTTACCTTATCATACAGAAAACCATGCATCCACAGTATGTGACCATAGAACAAGGCCAAACTAACTCTACAAAATGCTGATTCTTTGCCCTAGTAAAACCTATTAATCCAAATCTTCACTTCCTCTGGGTTTGCAGATGCCCCACTCCACATAGCCGCCAAAGTCTCCTGGGATTACAACCCTTCTTGTCTGCTGCAATGACCTCTTAGTTCCTTGCCAACCGCAGGTTGTGTCCTTATCCTACAGGCTCCCACGTCCAAAACTATATTGTTTTTGCTAAAAAATGCTTTGAATTTTACAAAAATTACTGAGATCACTGAATTTTGAAATTCAAACAGTGCCTGTTTGAAAGACAGCCTCCTCTCCGCTTTGACTCCTTGGTAGTCAGTGTCATGCACCGCTCTGGTCAAAACCAGAAAAGACAGCTCTGACCTCATTATTACAGCAATAATGGGCCTTGGGATAGTGCTCTAAACTTTATTAAGTTTACCCCTGCACAAGTATTATTTCATTTGCTTTTTGCATGGTGAGTCACAAAACAAATAAAAGGTACCATGAATACATGTCACAGCTGAAGACACCATGGTTCAAGGCCACAACACCAGAAACTGGCAGGGCTGCTTCCAAGCCCAGGTCTCCCACTGCTATGGTAATTTTCACTTAATCTACACTGGTTTACACCCTGTATACTCCAAGAGGCATGTGGCCAATTTGCAGAGCTCCACTTTTCCAAAACGCAAGAACATTTTTCAGTATCTTGGTTGGTGGAAGAAAGGAACGATAACTGTTAGCAGGAGTCCAAGCAAATTGCCTGGATTCCTGGGACAGTGTGGGACATATCTGCATGCTGAGTCACCTGACAAAGACAAAGTCAATTTGTTTCTATAATCATCAACATTAGGTATCAAAATTCCCATGAGTGTAGAATGCTTAAGACTCCCAAATTTGATTATTAGATATGGCAGCTACTTTTCACCTGCCTCCCATAAAGAGATAAGTAGGGCACCTGCATTCGTCCTTTGCCCAGCCTAATACCTGTGTGTAAACCAGTGCAGGACTCCAATCCAATTGGAGTTCAGACTTTAATGTGTTCCTGTAGTGAGCCTGTGAGAGTTAATATTGGCATTATGTTTCTGGGCAGGACAGAAAAATGCTTTCGATATTCTGAAATTTCTGTTTCTAGATGATATTTTTGAAATAAAATTGCCCAAGAAGGAGAACTTTTTTTTTTTAAGTGTGATTATAAAACTCACAAATATGAAGACAGATTTTGTTTGTGTATTTGGCCAACATACTGTGAGGGAAAGCTGGTGGGCATGTTAAATGGGAAATAATAAAAGGAAATTGCTATGGAGGTGTATCTGGTGATCCATCTTCTTTTAAACCCACCACAACCGTGATGCTGTGGCAGATGGGGTAGAGTTCAAGCCTATACATTCTCACTAAGCGGACTTCATCTTGTGGCTTTGCAGATTTATTTTAGGTTAAAAAGGGGTTCAGATATTCTCATTATTTTCCTGATTCCCTGTGCCAGTGACAGTTTGGATACCTTCAACATCTGTCAGCAGCAGACAATCTGTCACCCTTTCGTGTTTCATTTTGCACTCTCTGGGACTGCACACAGCTTACAGATGTTTGGATCTCACAGATATTGTTACACCTTCCATAGGCGCAGTGCCTGGATTTGAATGGTGATTTGCCCTTTCTTCTCCCATCTTCATACCAACTCCTCACAACAGGCAGGAGATTATTATCCTCACCTGGCAGGTGAGAGAACTACCTTTCTGAAAAGGTAAGGTTCCTGCCCAAGGCCATACAACCAGAACAAGGAGAGGAACATCGCTGCCATCCATGCCTCTGACTCCCAGGCTCCCGCTTTTCCTACTGCACCACACGGCCTGTTTTTACTAAAATCCATCTCAGTGACATAAATAGAATAAGTGGGGGAGTTTAGAGCTGTCTGTTCCTGAAACTAAAAAAGACTTATCACTAGGGGGGACCAGTAAGTGAACCTGTGCAAACTTGTTATCTTTCTTGAGATTTTAAGTAGCTCTAGAAAACTATCTGGCTTTCAGGCTTTTCTTAAATAGCTTTTCTTATTTTCAAAATATTTAATTTTTCAATTTCAAAACAAAGGAGCATTTATTCTGGGTTGGGTAGCTTTAGTGGAATACGGGGAAGGTACCAAAGAACAGCCCTTCCCTGTAACAATGGCCTCTTTAATGCAGGTCAGAAAATGGCACCTGCTCTCCACTCAGATACTCAGGATACAAAAGGGTGAAGCCCACAGTAGTTTCCTGGAAAGCTTGAAAGAACAATCTGGTACAAAGCACACAAAAACTTTATAGACGTTGACAGAAAACTTATAAAGTATTATGTGCTTCACATAGTTGAATGAAGCTCTTGTTTTTTCTTAACTAAACTTTTCTGTATATTTTTGTTTCAAAGAAAGTGTTCCTTCTGTGTCTGAAAGATGGAATATCCTCAATCAGGTCAGCAAGCCCCTGGGAATGGTATCATTCCCTCCAGCGTGTTTCCAAATGCTTTGTTCTTTCCCGATTTAAATGATTTCTTAAGGAGAAATGCAAATAGTTAACAGCAATGGTCAAAAGAGCGGGTAGGAGAATTTTCCCCAAAGGCTAGGAAAAAGAAGGGTTTTATTGAATGGACTAGCAAATAGTCCTCTGGTACAATCTGATGATCAATTGACTGTGGTGATCGATTGACTGACCAATATCCAATCATCCAACCAAGTACTTCTATTTGCCTAGGCCTGTTTTAAGCACTTATAAGTGTGCATTTTCTAAAGACACATATTAAGGGCATTCAGCAATTACAACTTTTGACTGTAGTGTTTGAGGAAAACTTCAGGGGCTAAGGAGATAAAACCAATATATACATTTTACACAAAGCACAAGGATAATAAGAGCAGAGGAAAGTGAAATAGAAATATACAGTTCTTTTGCAATTACCGAAAGTGAAATTTTCAGCACTACAGAGAATTATGATATAGCAGTTTGGAGACCTAAGTTATACAGGTGGGGTAAAGGTAGGTTTACAGTTTTGAGGACATGAAACAGAGTTCACTCTTATATTATCTATTATAGTATTTGCTATATGAACTGTAAACATACTTTTGTCCCACCCTGTATATAGAGGAGGGAATATTTTTATTATATTTTTCTCTAAGATAAAAATAAGCACTACTTAGCTTTCACTCTAGATACTCATAAGAAAACCATGTAATATGTTGGCAAATATATATAGTATATATAGTAGTATTTACTTCTATAGATATGGATTCAAATTCTATTTCTAGGTAACTCAGCTTTTCCAAGTCTCCATTTTCTCATCTATAAGATAAGAGCACTAAATATCTCACTTATCTGATTGGTGTAAAGGTTAAGACCATTCTTGTGAAACAGAACATTGTAACTGAAGTTCTGACCGAAATGCCAGCACTAGGATAATGTGATTCTGAGACAGAGGCCCAAATGCCAAATTGACAAAGGAAATGATAAAACACTGGTGGTCAGCCTCAATCACATCAAGGTCATCATCATCATCACAACAATAAAAAAGGGTCATAAATTGAGAAGAAAGATGTCTAAGAACATTTTTGAGGTAGATCTTACTACGTACTAAATTTTTACTACTGTGCCCTAAAGGGACACTACATTCTAGCCACAAGCTTAGTGAGAAGGCTCTCAGATCTCTGGGAAAACTCACCTTGCTTCCTGTAGCTGGGGGACACAGGACTAGTGCCTGACAAATGAGTGCATTGGGAACAGGCTACAGCTCCAGTCTCTCGGGGCTAGCGGGACAAAGGGTGCATGGACCTGTCTCATGGGCAGGTGCAGGCCCCAGCAAGGAGGAGAGCCCGACCGCCGTCCTGAGGACAGGGCAGACCCGGGCGGTATGAGGCTAGTGGAAGGAACAGAAGGCATGATCACTCCATGAAGTTTAAGGGCAGAAGGTCCCAGCAGCTGAACCTTGGAAGAACCCAGCAGAGCATCACGAAAGGGGGAATAAGTTTGAGAGACGCACCAGACCAGGAGTCTGAACATCAGTGAGGTCCCTTGACTACACGCTGTGGGAAGACAGCAGCGGCGCGGGCAGGGCTCAAGGGCCCCTCCCACTGCCTGTGAGGGCCAGAAGCTGACTCAGGCCCTAAATTTCCGTTTGGATTAGCCCCTTAGCTTGGACAATATTTTTTAAATGTTTGAATTAAGGGTGTTTTATAATGCAAAATAATTATAAAATTGTCTTTAAAATGAGCCCAAACATTTCCTTAAACTGGCATATGGTACAAATACCTTAAGAAAGTATATTGAATTGCCCCAAAAGCCCGTTATGTTTCTTCCCCACAAAGTAAGATACATTGTTCATTTTCACCAATAACTTTACTGATTTGGACACTTTTGAGTTTGTCAGCTATCCCTTGCTATTGACTTAGTGGGTAGGGGCCAGGGGTGCTGCTAAACATCTTCCAACACATCAGACAGCCCCACAGCGAAGAGTTATTTGGCCAAAATGTCAATAGCACCAAGGAACTTCTCAAACCACTTTTAACACTTTCAGTCAGTCACAGCACCTTCTCCATTCCCTGCACAAATCTTGTGTGTGTGTTTGTGTGTGTATATGTGTTTCAGTTGTGTTTTTATCTTTCTTGGAATAATCAATCATAATACACTGAAAATGTTGTGTATTTTCTTTCATCTTCACTATTAAAATGGCTGCACAAATATTCACCAATTCAGACAAGCATTTTTTAAATGCATGCTGTTATGACAGCTGTCACCATACAATCCAACAAAATTGTTTTGGATGAAGTTAAAGACAACTAAGAGCTATAGAGCCATTGTATGGGTAAAAAGTAATAAAATTTTCTGCCAACCCATGATCTTAAAGTGACAGTTTTGAGGTAAAAATATATCATATATATTATATATATGATTATATTATATGGTTATATTCAAGCACCAGACTTAATAATTTGACATTTAATTCCTTAACACAGTATCTAATCTATAGGTACTCAACAAATGACATTATTCATTGAGTTAATTATGATAATAATGAACATATTTAATATAACTGAATAGTGAACAAAGATGCTGGACCACAAAACAATTTTTCTCACAAAATGACTGTTTTGCATACCACCATCACTGTGCACGATTTAAACTTGAGTCCCAGCAGAAGTACAAATAATTATGTCAGAGTTTCTCAAAAATAGATGGCATCATGCATGTGCAATTCATAAATGCCAAAGATATGCTGTGTTGTAAAAAAGACCACATTAAAGGGCCTGAAGTAGTCTTGTCAAAGTAACTGAACTCTAGGAGCAAACCAGGGACAGGATATCAAAGCAGTGTGCGTGCTGGAAGGCGGAACTGGGGAGTGAGGGCAGGAGCCTGACGGAATCCTCACAGCTTGGCTAGGAGCATTCATAAGCAACCTTCATAACACCTGGGGAAGCCAGAACAGCTGACCGGTGCCAGGGTAGTCCTGGGGGTGAAGCCTAACATTGCCAGCACCTGTCATGGGCAGGTGGGCCTTATGATTCACCCCTGGATATAAAACCTTGAGCTTCAAAGAATTCACTGGCTGATCTTGTGCACTGTTTTGGGAATTGAATGAGATGCCGTATGTAAAATATTTATCATAGTGCCTTGGATGTGATAAGCCCTCAGAAATGGTTAAATACTTAATATGATGACTTAATATTCCTAACATTACTGTTTAAGTGAGATATTTAACCTCCCTAAGCCTTGCCTTTGTTTCATCTGTATCAGGGGCCTAAGCACAGCAACATCACCAGTTTGCCATTAAATTAATTAAAAAAAAAAAAAAAAAACTAAAGAGATAATATCCAAATGTCTTAGTTAATGCTTAGTAAAAGGTAGGTGCTGATAAAGATGATAGAGACGTCCTCTGCCTGAAGTCATGAAACAGAAATGCTCTAACAGCCTAGTCTGCTCACCCTAAAGTCTGTGTCCTTAACTCAAATGCTTTATTGCTTCTTGCATGGTTCTTCAGAAAAAACACAATAGTTCATTGCAAAGGCCAAGCAAGGGCCCTTTTTAAAAGCAGACATAGAAAGCCACATGAATTTAGCATTAGCAGGCAAGCGTGCTCCACCTGATGCGGGTCCTCTGAAGTAGCACTGGAAATACCTTCCAGTGTATGCAGACAGTGAACCTACAGCTGCCCAGGGTCATGAACAATGTGCTTTCCTGCATGAGTCAGGGTGGCAGAACTGGCTCTGAAGCATCTCTACAGTAGTGAGGGTGACTTTGTACTAACCACCAAACTTTCCAGTCTATTCCAATTTGGACTCCAGGGCCCAAAAGGAATCTACTTAGGGGTAGAAACCAGTTTTGCTTGGAGGTCACAGTGAAAGAGGGTACGAGTCATATTATTACTAAATCCAAACCAAAAGAAACAACAGCCTGAAAATAACAGTGTTACTATGGTCATGATCTATAATAAACAACGATTACTCTACCCAGAGGTCAGCCAGAGCCTTTCTATTCCTTGTAGATCAAGAGAGGCCTAGCTTGATTCCTTCCAATTCGACAGAGGATAAAAAGCCAATGTTCTCCTGTGAATCCCAGTGAGACTCTGACTTCCGCTTGTGGCTTTTGTATTTTAACATGTTGCTTGTGACCCCAGATCAATGCAGTCTCTGTCTCCTCCCACAAGATCACTTTGTTCTTATGAGTTTAATCACCTGAACATTTATTTGATGCCTTGCAATGCCTGGTTTCCCACTACCTTGAGAACTGCAGTCCCCACCTCAACTCCTACCCCAGGGCAAGGAAACCCACTCCCCTGATTTTTCCATGCAGCTTAAAGGTCACCTCTGGCTCCTTTGCTGGCCCCATTTATACCCCAAGTATTCTGTCCAAGTATTTCTTCAAATAAATCCAGAGCAGTCATATCTTCCTACCCTGGCCAAGGGACAATGTGTGCCTCCAATGAAATTTACTCTTCCAAGAATATGGCAATAGGACTCCTAAATTCAAGTGAGTTTCTCTTGGGTATCTGAATTGGTCTGGGGTGGGAAGCCAGGTCCAGAAAGGCCAAATGTGCCAATGCTTGAGAAAGCCATTGCGCAGAGAAGAAGAAAGAGAAGATGCTCATTGGGAAGCTGAGAAACGGCAGCACACAGTCGCTGTGGGTGCTGACACCTTCCCTGAATACAATTTTTATGATGTCCAGCATTAAACTTTGTCTTTCTTGCCTTCAGGTTCTTGAATGCTATCCCCAGCTTCCCTTTTTTTTTTTTTTTTTTTTCCAACTTCAGTTAGTCTGAATAGATTTATACTTCTTGTCCCACAAAGACCTTTGTCTCATTCTCCCATCAGAGAAAAGAGAGAGGGAGGTCTGAAAACCTGGCAAACTCCGTAGACTTACAGTTTATAGGAAGCGAGGCATTGCCAAGCTTGATTGCCCAGATGTCTCTGACATTCAGAGCTCCTGAGCTGGAATCTCTGCCTCTGGGAAGATCATGCAGCTTTACCCTTGGCACTCCTTGAAGAGGGCTGAGCATGGAAGAGCCAGCTATATATAATAAGGCCGAGATCTCGTGAGCAGTCACCGGACCCTTAAGAACCCAGCTTGGAGCACCTGCAGGCACTTTCTTCTCCACTGCATAAACACCACCAGCTTTAAGAGATCATCTAATCATTGGCCCACGGGGACTTGGTTAACTGGCTTCTTGCCTGAAAGGCATTTGAGCCCTGGATTCAGATTTCCAGGAGCCCACACTTCCCTGTGGGAGGACTGAGGAAAGCTGCTTTTCCTGGTGCATAACCTCCTCATACCAATTCTAAGGGCACAACCTAAGGCCTATGGCTGGCTGAGCTCAGCCAGTGGTGTGAGCAAGCAGAAACTGGTATCAGGGCCTTAAACACTGGCATCACCTACCCCCAAACAACTACAAATGGGAGAATTTGAGACCATCAAAACTGTATTAGGAGTAAAAAGCCCATTAGAGGACCTCTGGTCTCCATGGAATGTTCATGGCCAGCCCTATGAACAGTCTTCCCCAGTGAGTCCATAGCAGGTCTCAGATTTCTTTTCAGAATGTTGCTCCAGGCTCTCACTAGTAGTTACTAGTAGTCACGAAGTTGTATTCTAGACAGATCTGCTCACTGTGTTAGATTGATGGTGCCTTCTAGGGAATCTGCAAGTGAGCCCAAGAGGAGAGTGGTCAGAAGAAGAAACACAGGAAAAAAAAGCAGGAGGTACAAGCCATGAAGTCAAAGAAAGCAAGAGTGGGAGAAGCCAGATAGCAAGAAGAAAGGAGGGAGAAATGATCAGAGTGGGAGTGGGCAGAACAGTGAGAGGTGGGTGGGGAGCAGGGGGCTTAAGGAACCAAGGCAACACCTGAGAAGACTGCAACTGTGATTCCACCATAACTGTTAAAGTTCTTACTCTGTGTGGCCTCATGGCTCAGCAGCTGAAAGGATCTGTCATTCTTACTTCCTCATGGATCCTTAAAATGATCTCCCATTAACTGAGGTAATGTGAGAAAATCTCTTTCCCTTACAAACAAAAACTCAACCAATCAATTAATCAATCAGTCAGTCAACTACTAAAGATAGCCTAACCAACAGGACAACAGGTGCTCACTTCCCTTTCCCGTGCCTTCCCCTGCTTTAAGGCTAACTGAAAGGCAGGATCTTCTTTTCAAGTTTCTCATTTGGGTGCGTGAGCTAACATTGTCACATGGCTGAACAAAGTGTGGCATGTTTAAACGTGATCAGGACTTGGGTGTAGAATCTACATCACTCAAGTCCCAAAGCAATGATCTGTCAGAGAGCAACACCGAAGGGTAGAAAATGGGGACATAGGTGTTATGTTCAGGATTGAGCAGGCAGGTAACTGAGGAACAGACACAGTGTCAGATCAAGATGGAAAGAGCAAGAACATGACAGGCAAAGCTCAGAGCTAGTGCAGGTGCCGTTTCAGTCCGCAGCAGTAAAGCGAGTCTCTTGCTTTCAATTAAGAAAACAAAAACAAAAAACAACAACATCCCTACATTTTCAAGCAAGTTTTGCCTGCATTTATCTTTCAGTTTTTGCTTAGAAAGTGAAGACATTTGAAAGGAAAGCTCTGGTTGGGACCTCTCTGATTAGGAAAACTTAGTGGCTTCATAGCATGACAACAGCAGATGGTTGTTTTCAAGGTAGATTTAGGAAGGATAAGAGGCAGGCTCAGGAGCAGGTAATGGTCATTGTGACCCACAGGGAAGAGGTAAGCTAGGGAACTAGAGGGAGATTGCTTTAAGCCCTTGCAGGGGCATAGACTTTGAGTTCTAAAGGGAGAAACCAAGCTCTGCCTGGGCTGACCTAGATGCAGCCTATAAATGAATGACTCACTTTTAAGTAGTTTTGCTAAGTGGCCCCCTGAAGGCACTGCATTCTAGTCACCTAGAAATCTTTACCCCTGCTCCCCCCTCCAATAAATTATCTTCAATTTGCTGAAGGATTAACAAGTAATGCTATAAAAAAGATACCCATGGAAGACAGGGGCCAGTATAAGTCTTTCTCCCTCTCTTTGTTCTTGAACTAGATTAATGAATGAGCAAGACTGACCTCAATTTAAATCCCTGAGTAATTGCTAGGATTAAATAAAATAACCTGATTTAAAGCTACTTAGCATTTAATAGGGAATCAATAGATATTAGCTCCTTCCTACATACTATATACATACACACACACAGACATACACAGTTGCCAAATATAAACAAGAGAAGGAACATAAGGAAGCATTACATAGACCCTTTATCTCTCTGAAGGGGGCAGGACGCAGAAGTCCCACGATGAAGTACAGCTGGGCTAGAAATTCATTCCAGAGACCAAATAGATGCTGCTCTTTTCATTGCATGCGGCAGCTTGTACATGATAGCCAGAGGGAATAGAATACAAACAGCTGGGAAATAAAGATGAAAGCAAAACTGTGTCAGCAGGGAGAGACACATAGCCCCCTGAGAACCCGACAGTGTCATGAAAGATAATTTGAACAAGGTCACCTGCATAGAATTCTTTCTTAGAGAAGGATCGTTTGACTGCTGCTCACTTCTGACCATCTCTGGAAGTCAGGAGGGGGAAGGGGGTACATTTTCCCTAGCTTTCCAATTTCTACAGTAAGGCCCAGTCTTTATAAAGAAACAGAACCACGGCTAAATCACGCATTAGTATAAAGGCTAACAGGGATCTGGGATGGTGGAAAACAAAGAAATTCTGCTTCCTAGCAAAAAGGAGCCCGATGAGGTTCGCCCACTCCCGAATCCCAGATGGCAAGTTTTGTGGCCATAGGCTGCCCTCTAGTGTCTTTAAAAACAATTGTTGTTGTTTTTTACGTTACCTTTTAGTCCCCTTCCACCCGCTTCCCCCCAGCAATCACCGCACTTCTATTCCATGAGTCCTTTTTCCTTTTTGCTTAAACCCTCCACCCTACACACACCCCTACCCCCCTCACTAGCTGTCATCTGCTCTCCAACTATGAGTCTGTCCTCATTTTCCTTGTTGGTTCAGTTTGTTCATTAGATTCCACAGGAGTGAAATCTTATGGTATTTGTCTTTCTCTGCCCTCTAGTGTCTCTTTAAGGAATAGTAACATGAGAAATAAAAACACTTGAAATAATCTCGAGACATCCCTTATCACCTCAGCTCAGGATTGGTAAAATTCTTAGGGAAAAAAAAAAAAAGAGAAATCAGGATTTGTACTAAAATTAAAATGGGAGCTAAACTTGGCCTCCACACAGACGATGAATTTTTTCTGAATTTTCAAAAACACAGTGTCTAGATTAGTGAGTGCTCTAAAAAAATATGGATATTGGTCATTCCCTGCACCTCACTCTCAGATGATTGCTGCCTCAGTCTGTCTGAGGTGGGGTCCAGAAATCTGCTTTTCATAAGTCCTGCTTCATGGCTCTGATGTGGTTAAGTTGACTGACCTTGTCTGAGAACTAAAGATTGCTGTTGTGACTTCAAGCAGAGTATAGAACAAATCTGATACTTTTCTTTTAATCCTATAAGGATACAGCTCTTAGGCAAAATATACATGAAATGAAAGCACTGACCAAAAAATACATCAGATTTCATTTTTCTTGCATTTAGAGTGGCTGGATCCTACATGACTGGCATGCAAAGACAACAATGTTAGTCAATTCAGAGAAGTTCCTACAGATGCTGTCCTAGACAAATAAGCCCCCTAATTCCAGTGGTCATCCAGGTAGGAAGGGAAAATAATGAGCAGTTGTTCTTACTCATCATCCTTCAGCTATGCCTTAAACATCTTTTCTAAAAGTCTGCTTGTTAACCTCAGATTAATTTCAATGCCTTGGCAGAGCGCCACATTATTTTGTGTACTTTTTCCTCACCTGAAGACACTTTTTCATTGATTTCAGAGAGAGAGGAAGGGAGAAAAGAAAGGAGAAGAGAGAAGCATCGACTGGTTGCCTCCCATAGGGGCATGGACTGGGGACCAAATGCACAACCTTTCAGTGATGGGGTGACACTCCAACCACCTGAGCCACACTGAGTCTCCTTTAGACTCCCTTAACTTCAGTCTTTTTCAAGGGAAAAGTGCTTTTCATTACAGGAACCCTAATGCCCTCTTCCCAAGGATGCTCTCTACTCCATGCAGAGTAAGTGCTCAGTATATACTGGTCATCCAACCAACGCCATTGTCACACAAGCCAAAAGGTGATGATGATAGAAGCTAGGAGATACCATGCCCCATGACCTTGCTCTCTCTAGTCACAGTCACAGATGGCAAGAGGGCTTCTTTGGGCTTTGTTGGCATTGGATCATACATCTAATTTATAAGCACACAGCTTTGGCTTTTAATTTTTAATTTTCAGAACTTGCTGTCACTTTTGGCATGGTCTGATAAGTCTGTAAGCATAAGCAACTTCACAAGGTAAAAGACATTGATATAAAACCTCTTTATTTTCCTGGGAGATTCACTTCAAATTAAATAAAAATTTTTAAACACAGAGGCACTCAAATTTCAATACCTATTATCTTACTATCATAGAACATACTATTTTCAGTTCATAGTTTTAGTTTTTATTTCTTATCATGGATAAAGGCCTTCTTATATTCAGAGTAATGAAACACTCAATGTTTTAATAAAACTCAGTTCTGAGAACTTCTTTTGATTTTTAAAAGGCCTTCTTACTCCCACTAGAAACAGCCCTACATTTCTAGCTCTGTCACCCCCACTTCTTTTTTCAATGAGCAAGAAGCAAATCCTTACTTCTCAGAGACAGCGTTCTGATTGTCCAATGAAATATCACCCACTGCCTTGCACTGCTTCTCTGTGCCCCTCAATGGCCCCACTGGAAGGTCTCTGAAGGTCACTTGCTTCAACCAATGGTGAATGACTTCCTTTCTAGCCATTTCTGTCTCTGACTGACTGTGAGGGCTTCTAATGAAGCTTACTTATGCTCATTGAGGCCTCTCCCTATGCAAATGGGACAGCATTTGGCTTGAGAACTGGCTTGGCTAACACGCTAAATGTCACAGTCTCTCTCTTTCCCTCAACAAACCTACCTGAACTTGTGGGGCAAAACAGGGGCACCCACAATTCACAGACAGAAAATGCATCCCATTCACTTCAGTCAGGAACAGGAAAGAGATTTTGTCTGTTAAACAGCATCTCTGTGCAATTTTATTTTACTTCTTGAGCTAAGCTATTAGATTCGTGGACACAAACATGATGTCTCTGAAGTTAACAAGAGGCCCACTCTGAAAGAAAGGAGACAGCCCTTACCACACATATAGATGTTAGACAACTAGTCTTGGGATTGCATATCCTGCAATTACAGAAAGTGAAAATTTTTTCCTTCGTCTTTCCTCCTATTTAGAAAGAGCATTTTTCTCTAGGAAGACTTCTGTTGGATTTTCTCTTTCTAGTTAGCTAACTCCCCTGTGTAGATTCTTTTTGAATCAAAGGGAAAGATCCCAATGTATCAATGAACAACTCTTGCCAAGCACACACGTGCCCCCCGTGACCCCTGCAGGCCTACAGAATGCATCCAGACAGAGCGGAAGCAGTGATGGAGGAGCATGTGTCAGAACTGGGGTCATGTTTTCAATCAACTATAGCAAAATTTATGTTGCTGGGGAGTCACTCCCAGCTCAAGTTTCCTACATCCTTAACAAAACTCTAATGATACCTCATCCAATGCTTGTCCTGTTAAATGAGATGGGACATGTAGGTATGTTCTTAGTAATTCACAAAGGCCTACTCAAATACAAACTTCTGTTATTTTCTCTTATTATTGACCTGTTTTCTAAGTAGTTTGCATTGTTCACTTGAGCAATCAAGTATTGACAAGAGAAGAAAATGTCTGCTAAGACTTTCTCAGAAGCTGGTACAAGAAACATTCCCACTGGTGTGTGCCAGCGGGGGTGGGGTAGCGGGATTCATGGTTGCAGGCATAAAAGTGTGGGCCAGGCTCAGACCCCTGTTGGTCAGAGGGTCTGGAAGTATCTAGAAAGCCTCACCAAGGAAAGAAAACTGCTAAGTTCTTGAAAAAGCTCCTTATGTCTCTGTTTACCTTGACTCCACTTCAATTGAAAACTGCTGGGACTCAAGAGACTTACCAATGCCTATTTTTCTTTATAAAATCGAACTAAGAATATATTTCTCTCACTCTTTAAAATTTAATCATGCATACATTCTTAGATGTTACATGTTTTGAGTCGCTATTAAAATGCATGTTTCTGCCACATTAAAGAGAGAACAAAGGCTTGTGTGTTGTATAATTAATTGTGTGCGTGAAATGAAAGTCTGGTCAGTTTTTGCAGAAGGTATGCACGTTCGTACACACACACACACACACACACACACACACACACACATCAAAGCAAAAGATTTGCCAGGAGACTGGGGACGATGTAGGTTGATGACTACTACTCTGATGCCGTGCACTTACTCTTAAGGTCCAAGTTCCTGGCTCCTGCAGTGATTTGCGTTGTAATTTTCGTGTCAATCTTTACAGTGTGGAGATTGCTGGTGTCTCTTGATATCATCACGTTGTGCCACTGATTGTCATTGAGAGGTTTATTTGAGCTCCCTTTGATGAGGTTAGCACCATTTCCCAAATCAAACACATAATGTAAGTACCTGGGGAAAAAGGAAAGCTGGAGTCAAACTAGATATTACAAAGGGGCAATTTTGTTCAAACGACTCCATCCTTGCTAGAAGTCATGACAGTGAGTTGTACAGAAGCTCAGCCAGCAGGAAGGTAAGAAACTATTCTGTGTCACTAAGGAGGATTCCTGGCTATCTTTACTGTTAGGCATAGTGAAAATAACTTTTTAAAGCATGGTCTACACTCTGATTTTGGAAGTTACATACTTTTCACTACTCATTCCCTATGTTCACTACTCCCTCTATTCTTTGCTAGCCATGGTGAACTGGCAATTCTCAGCTTCTTGCACTGCTTTCCCCTCTATCTTCAGGACTTGTTTCTCTAAGGACATGTGCACTCATCTTTCAAGCTCCAGCTCTAACATCCACTCCCTGCCTTGTTCATTTCCTAAATCCCCTAAAAGCTCTCCTAAGCCTGTGCACATGATCATCTTAGGAAGCTTTTCATAGTGCCTCCATTCTGTTTATGTGTTCGCCTATACCCCTAGGTTGCACTTACATCCATGTAACTCAGGGTTGGTGGGGTCTGAGATATGCATGGGTTAGCAAGGAAATATATATTTCCTGGCACATTATCTAGCTCACTATAAATATGCACTAATATTCAGTGAATGAATGAATGAATACCGAAATCAATGGAATTACATGAAACTTTTATCACCATCTCAAGGATATTTCTCAAATGATAGTCTTCCTAAATTTTCAAGGAACTTGGACATAGAATTAAGCACGAGTTCAATGGAATTTTGTAAAGTTCAAGTACCTTGATTACTTTAAGTAGCTATATAACATAGAACAAATTAGCCTACAAATTTGTAGAAATTCTTCTGTAGGATTATAGTGTTAATAGTAATAGGAAGGCAATCCACATTTAAAGTGCAAGATTCATGGAATGCTTTGCATAGATTATAACTTGATGTTGTTTATATCTCATATAATAACTCATATATGGAAAAGTAGGTATAAAAAACTATACAGCACCCCAATTAATTTTATAGGATAAGTAATTTAAATGAATATGTTATTTGAATACCACCCCCCTGTATTGACCCCTGCCCATGACCATGCAAGTCAATATATTTTGTCTAATGTGTACTTTTGTAAATTGAGGTCCATTTCCCAAAGTTTTATTTCTTAGTGAATTGCCTTATACTCACCCTTTAACTAATTCAACCACAATAAAGTCATTTCCATCCCCACTGTTATATAGAATTAATCCATCTAGGGATGTTGTCTTGAACTGGAAAAAAAGATGCATAGAAGTGTAGGCTTGCAACGTAGCTAAGGCAACATAGCTCGATTTGGTCTTGAAGGTGACAGGGTCCGCTATGATGTTCCGGAAGCCAAATCTGGCATTGAGCTCACAGTAATCTATGTCGCCGTTTTTACACAAGTCAATGTATGCCATTCCATTAAATGTCAGGCTCTGAAGGTGCCCAATGAAGTTGGAAGGGACAGAAGACAGGTACCGTCGCTCTGTGATGATGCCAGTCTCTATGTTGTGAAACTCCAGCCTGGTGTGATCGCCTGCCATTTGACCTAGAGGGGAGGAGACTGTATTCTTATTTTCATTAACTGGAAGATACTTTCAACTTTAGAATTACATTAAAAACATCCCTTTTTAAGATATAAGAACCCAAATATCTCCTTGACATTCAATTACATATAATAAACAAAGAAGTGATGTCCCTAAATCATCTCAATAGAAAGTGATATATCCTAGCTTCATGGTAAGGTTTTTCTTTATAAGCAATGTTCTTAAAAAAAAAAAAAAAAGGTGGGGGGACTATATTTTCCTAGCAACAATTAAAATAATGAAGAGCTGCTGATTCTTCCAATAAAAAACTATGAAAATTTGTTTGAAGTTAAGCATGCCATTTTCATCTTCATTTTTCTGTGGTAAATAATTTCCACAGCCTTTTTTAGAACTAGTCTCTCAACTACTTTAAAATTTCTGTTGATCTTTTCTGGCCCTATGCCATTGTCTTTGAACTTATGTTCTGAATATCTAAATTGAGCACAATATACCAATACAAGGTGTGCCCAATTTGAAGAATACCAATAAAATTAGACCAATAAACTTGTGTTTAGAACACAGCATATAGTATTTTATCAATGCTAGTGATCCACTCCCAGCATCTTGTTTTTCTCTAAGTAAACTGTCACTCACTTTCTTCTGAAACTCAAAAAGGTCATTAAAATTACAGTTAAATTCTTCCGGATACTAACTTACTACTCAATTTGGCATAACTGGAAAATTTATCAAAGAAAAAAAAGTAGGCATTTTCATTAATATTAATAAAAATATTAATTAGAGCCAATCCTAGTATCAGCCCCTGAGAAAATTCACTGGACCTTCCTCCCAGGTAATGAAGACTAAGTGGCCACCTTTGAGGCCTCCTGCAATGGGTTTGACAGGCTTCCATTTCTGTTAAGACAGTAAAATATTAGATAGTGTTTTAAGGAAGTGCCTGTAAGTAAAATATAAAAGGCATATTCTTCACTGTGCAAGAAAAATTGTCTACCTATTGACTTTGACTTTGATGCTTATAAACTCACTGGGGTAAAAATCTCTCCCCTAATCTGAACTTGACTCTACTTAAATTTAATGCCTATCTACTAGTCCTTGATCCTCAGAAAAGCTGTCCTGTCACCCTGGGTGCATTCTCTTTTTAGTTATTGGTTTGTTCCAATCGACTCTCTGCAAACTTCTATACTTTTCTCTGTCTATAGTTGTCTGTTCTCCCCTCTCTTCCCACTATGTTCCTGGTTGTCTATCTGATGTAAACTATGACTAAATCCTTAGTAATTCTGCTTTCTTATAGGGCATCATTTCTTTTCCTTCAGTTTTTCTTGTTCAATGACCTCCAGACTGTTCCATGGGAAACTCTGTCTTTGGTAGCAAACAGACTTATCCTTTAATAATTTTCAAATATAAAGCTCTAGAGGCACCAGTAACATTGAATTAACAAGCCATAAAGAATGAAGAATATGCAAAAATTAAAAATTATTTGCAATTTTCCATCTCTTTGTATTGATTTTTATCTTTTCCATGATATAAAAATCTGAGGTTTACTTGGTAAACCCACCCCAATCTTGAAATTATCATGTTTCTTCTTAAAAGTTACTTTAACAAAACAACCTATAGAAAAGAAATATCCAGAAAAATATTTTTAATACTTAAAATTAAATATCATCCCAAATCGTCAAGTTCTTGGCATCTCTGAAGTAGTGAAACACATTTTGTTTATGACGACTAAAAAGTTCAGTGATAAAAATAGTGCATAATGTCTGTTTTCTTTTCTCAGAGGAATACAGTACATATGCAGAGCATATATAATAAAAAAAAAAAAAGTAGTAAAATAGTGCAGACAACCATGGCCCAGTTATAAGAAGAAATAAATCATTATGGTGCATGGTCAAGAGTCCATTCTTTCTTTAATAAGTGTGTAAAATTGCATTAACAGTAATGACAGTTACACTTGCTCTAAGGAGAAAATTAGCTCCCAAATGCCATTATCCACTGCCTGAGAAAACATTAACTGCTGTCTTTTAAAAACTTTTTTTTCCTCAGAATTTATTCAAGTGCTTAATCCTGTCAGTAATGTAGCCACCTCTACTCATATACATAGAGTTGATTAAGAAAAAGATTAAACACATTAAAGGCGAAACATTTTTAAAACTCCAAGCATTTAAAAAATCCACATCTTTACCAGAGTATTAGTGGAAAGAGGATTTGAATTTAGCAAAATGCTTCTGATCAAAGTGTATGGGGTATGGAAGATTGATGATCATTTCTGATTAAAAAATACAAACACCTGGACGATGTGCTTGCATAAAAATCTCAGTATCTAAATCAGATCTTTTTACCTAAACTGATAACAGCAAGATCAGCTACTTTAGGTTCAGCCTTGAGCAGAGTTGTGTTAAATATCTGCTGTAGAACCAGATAACCCACCAGCCTTCCACTGACTTGTTAATTCATCTACAGTTACTGAGTGTGTGGTACGCCAAGTAATAAAACAAATAGTGGTCAAGGGAGTAGACATGGGGCCTGTTTTCACAAAATGATGGCCCACTGGGAAAAGGCAGACAAAAAGATGTCAGAAAATAATTAAACAGATCATGACAACACTTGGAAAAAAGGTTAGGAATTTGATTAGCGGGATGTTATGTTGGCAAACAGGAAATGGGAGGAGTACCTGAGTTGGTATTTAACTTAAATTTGAAGGATTAAGAGGAGAAAGCCATAGGCAACAGGCTGGGAAAAAAAAAAGAGAGAGAGAGAGAAAGCCATGCTAAGAACAGGAGAAGCTGATTCCAAGAAGGGGAAACAAATAAACAAAGGCTCTCAGGAGCCAAAGAGCTAGCAAATGTGTCTAGAGAGTCATGAGTAAGTGTGGCTAGTGGCTCACATTAGATGGAAAGGAGTCAGGACACAGATGGCCCAGTGCCTCCTGATTATATTAGGAGCAATTGGAGGGTTTTAGACAAGTGGAAGCCATGAGTCAGTATGTATGCACACATGTGTGTGCTTAATCTCAATGATGCAGGTACACTAGATTGAAGATGGTTTGGACTAGGGTGGTTACAGAATGAATGAGAAAGACAAAGAACAAAATAAGGTAACTGTGCAGACACAACCTGCAGCATTTACTAATGATGCTGACAATGATGGAAAGGAGGGAAATGATGATGCTGGGCTTCCAGGTGTGAGTAACTGCATATATGGTGAAAACTTTCAGAGAAGGACATACTTACATAAACACACATACAAAAGACACAATTCAACAGTTTTGACAGATAATGTGATAAGTCAAAGCCCAAAGCCTCCCCACTTAGGGACCTCATATATTTTATAAAACACTTTCTCATTTGAGTCCTCAAAAGTCTCTCCTTTTGGGCACTTCTTTGCTGGTAACTGCTGTCCCCATTATCCTAGCTGAGGGTCGAAAATTCCCAACAATATCGAGAGTACGGTCTGTTATGTGTTCAACAGAAACTGAGAGTATGGTCTGTTATGTGTTCAACAGGTACTTGATGTGGTGAAATGGAGGATTTTGCACGAAGAGTCTAGTGCTGTCCTTTTTAAAATTTTTCCTGTTCCATGATCTCTGAATTTTTGTATAACCTAATGAGAAATCCCTATTTTTTTCCTGATTCACAGGTGGCTTCAAGTGGCCACTGGAGTGCGTGAAAAAATTGTCATTCTAACTTAAGCCTCAATGGCAAGATTCCATTGCTATCTTTGGAAACCATTTCTAGAGATGTAAATTGAGGCTAATTTTTTTTCATTATGACTTTTGGCTTTTATGAGATCTTTGACAAAATATCATCCCACAAACCACCCTGATGAAAATGCACCAAGTAAAAGTAGATTACTATGGAAAAATAATTATCTTCAGTTCTGAGTAACAAGATGCGGGGAGTTGGAAGGAAAGAAGGAGGTGCGGTGGAGTTTTGGGAGAAAAATGTATAATTTAGGTGAATCATCAATGTTGACTTGGCTTGTATTCTCATATCATATTTATACTCCAAGAAAGAGCATGTTGGTTCCCACAATTGTCTAAAAAAAAAAGTCAACTCCTACAGGGAAGAGGGTAGAATCTCTTTTCTGCTCGAAGGCTGTGGCAGTTTTGAGAAAGATTAAATGGCAAGCTAATTTACACTTTGCTCTTCCTTCAGTTCTAAGAAGCTAACCAAATCCCTTGTAGCACTTGGCTTCTAAGGCTTTTTCTTGGCCAGAAGTGGACCTGCTGGAAGTCAATGGCTTTTCCAATCTTTCAATAAGGCTTGATTTTCAAGGTGCTCCAAAAACGGAAAAGAAGAGAGCAGAATGCACTTGAAGGCTGAAAGGGACAATGAGGAGGTTACCACTGACCAGTTGGGATTTAGGTGTACTGAGTACCAGCACCCTCTTTGGGTAGAATCTGTGAGGTGAATATAGGGAGGCTAGCCACTGCCCCCAGGTTGCAGGAGTCAGCAAAGACCCTTTGCCCCATTTAGAACAGGGGCAGGTTTGTTCTTGCAATTCAAACAATCTAACAAAGAACACATCTAGGTTCTTTGCTCAGTTCTAATAATAATGACATTTCAAAGAAACATTATAGCTTATAAGGGAAGAGCAGGTCACCTGACAGAATTCCAACCTATTTAGCAGTTTGCTTCTTATATGAGAGGGGAACCTAAAAACCCAGAATTATCTTCTCAATGGTGGACCCCTTGTAGTACAGGCTTCCCCTGGGAGATGAGTGTTCTAGGAACCCATCTGCATCAGTGTACCAGTTGGCGTTGTTGTGAGAAGCTGCATTTGACTTGAATGAGTTATTTTAAGACTCTTTCAATGGGGTTCCTCATTTCAAGGTGGGTGATTTAGAAGCACACCAACCACACTACACTAAGCATGATTCTGATGCCCCACCCTCCCTCTTCACCCTGTCCACCCCAAGTGACTATTTTTGTTTCCCCAGATAAAATAATAAAATCCTCCAAGGGAAACATCATGCCGATGTGAAAGAGGTGAAACAAAAAATGGCAGAAGCAATAAAAGGTATAAAAATTGACATGTTCAATGACTGTTTTTTTGTTTGTTTTTTGGGGGGTTTTAAAAATATTTTATTTTATTATTTTTGGAGAGAGTGGAAGGGAGAGAGGCAAAGAGGGAGAAAGATATCAATGTATGGTTGGTTACCTTTCACCTGCCTCCAGTTACAGACCTGACTGGAGACCTGGCTTGCAACCTGGTTATGTGCCCTGGCTGGGAATCGAACCAGTGACCTTTGGGTTCGCAGGCTGGAGCCTTATCCACTGTGCCACCAGCCAGGGCCTCAATGACTGTTTTGAGCAGTGAAAAAAATGTCTCCATAGGTATATTGCATCAAATGGAGAGTACAATGAAGATGACTTCAGTTTAAATATATGTGAAGAAATGCATTTTTTTTCTTATGCAAAAAGGAATAAATAAATTCTTTTTTGGGTCCTCCAATCATATATTTTGGTAATGAACAGCAGCAAGTTACACTTTAAAATAGCATGTATTCTCCCAAAAGCTCTCATAGTAAGAGAAAATGGCAGATTGTGGTCAGCAGATTATTTTACTAAATTGGCATGTGAAAGATTTCTTTAAACTCCATTTTGTGGAGATTATCATTAGAGAATCAAGAATTCCTGTTTTGAAACTTCTAAGTTAAGATAACTATATGTTACAGTTTGTCTGGTACTTTATTTTTCTTAGCTAAAGTTACTTTTCACTTTCAGCTTGAACAAAAATCTTTATTGGCAACTGTTAAAAAAAAAACAGGTTTCCTCAATTCTTGCTATTTCTCCACCTACTCTGCACAGTTTAGGCAAGAAATCTGAGCTCTGAGATGACTTGCTGTTGTTCGTCACCAAAATATATTAGAACAAAGAAACTGAACAAAAATTGGCATTCAGGCAATCACTTCAATATTTTATGAGATACTAAGATATTTATCAAGCCACAAATTAAAATATTTTATAATTATATCTTCATGAATTATTCAACAAACAAAAACATGATATGAAAAAGTTGCTCATTTGAGAGAAAAAAACCAAATACTTCACATGCTGCTTATTAAGTAATATTGTTGATGAAAAATAAGTACTAAACTTATGGACCTTTGTTTTAGAGGATGTTTTATATTCTCAAAGGCAAGGGAAGTAAGGGAAAAAAATAAATGAATGGGACTAGATCAAACTAAAAAGCTTTTGTACAGCAACAGAAACTGCCAACAAAACAAAAGGGCTATCACCAATCTAATGGGAGAAGATATTTGCAAACAATAGCTCCAATAAGGGGTTAATATGCAAAACATATATAAAGAATTCATACAACTCAACACCAACATACAAACAATCCAATTAAAAATGGGAAGAGGACCTGAACAGATACTTTTCCCAAGAAGGCATACAAGTGCCCAAGAGATACGTGAAAAAATGCTCAACTTTATTAGCTATTAAGGAAAAATGCATATCAAAGTTACAAGGAGATACCACCTCATACTTGTTACAATGTCTATTACCAAGAAATCGAGTAATAAATAGCAAACACTGGAAAGGTTGTAGAGAAAGAGGAGCTGTGATTCACTGCTGGTGGGAATGTAAATTGCTGTAGCCACTTACGGAAAACAGTATGAAGGTTCTTCAAAAGATTAAGAATAGAACTACCATATGACTCAGCAGTCACCTGCAAGAAATGGAAAAGTCTGAAACATCAGAAAAAGAGAGGGCCATGGGCAGTGGGGTTTACCTGTCATGGCTTGCTGGTCATCCACCGTTAACTTTAAACTTTTTCCTCGGCGAACCACACGCACTGTGTGCCATTCATTATCATTGAGGTTATAGCCGGCAAAAAGGGTCTCGGGACCTTTGCCTGTAGAATATGCCAAACAGTCATTATGGACACTCAGAATTAGTCAAGCAAATGAACCTCACAGAGAGTGAGAAAAAGACAAAGAAAGGGGGAAAGCGAGGGAGATGGAGGAGAGAGAAAAGAAAAGGAAATGTGAGAGGTATCAGAGAAAGGAGAGAGAAGAGAAGAGAAGGAAAGGGATGGAAAGGGGAGGGAAGGGAAGAGATTGGCTGGATCAATTTTCAAGCCCATTAGAGTCATAGCAAGCAAGAAAAACGACAAGTTAACGGACATTCTGGTGTGACACTCGAAGGAGAATCTTTAACATTATGCATTGATCTAAAACAAGCAAATGAACCTGCTGTCATAAATAGGCACAGTCAATAACAGTACTGGGGAGTCTTCTACATTTATACCCCCTCCCCAAGGGGGTTCCCTGATTTTCGCAGTTGTCACTTTCTTGCTAACATGGCAGCTAGCGATCCAGTAACATCTGACTTTAGGAGAGATCTGACCTTGGGTCAATACCTGACCATTTGCAGTGAGTGGTCCCTGGCTGGATTACACTGGCGAGGAGGCGGCTCTCGGTACTATATTGTGTGAGTGCAGTTGTTCACCCTGATCTCATGAACCTCCAATGTCCACCAAGTTCTTAAGTTTATAAATGTTGTGTCTAAAAACTAGCTCCTGGGGAGGTGTAGAAAAATGAGTGTAGATAAAAGTCCTGACTCTGTAAAAAATGAAGAAAATTGAAGTCACTGCCAAAATAGGGCCAACTACTAAGTGGGAAAAAGTGTTATTAAACAGTGGTAGAGAGTAAGGATTCCTGGGTAAGAACCAAAAATAAAAAATAAAAAATAAAGGGCAAGGAGTGTAACCAAGAAAGTAACTTCCAGAGAACCTATGGTAGTTTAAAATCCAATAAATGAATTTAAATTGGCTTAAAAAAGAGAGATTGTCTCAGAACGTAGTGTAAAATCATCAAAAGGACAAAGTTAGACAAATGTCCCCCTTTCACTTAAAAATAAAGCAAGGGAAGACGGTTTTTTTAGTCTAACTAAAAAATTTAATAGAAAAAATAAGCATTTCTATGAACCTGACATGATTCACTGAGAAAAATAATGAAAGGTTTTTTTAAATGCATGATTTGGTGATGAATTTTAGTTTTTTTAAGTAATGGAATTTACAAGTACATTAAAATAATGAAATACATGATATCATTGAGCTAAATGAATTTCAGTTTATTCAGGACCAGACTTTGCTTCACAATTTCTTCAGCTAAATTCCATCAACAAAACCAATCACTGTCCCAGGAGCATAGGAGGACTTACTGAAATGCCAATGAAGAGAGAGAACAAAAGAGGAACCACACAGAAGAAACCTAAGACAAGAGATCATTCATTGTTTGCTTTCAGTGCTGGAGACTATTCACCCCACTCCCTGATTTCTCTCCTAAAGTGTTAGTAATGATACCCGTTTTATATTCCTTGTTTAGGGTTTCTCTGGAGCTTAAAATGAGCCAGTGACATAAGCTACATTTTGCGGATGACCTGTGTCAAGTCTTTAAATAGAGCCATCATGAAGATTAGAAATCATCTCTTGTTGCTTCTTTAGAAAAGTTAAATTCATCCTGGTAGAACAGTTTTGAGAGAGCCATGACTAAATAACTAGAGAAAAGCCTGCTAGTTCACCAACTGCAAAAATGCTTTGAGACAAAAATGTTGAAAGCAAGTTCCAGGATCAAAGGAACTCTTTCTAGTTTCAATAGTGAAGAAAGAAGTGTTTAATAACTCTGTAGAATCTTAGCATCCTACTGGTAGCAAGGGTCATTTTTCGTTTTGATCTTTGAAAAGAGAATATATCATTTTAAAGCTATTTTTATAGGAGAGATCTCCCCCTCCCCCACCTTTAGAAATGTGTGCTTTTGAAGCAGCTTCACTCCTGTTCCTTTAATTTTAGAAGTGTTTTGTCAAGAAGGGGGGAAAAAAAAAAAAAAAAAAAAGCATAAGGGTGATATCATCATTATACCCCATCCTGGGCTTCATCTTGCAGTAAAGTCATAATGCTTAATCTATGAAACAACTATTTCCATAACAACAGGCACAAAATCCAATTAAAAATAACCCTTTGGTTCATAAAAATCTCTGTGGGCCAACTTCAATCTCCTTTCTTGCATTATTAAAAACGTGAAGAGATTGATTTTGGAAGACAGGCTTTTTAAAATGCACTTAATATTCTCAGTTGAAAACAACATTATCTATGCAACATGAAGTGTAGTAAAGAGTGCACTGGACAGTGAGGTAAGAACTGTGTTTGCTAGTTCTTGATTTGCTACTAAGAAAAAATTGGGGGATGGGAAATGCTTTTTATGTTCCAGGCACTTTATCTGTTAACTTACTTCATCTTTACATTATTATCCTTCTACAGAATGGGAACTGAAGGTCAAGAAAACTAAAACTATTTGTCCCAAGGTCGTGCGGATAAGATGTGATGGAAAGTCTTCTATCCCAGACTGACCTACTTGAGGTCTGCATACTTTCCCTTGAATTGTCCTGCCTTCCAGCTATGTGGCTTTTGGCTAGCATCTTAAAATTTTGGTTTCCCTGCATCTGAATGAAGAAGGTAGAAAATCTGCAGCTTGTCATGACTTCCAGCTTGCTCTACAGAAGGATGACAATGATGGGAAATGCCACATGCCCTCTGTCTAAGTCATGGTGGAAGAACAACCCTAATAGTACACTGTGCCTTTACCTAGTAGTACTGAAATGGCTGCTATTAAAGGCATCCTATAGAGAAAGAGCCATCAACTGGGAGCATGATCCATTCATAATAGGCAATTTGCTAAAAGATCCAGTAAATTGCCTATTATGGTTTTGACACCTCCACTTATAAAGTGAGGAGATGGTCTAGCTGATCTTTACAGTGCCTTTGAGCTCTCACATTCTCAGACATTTAAAACACATAGAATTGGTAAAGAATGGTGCTTCACTTTTGTCATTTTGAAATTGAGAGTCATTTGTCCTCTTATCTAGATTTGAATGGTAAAAACATAGTCACTCGAGCCATTAATAATCTGAGTTTGAGATTTTTTTTCCTTTGGGAATATCAGAACATTCTCATTGATAGTAACATCTTTCTCCTAGCACTAATGTGAGTGTTATGTACCAAATCTTCATATATTGAAGTGTTAACCCCTAAAGAGATGGTATTAGGGGTGGGACCTTTGCAAGGTAATTAGGCTTAAGTGAGGAGCCCCCATAATGAAATTAATGTCCCGTATAAGAAAAGAAAGAGACACTGGAGTTCTTTTTCTCCACCATGTGAGGATACAAAAAGAAAGTGGCCACTGCAAGCCAGGATGAGGGCTCTCACCAAACCTGCCAGCATCTTCATCTTGGACTTGGGAGCTTTTGGAACTATGAAAAAATAAACAGCTGCAAGCTAAGCTATCCAGCCCATGATATTTTGTTAGAGGAGCCCAAGAGGACTAAGACAGTGAGCAATATTTCAAAGGTTTTAAGGAAAGTTTATAGCATTGTTTCTATTTTAGAGATAATCATTCTGTGTGTTTTGTAGGGGGTTACAACTTACATGTAATTTTCACTTGATTCTTATTTTGATTTATTATTTAAGTTATAGAAAAGTTATTTTTCCATTTTTGAGTTTAAAAAGCTGGTTTAGAAGAGATAGTATATCATTATACGTCTCAGAGGCAGTCAGAAGTGAATTAAAGAACAATATCGATATTTTCCTTCTCCATCCCACAGTCCTTCCAACCCAAATAATAAGCAGATAATGAAAGTATAACACAACTGAATGTCCCACAGGTAATACTTGCCAGACTGGATCAAAATTCAGCTCTGTAGGGTAGTTATTTTTTTAAAATTGAGAATAGAATGGGTATGAGAGGTATAGAAATTGACAGAGTCATCTACAAACAAAAAATCTAAAGTATAAAAAGTGGTTAGATGATACTCCTATGGTCACAACAATTTAACTGTGGGGTTTAGGTATCCACACAATCAATCTATTGCCCATCATGTTATTCTGAACTCAAGTGAACTTTTTAAAGAACATCAGGATCTGAGTCTATGGTTTGGTCCATGAACGAAATTTGAATTATATCAAAGTTGGAAACCAAGCAACAATAAATAGGGCTTAGTAAATGTGTCACTTTTCAAAAGTTGAAGCCATGGTATAATTGGTCAGTGATGGTCATTGGATTTTCTGGTGACTCTGTAACTAAAATTTCTTAACTACAGATAGAAGTAGACACAATAAAAATTCCAGATTTCCTCAATCTAGTTCAAGCTTTCTTTTTTAAACTAACCCATTTATGAATTCCAGGTGGCTCTAAGATTTTACCCCTGAGAGAGGCTGGCAATAACCCCAAGTTAGGGCATAGCACAGAGAGGAAGAGGTGGCAGGGAGTGAGAGGTTACCAGTTAACCAAGCAAATCCTTCTTTGAAATCTATTCCTCTTAGAGAGCCTTGATTTTTACTGTTAAAAGATGGTCGTTTTTTGGCCAGATAAGTAACCACATTTGCTAATAACTTTTCATTTCCATTTTCATTATGGGAGCAGATGGTGGTGAAAGTTTGATTTTGACCCTGCCTGTTATCACCTTAGCCACCTTAAGTATGTAATTTATCTTCCCTGTTTTGCTTATTTATTTTTTCTGCACAACAAAGATGCTGGAAGACAGCATATCCTCTCCTGTAACTAATTTTAAATTGTCATTCATGGAAGGATCAAAACTACTCTGTAATATTTTCCCATCTTGTGGCAACATGAAATAGGGCAATATTAAAGTGAATTTCTCTAAATTTATTAAGTGTTCAACATTATAATTGTATTATTGTTAATTTCATGTTTGTTCGGAGAACACAGAGAACTTGAAGGAGAATTATGTTAGACCTATTACTAAATTCAGATGAAACTAGAGGACAATATTGAAATATTCTAAAAATATATGTTTATTAATTTATAGTCAAATTTCAAAGAAGAAAACTATTTTCCTTTTTTTGGTATCCCTCATAAACTATAGTAACAAATAATATATAAATGATCAGACAAGAGCAGGAAGTGTACACTATTCTGTGTACCATGATATGGTCCTGCTTTACGGACAAGTTCATTCTGAAAACAAAACCACTTATCGGAAGGTTGTGTGGTGAAATAATGAAATCCTATTCCAGGAAACTTTTCTCTTAGCTATGGCACATTCTTCTTTTCCCTGCTCAAATAATCAGGCCTGTCTGGGAAGTGCTGGAGACTCTGACCCAGTGCCTAAATTTCCCTTCCTCAGAAAATCCAGGAGCTTAACGGGGTCAGTGGTTTTATTATTCTTTTTAAAGCACTGAAATCCTCCCTGCCCTGTAGTCTTGCATAAAGATTAGAAAAGCCATATAAAGGAAGAGTTGCCCCGCTGTTAACAAAGCAAGCTGGCTGCCGGGCCCTCAGGCACCACCCAGAACCCCTGGATTCCACACAACCCTGTAGGGGGATGATTTTTCCCCTTGGAGAAAGGATGATTTTTTTTATCAGAAAATTCCAGCATAGGGCTTTAGAAGTACCTTTTGCAAGTAACCCTTCTCATTTAAAATTACATTTGATGTAAAAAAAAAAAAAAAAATTTGGTAGTTTATGAATTAAAAACCTATTTCCCCAGAACATCCTTTATTATGTATAACAAGGTCCAGAGGTATTCAAAGCTCCCACTTTTGCCTGTCTGTGTTATCAGCCCTCTAGCCTACATTCTCAACACACCTTTAATTACAAAGTCCAAATTCATAAACTCTCCTAAAAATTCTATAAGTTGTTTCCTCTCATAGCATGTGTTATGAAACAGTTTGTCTTTCCTTATTTCTATTTATGAGAAAGCCAAGATTTAGGATGTGCACACAATCGTAGCAACTTGATTCTGTCCTTCTCAAAAGAATATTTTTGTAAATTGGCCAACTCCCCCCCCCCCACTTAGTCAAAATTACTTTTGTTAATCATGTTAATTTCTATATAAAAGTATTGGGCATAAATCAATAAGTAAATTTATTTAATGAAGAAAAGAATAGCTTCCAAGGGATGTACAAATAATCAAACTGTCTCATTTTACAGCTAGCTCCATGGGAGGTTAGTTGATAGATACACTTGGAGATGTTTGGTTTTCAAAAATGAAAAGGCACTTGATAAACTTTGGATATGTAGCCAAAAAGATTAAATAAGCCTTTATTTACCAATTTCAAGTTTATGTGCAAATGTATTTTAAACTAATTTTCATATTCTGGAACAAATTTTATTTATATGCACATATATATGTATAATTGGAACTAAAATTACATATGACAAGAAGCATATAATACTAATTTAGATCCTTTTTTTTTGGAAGAAAGCCTTGTATCCACTTGTTTTGTGAACTACTTACATAGGGTTTTGAATGTGGATAAAATAGTAAAGAGGAATAGCGAAGACTAAAACACAGCTAGAAAATCTATGAAGCAATGTGATCAAAGACGTCTAACGAACTAAAACAACAACTATTTATGGAACTGAAAGATCGATGCAGCTCAAGAAAATCAAATCCGTACAACTTATCTTTTGATTTTTAAAACAGACTGTGCGTCACAAAGCTGAAATGCATTACATGACCTTTTGGTAGCTATCTCCCTCCACTGTTATATTTTAAAGATATTAAATACATAAATGGATCATCTGGATTGAGTGCCTTATCTCTTAACGTAACTCAAACCAATTGGTTCTGAGCTTTCTTTCCATTGCCTCAAACACCAAATGTCAGTAATTTCTCATTTATAACCCTATCTAGTGGTTAATCTGCTCTACCTCAAACCATTGATCGAGCATGAGGATTCTGAGGGGTACTTCTGCAATGCCATAAGCTACCACACTGCTTTAGATGACAGGCAGCTTGGAATCCATTTCATCTGCCTTCTAGAAATGATCCATCTACTATCTCCATTTTATTAAGAAGAAGTTATCGCTTTTTAATCACAGTTATCTGGAGTGAAGATGGGCATTCTGGGAAAGTGGGTTCTCAAGTTTCCACAGTTACGCTATAGGTTTTTTAAAAAACTAGCATTGCCCTATACATATAAATTAATTATATATTTATACATGAGGAGTCAATGCTTTTTAGATCATTAAATTGCCTATAACATCCAGTCATGGAGTTATAGTGCCATCACATCTTAAAATTATGAAGTTTTAACATGAAATGGTCCATACTGTGTCTGTTGTCTATCTCATTTAACTGCTCATCCATCCTGGGTTTTGTGGCACGTACATCCTATTCACTTAGTGTGATATTTATTTTGTGCCAAACACTGATCTCAGCATTGGAATTGTCCCAGCTTAGATTCTCAGGTTTTTAAATTCTAACAAGGATCAAAACATTTTTTCCTGCACCGGGCCAATAGCAAATATATTTGGTTTTACAATGACTCAACCTTGCTATTATAGAACATAAGTAGCTATAGGCTATATGTAAACAAATGGGTGGGTCTTCATTTCAATAAAACTACTTATTTAAACCAGCAGTTGGCCAGTGGGCTATAGGTTTCAGGCCCCTGTAGGATACACATACATAAATAGATAATTTAAGTTTCACTTTCTCATAAACTCCTGCACTGAGAACAAAGAAGTAATGAAAAAATATTCAAGAAAAGAGTCAGGAGACCTGGGTTTTAGATTCAACATTGCCAGTTAGACTAGTTATAACCTAGTCTAACTTTTACTGGGCTTATGGTGAGTTTTCTTACCTGTAAAACAACAGTAACAACAACAACTGAAAGCAATTTAAGAAGGTTTTAAATGGCATAAGCTGATTGCAAAGTCCCTCCACTTCTAAAACCTAGTCACCTTTTCTGCTCTGCAGTTTTAGAATGGTGGCGTTTATTAAAATAGATGGTGTGTGTATGGGTCTGTAAAATTAGGTTTACTCATATCCGTATCAACTTTTCCTGCTATTGAGAAGTTTTATTTGACAGTTGATGAGCCCCATGGCCTCCCCTGGGAGGTTGGAAACAAGCCTGTCACTGTGACAATAATGGGAGAAGAAAAAATCCAGGAGAAACAGAAGCAAAAGCCACCCTGGCTTGATGGCTGAGTCATGGTTCCTGGCAGCAGCATGTCCTACCTGTAAATGACAAGAGGTCTTGCTTCTCAGATGGTAATTATGACACCTGCAATCTGCCATTAGTTTCCAGTTTTAAAACAATTCCTTAAAAATATTATCACCTCTGCTTTGAAAAAAAAAAATGGTGGAAAGCCACTAAATATTTCTATTTTCTCTCTCTCAATTTCTAACTAATTACCTGGAAACAAAATTATTTTGTTTTTATTTTTTATACAAGTCATCAGGACATTGCATTACAAATTAAAATCAGACACATGTAAATGGCACTTCCAGATTCCTTTTTCCAGCCACTGGCATGATGAGTGGAAAGACCCAGGAATTGGAGAGCCCAATGTGGAACGAAATAAAGAATTTCAGGACAGTGACAGCAGAGCCTTCACTCAAGCACAGGCCCTTCTAAGCGTGAGCGCCTGGGTGACCATGCAAGTTGCAAGCTGTTGAAGCCAGCCCTGATTAGGCTTATAAATTATGTGCTAATTTATTTTTAAAGGTTCCTTGAATTAGCTCTGTAGTGAAGAATGTGCAACCCAGGATGGAGGCAAAACACTTCATTTTTCCATGTTAAGAGGTACAGCTGAGTCACCTTCCTCATCCTGTCTGCACTTGCTGATGATGTAGGTCCCTGGGGGCTCAGACAAGCTGTCTCAGAGCTGTCCGGCTGGCTGGGCCTAGTGCCAGTCATCACTAGGGTGTCGTGACAGACCAATCACTCTAATGACCTTGAAGCTGAACCACCTGGCTAGCCATGTAACTCCTCCCTTTTTTTCTCTACCCATCCTCAGCTCTCTGCAATTAAGTTACAGGTGCATCCCTAAGAACTATTCAGAATGGCTTTATAAAGAATTGTTCACCTTTTCTGTACAAAGAGATATTAATAGAGTTCTAAGGACAGACAAATTTTCCTATACTAAAAAAATATTAGAAGTGCACCTTCCCGATTAAAAAGTGTTTTGAGTAAATCATACAAAGTTACAATATGAAGCTTAGAGATGTTTAATTTTTAAAAATGAAAAGGCATATGATAAACTTTTAAAATTCACTGGAGGAATGGAGTCATGTGCTAATTAATTATACTATTTATTTTGCTTGAATTCTTATTTAACTCTTTTTTTTTTTTTTTAACTTTTTAAAATGTGTACATCTTGGTCCTCTGCATGTATTCTAGATTCACAGACTGGGTTTTTATCCAGTCTCCACAAGTTACTACCGATGTGACCTTAGGTAAACTAAGTGCTTGGTGTCTCAAATATTCATATCTATAAAATAAGCTAATAACAGAAAGAGTCTATAATATACATGTTATGCATTTTAATCACTTAAAACAATGCCTAAAATGTGGTAAGCCCTCAGTCATAGTAATGATAATAATAACTATTATTACACTATTATATTGTTATCATTATCTTCCCCTCAGTGGGTTGAAAACCTCATAGAAAATATCCTGCGTCCTATAGTTCAGTGCCTTGAACATAATAGCCATTCACCAAATATTTATTGATTGAGTATATTTGTTTAGATGTTGTTAGATTGCTTTTATGGTAGATAAAACATATCTTGATATTTCACTAACCCAAATAGTTAATGAAAGTTAATTCCATTAACGTTTAATGCTTACATTCACAAAGAAGTGTCAATAAGTAGGAAGCTTCATCCTTTTTTTCCACATTTAGTAGCATGGAGTCTGGTTAGTCATACAGGTGGAGAACTTGGGTAACTTACTCAGTTATCTGGCTTATTATTTGGACAATTTTTTTTTTTCTTTTCTCAGTTCCCTTGAAAACACGTGTAATGATGTGTTGAGCCTCTGAGAGCAAAATGACCTAAGTCCAGCAGTCAGTAACTTCCAACTGCAAAGTAAGTAGTTGGCTTAGAGCTTAGGGGAGTCAAGACTTAATGAGTATTTAATGATCAGAAAACATGGACCTTACCCCCAACAGGGTTTGACCCTGGAGAGCTGCAAGAAACATCTCACAGAGACCCTCCTGCCATTTTCCTAACTCACACCAACCCCCTTCTTTTATCCACAAAATTAATTTCATTTGCTGCAGCTGCCTGCCCTCCTGCTCCATGGCTGGCTAACTATCATCAGCTAGGCAAAGAAATAAACACGTTTTAAATCTTCTACTAAGAAACAGCCTCTATAGCTTTGACATTGATTGTGCCCATTTATGACAAACCAGGATAAATATCTCGGATGTAAATAACTTTAAATGTGAAAACATACATTTTAAGAAATAAACTGTACCTTTTAAGAGTATAATTATATTTACAACACAGTAAAATGAACACAAATTACATAAATATATTGCTACCTGAATGTTTTAAAATAGCTCTTTCTAAAACTAATCTAGCTTGACTGGCAAGTTTAGGAAAAAGCATAATAAAATAAACCTTACATAATAAAAGGAAATTTGGACTGTGACTTTATTTTAAGGGAAAAAAGTTCACTTCCAAGAAATGCTTATCACATAATAGGATAGCTTGTAGGTATAAAATGAATTACTAAACACTCCATATGCTTTTACGTAAGTATTATAAGCTGAAAATGTATTCAAAGTTAGTGTAACATGAAAAGGAAAAAAATGTATTGATTTATGTTGATATATATATTTAAATATATCATATACAAAACTCATCACCAAGCTATCTGAATGAGAAAAAAGAAAAAGCAAACAGGTACTGAGCATTTGGAAACTTACAAACATTGTGTCTGACAGTCCATAAATAAAGCTATGATTATAGTCACAAATGCAAAGATTTAATAAATATATCATTTATCACCGGGATATATTATTGTATAGTTATAAAATGTTACTTTAGGAAAAGGCCCAGAAGAATGTATACTTTTGCATAAAAATGTTTTTGTATAACTCAAGAAGCAATGACTTAACCAGTGTTTTATTTTCTATATCTTTGTTAATGCATTTCTAAATATCATTAATTGTAAAGTTTAGCCATCTCTCAATATTTTGGGAGTATTCTTAGAAACCTTCTCCAAAAATTACCATGTTAGAAAAAATAAATCTAAGTTCTGGCTTTGTTAAATTTACTTGTTCTTCACCTTTTTTTTTTTTTTTTTTTTCACTGAGAAATCATTATAATGCCTGAAGAGCTATTTCTCAGTTTTTGTTTTAAACATTATGAATCTATTTTTTTTTTAAAGAAAACCCATTCTAAGAGCTACAATAAGGAATATTTTGTCTTTAGAATGACTGAACTGTAGCATCTCATTTGTTTTGATCTTTTCCTCTTTCTTTCATTAGCGACTATCCCAGAGAAGGCCATGAACTAATAATGCATGATAATTTATTCATCCATTGTGTAAAAAGTAGAATGATAATAAAATTTTTCCAAGCAATGAAATTCTCCTTTATTTTGAATTGTAATTGTAGTAACAGATAGTGCTAACTAAATTGGTTTCTTTTATCATTACGTTATCAGTCTGTTAATCACTAACCTGAGTGCTATGATTCTTCCTGATCATTTATTTTAGTGATAAAAAAAATATGGATGTCACTTCTTTCTTTAAGTGACACCAAAAGTGTTTTCCCAGTCATATCAATGGGTATTAACAATTAAATCTTATACGAAGTCAACTTGGTTAATCCAAGGAGCCAGTGCTTGTCAGTTCCCTGGAGCTGGTCTACTAATTGCTTGAAGTAATAAGTTATGGTTTTCCTGGTTCATCTTCCTATGAGAAAATTATATTAGTTAGACTTCCACTTTGTGGCTAACAGCCAGCAGTAGTTACTTGCACCAACATACCTAGGAGTATCTTCTTATTTATGAGTATTCCGATCTGGTTTGTCTCCCAAGATCTTGCTCACAGGTGCGTCCATAGAGCCCTGTTTGACTGCTCTGAGATCACCAGTGAAGTATGACAGAACTTACCTTTGTACATACATGCTTCCCCCTTATTTCATTTTTATCCGGCTGGCTCACTGACCTGGACCTATATGTTACAGTCACATACTGGACATATGCTTGTAATATGTTGCTAAAAGCATGTGTGGCAAAATATTTGCACACCATGACCAGATATTTTTAAAGAAACATATAGTACACAATGTGTTACATATTAGATATGGAATATGCAAAATACTATGCTATTAAGAGCATTTAAGATTATTAATATTTTCTCTGAAATGGCAGCTACTTTTGTATATTTCCTGTTTCCCCTAGCTTCTGGATAGAGAATATTACTAATTAGAAGCCAAATGTTGCTTTAAAACAGACTCATTGTGACTTCTTTGCAGGTCAAAATTAGTGGGAAATTTGTCCCCAATTTAAATGTTTAAAATGTACATATCATAACACAAATAGAGAATGTAATATAGGCCTAGACTGTCCTAAGTTATGGTGGGTTTGGTTTCAACTATATCTTAACAGAGCATGTGCCTTTATTCACTTTTGATTACTTATTTTAAACAGTTGAGTAAAGGAAAAAATTATTGTGGAAAATTTTAAATGTACAGATGATGAACAACAACAACAAAAATAAAACATATTAAAAATTACCCACACTCCTGCTATCAGGTTCTAAAAACATTTTAAAGAACATTGTCGAAAAGCAAATTTGCTGCTGTAGCTCCTTGTCAATTTTAGAATTATAACAAAAAATGGGAAATCCTGATTATTTCTTCACTGCTTATTAGCTAATCTAATTTTATTTAGTCAAGGAGTATAAATAATTGATCAGTTACCAAAATATTATTTTCAACAAGTGAAAGCTTCTTAGCTGATTTACTGAAATAAATTGTCAGATAAAATAATTTAATTTATAAATGAAGGATCAATGAAAACACTTTAGAAATTTCTTCATCTACAATTTCACTTTCAGAATTCTTATATGTTATTATTGTTATTTTTCATGTTATTGAATTATTATCATGTTCTACATACTTTTTAAAAAGATTTTATTTATTATTTTTAGAGAGAGGGGAAGGGAGAGAGGCAGAGAGGGAGAGAAACATCAATGTATGGTTGCCTTTCACCTGCCTCCAGCTATGGACCTGGCTGGAAACCTGGCTTGCAACCTGGTTATGTGCCCTGGCTGGGAATCAAACCAGCGACCTTTGAGTTCACAGATTGGCACCTATCCACTGAGCCACTAGCCAGGGCCTTTATATACATTTTTGTCTGCCTATTTTGACACTAGGTGAATAGGTGTTTATTCTAAGGGAATATTTGTACAACTTCTCAAATAAATTCTTATTAGTTTTCTTTTACTGGACACTTTCATAATGTATAAAAAAATCTGTACTAACAATTTTGTCATGCCATTATAATGTGTTAGTTTTCTAATACATAGGTGTTACTTTGCACATGTATCAACTATCACTTTTGCATATGGTAAAATGTAAACATTTCAGAATTGTTCAGATTTCCTAGTAGTACACAGTTGTTTACATTGGAAATTTCCTGATTTCCATAATGGGCTGATTTTTCCATGTACCTAACAACTTAATAAATAAATTTCATGGGTTATTTACATTCTTTACATATTAATTTTAAAAGAGTATTGATAAAGTTTACCTTAAATGTTACATTCCTAAAGAAAAATTAATTATAATAACCACCTATAGAAAAAGACAATTTTGAAATCTATTTCAATAGCATGATGCATTAAATATTTCGAGTCTATATTTGGACTGATCACCTGGGAAGGGTAATGGCAGGGTGAAGAATTCCCACAAGTATATGAACGATGCATTCAAAGAATAAATAACAACAAATAATCCAAGTACACTAAAGATAACAGTAACTTAAGTACTCTTAGACTGTATTACTTTACCTTTGGGGAAAACAAGTTTTCCCAATGTACTTCTTATCCATCTTGCCCTTTGCCCCATTGGTAACAAATGAAGGAAATGGACAAGATCCCTGAGCACACAGAACATTTCAATTTCCAGATTCTCTGATGATCCCCTGCATTTCTCCCCCTGATTTAAAGAGACTGTCGGACTTGACTTACACACCATATGTTAGTCATTAATATGTTGAAGGAATTGCAATCCATATGGGGATTATAAAGCTAAACTAAAAACACTGTTAATCAGACAACCTAGAGGAAAGATGCTGGTGTGAAAGCCTGCAGCTCCTACAAAACTTGAGGGAAGTCTTTGTGTGCCCCACCACCCTGCTCCAATTATAGCTGCTTGGGTCACCCGTGGTCATCAGTTAGCCCCCAAAGTTAAAATCCAATCTGGCTTATGAGGTGTCATGGTTTGAAATTTCTGCTCAACAAAACAAAGATAAGGAATGAATTTTCTAATTCTTTGTCTAGGGGAGCTGGAATACAGAACATACATGAAGTCAATCATTAGTAGTAGAAGCAGCAGTAGCAGCTGCAGCAAAAGGTCAAAGGATAAGCAGGGTGAAAGCGATGAATAGGAATCATGAAGGAGACCAGGGGCAGAAGGCATGAAAAAGCAGACGCTATAAGCAGTGTTTCCTCCCTACCAATAAATTAATGAACAAAGAAGAAAGAAGAAACTCAAGACTTTCTGAGGAAAGTAGTGGATGTTTAGAAACCAGCTTTTTTTAAATAAAACAACCAACAAAAGCATTTGACCAACAGGCTGTGGTTTCTTACACTTGATGGCATTTGGTTGTGTGAAACATTCTGTTCCACAAAAACCAAGGGAGCATCAAGTTCAAAATATTTCTTCTGAAACTTTGTGGCTGTTTCTGACAATATTGGCCTAGGCCCTTGTTGCCATGCCAACTTTCAACAATGAGAGAGAATTACATGAACTGGGTCAACGCGAATCTTGAATCTTGCTTTACTGTGAGTGCAGCAGTTTGCAATGGCAGTAAGAAACTGCTTTTCTGAAAAGTTAATAATCAAGCCTGATTTCACAATGGATTGTTAATCTGCACAAAACTGTAACCTTTTAAAACACTGCAGCATTTTATATTTGCATCTAAGCAATGAACAGATTATTCACCAAAAGTGATCCCAGACTTCTACTTATTAAGTTCTCATATTATGATTTGCCCAATCCATGTAGCCATTTAAATGTGCAAGGAAAAACTGCACTTTTCTTTATAATTCTCAAAAACGTTAAATGTGCCTATAATGCAAATGGGCTTCCCTCAAATTTTATTCCAATTTTGATGTTTTTCTATAGACTCATTGTTATGTTCCAATGCTCTTTGCATGTTTCAGCTATTTGATTTTCACCACAATTTTCTTGTCTCTATTATTTTATATGCAATTATTCCTAGATTTTTCCTAAAAATAATGATGTATTAACTGCCTTTTCCTTTTCTTAATAAATACTTTCTGCTAAAAAAAAAACAAAAAAACAAAAAAACAAAAAAAAAAAACCAATAACAAAGAAACAAAGCAAAGCAACTCATATCCTAGGCAGATAAACTGCCCCAGTCATGGAGGGACAATGAGTGACAGAACTCTACAAATCAAGTGATTGACAGCTGTGTGGGGCCAGGCAGAGGGCTCCCTTTGCAATTCTCCGATTTTAAGCACCCAGCAGCTGCTCTGAGCTGAACATTTGCTTCACAGTTAGCAAGGGTCAACCCTCAGTAATTTCCTCGTATCTTTCTAAGGAGCAACCTGCAAAGTGGCAACCTGATCAGGGCAATCTAATACATCTTAAGTGCCACTGGTTGACCTTTTGCAATTTTGTATTGCTTTCCATTTTTATCTACATAACAAATTGGTGAGAACTAATATCCAGTTGATCTTTTCTTTCTGGTAATAAAATGATAATACAAAGATCTTATTGCCCACTCTTCACATCCATCATAGTACATTTTCCAATAATATACTACTCATAGCATCTATTCTTTCTCTCCAGGGTAAAAGTGAGGTTAACTACTTTTCCCTCCAATATTTAAACACCAAACTGAAAATAAAAGAAGCTAAACTCCAACCCCTGACACTGTCCACATTAATGTCATCTGCAATTTTATTGTCTCTGCATTTTAGATAAAGCATTTTCTGGATAAGGCCAAAAATGGTTGGAAGGCCTGCTGAATAAAATATTTTTTTCTATTTCAGAGAGTTTTTATTCTTGTAAGAAAATAAAAGACAAAAGAACAGGAAAAAACAACACTGGAAATGGAGAAGTAGAAAGAGTAAATCTTGGTAGGAAGAAAGAGCAAGTCAGAAGAAAAAGAGACATGTACAATGGCATAAAGAAAACAAAAACAATGCAAACAAGCCAAACAAACATTAGAGATCATGAGTTTATTAAAATCCAGTTATGTGAATGCAGAGGTGGTGTCAAGCTTTCCTGTGGTCAGTAAGTACATTCTGTAAATTATGCCACTGATTTGAAAAGACAAAAAATAAAAAAAGCTATGAAAACAAAATCTTCCCTTGCATCCACTATATATTTATGGTAGTTATTTATATGATACTTAGGACTCACCTATAGTTGATAGGAGCAAGTTTAGTTTTCAAATTTTCAATGCATTTAAACCTTCAAAGATTATAGCACTAACAATTTTAAAAGTTACTAGAAGAAAGGAGAGAAAATACTGAAACTATTGAAACGTGTAATATACCACTATAAAGATCACATTTTCAGAAATAAATATAAACATGTAGCCTAATCAGTTTGAATTTTATTGTTGGAAGGTTTTGAGCATCAAATTGAGACTGTTGTGTTCACACTATCTCAGAGTGATCAAGGCATCAGGGTATGTACTTCGGCAGACAGGAAGAATGCAGAATAAGACCAATAGCCAGTACAGACCCTATTAATAATGCACTTGAGAACATTTTACAAGCAGTAGAAAATTTCTTTTGCATTCTTTGTGGTCTTTAAAAGACTTCTGAAAGCAGTTAATATTATGGAGTAGGCAAGAGACTATCAAACACTCACCTTTTCATGCAAATAATTCATGTGTTGGTCACAAAAGTATTTATGTACCGTGACTTGGATTTTCTTGGTAATTATTTGTTAATGAATCATGTATGTTACCATATATTTCTACAATAATGACTTTATTTAAAATTCATGTCTTGTTACATTCATTTAAATACTGTTTTCCTCTTTATGTTAAAAGAATATGACTTACGATCCTTTCCTATCTACCTTTATTGAAGTACCCCTCACTGTCCAGGGGAAATGTTAGATATTAAAAGATGGTGATTCTTTTAGCAACTTCCATATAAATTTACTTTATGATGGTAGATTGCTATTTCCCACATTGTAGTTGATTAAGGAGGCAAGAGCAATCTGGCAGTCCTTTTATTCTTATCCTGAACAGAGGACAATGGAGAACCCTAGATAATATACCTCTCTCCACAAATCTCCAAACACTGACCTCAATCTAATTCCAATTTGCAGATAACAAATACATTTTAGCAGTGATATAAACTAATGGACATCAAAGAACTGAGATTGGCCTGGGACCACATGCAGACACATTCTGTTTGTAATCTGAAAGATCAAAGCATGCGTTTTGACAATGACATGACCATTATTCACAGAGATGGTGCTTTAAAAAAAAAATGTACCCTCTCTACACATAAAAATAAGCCCTTGATTTTTAAATGAAAACAAGCTATCTCCTTCCATTTAAAAATCCTCAACAGCATTTCCTATTGGGGGAAATTTTGGCAGAAGACAGAGATGGTCTTTAGAATTCAAATTTGCCCTTTCTCAAAAGAACCTTAACAAAAGCTTGTGCCTTAGCCTGTTCATGGCATCTAAACAACAGGCACAGGAAGGACTGAAAAAGAAACATATCTGCCATCTCTTATCATCACACAGGTCTAATGCATACGCTAGACCTTCTTTCCTCCTCACCTACTACCTATTCTTCAATAGCAAAGATTGGACAGTCTGATACTATGTACTGTTTCTTTTGCATATCTGGTAACATTTGCTGTAAATTAGGGGGGGTGGAGGAGGTGGCAGTGGGGGGATGGTGGAGTCGAAAGAAGGAAAGCATATGATAGGAAGCAGAGCAATTCTAAGTATAGAGAAATTTGGGGAGGTTTCCATTAAAACTTGTCATTTAAAGAAATTATCAATGCAAGATAATCTTTTGTATCATAGTTTATATATTTCCAGTGGAAATATTACTAGAAAACATCAGTTAAGGTATTTCGTATTAATCCACAAGACATTTGTCATCCTAGGTATGGTATACATTTTAGAGATGGTGGTGATATGTGACTGTGATTTAATAAACAAACATTCATCTCAGTTTCATACACACTTAACTCAAAGGACATAAATGAAATAAATGATTAACCTACAAGTTACACTGCAATAGAGGTATTTTTATTTTTTTTTTTTACGGGGTAGAAAATGCACTGCAGGTGGAAATCATTGCTTATGTAATCACTGTGAGTTAGAGTTGCATGATTAGATATGTAAACTCTTCCCACTCCTCAAAGTTGAGTAACAACACAAATTCTTGGTAGAGCTTGGGCCCCCTGCTAAACCTGGCCATGATTCCCCAAATAAAGCAAGGGTAAAGGGAATAAAAATGTTACCTGGTCATTGAACACGCTTTCCAGGGACTGCTGTTAACTTAAGGCATGTGCAGTCCTGTCCCAAGGGTGCAATGAAAGCTCACAACCATTCACTCAATTAAAGTCACTTAAATGCACACACTCCTCAAAGAGCAGAAAGCACTACTAACCAGCAAAAAAAAAAAAAAAAAAAAAAAAAAAAAAAAAAAAAAAAAAAAAAAAAAAAAAAAAAAAAAAAAAAGAAAGAAAAAATTGTCCTTAAAGTCATTGTTCTGTATAATATTGAGAGAAAAAAACATGACTGCTTAATATCAGACTCTTCTTTGCTAAATGGTGTCTAATATTTAGGCGACAAAAATATATTTCCAAAATTCATATACGTAGCTGGGGAACACAGAAGTTCATTTCATTGGGTTAGTTCCCAGCAAATTCTAGAGATTTTGTAGTTAGATTTTGTAAATATAAACAGCCATGCTTACTGTAAGAGTGCATGAAGAAGTCTCAGAAGAAATATTTTGTTCACATGGGTTTTCTGAGATTCAGGAAGGACCAAGCACATCTATAGCTGCATTAAGGCTCAAACATGGCCTTGGTTGCTATTTTGGGAGTTACCACTGTGTCTGCCTCTGTGTCCCCAAGGTGAAGGCAAAAATGGATCATGGTATTAGACCTGCCAAGTCTGCACTTGTTTTCAGAAAGTGTGGAAGACAAGAGTTGGACTGCAAGAAGTTGCCCACTTGAAAAATTCTATTGATACTTACGTGGGAGTTTTGACAGATTATTTTAAGAACTATTCTGTTTGAGATGATTTTTAATGCTTTCCATGGCGGTTTACCCATTGATTGAATTTACCTGGAATCATGATTCAGTTACCTTGTTATTGCTATGCTTAGAAAGGCCCACTTTTATGTTAATTTTAAATGAATATTAAAATCTTTGAAGACAAACCTGAGTTACAAGAAGCACAGTGTACAAAATAGTATATATTTCATTAGATATATCTGTTCATTTTATAAGTTTAAGATCACCATCTGTTCCTCAGAAGATGGATTACTGTCATTTGAAACAGAGCCAATGGTTTGGGGAGTAGACTACAACTCACATCCAGCATTTTCCACGGATATAACTTTGTTTTTTTTTTTACTGACTTTGACAATGCGAGTTTAGAAGCTTGTTAGAACCAGTTTATTGAAATAGTTAACTCTGTTATCATTGGAGGAGATTCCTTAATGTGGTCAGCAAAACCTGGAAAAGAACAATCTAAATATGTAAAGAAATAAAATACATTTACTCTTAAGGTGAGGCTACCACTCAAAATAAAATCACAGTCCTCATATCCTTTCAGGTCCTCTAGTCCACAATCAAATTAAACTCAGTCCATGCATCTTTTCTGACTCATTATTTGGCATGCATATCACAGACCTGAAGGGTTTTAGTTATTTTTGCAGATATATGTATGATTAGGATGTAAAAATTCATCATGTAAATATTTTTAATGAACAAGAAAAACTTCTTTAGACAAGTAATGTTCTATGTATATATATATAACTTGGAAAAAATACATTTTTCCTATGTAAAACTGTTTGCATTTAAAAAGGATTCAACACTAACTCTCAAAATTAAAGGAATTACACATTTTTCTGTATTTGAGTTAAAAGACAGAAACTACTAGTAGGGAGGGAAAAAAGACTTGCAGTATATTTTCCAAATGTGGTCATGAAGAGAGCTACTGGAGACCAACATGTGACAATATAGAAATGCTACTGCCCTCATCCAAAGGCCTACAGAGGCATTTGTACCACATGTTAAAATTATTGGTCACCTTTTTTGACACTTAGAGAGTGGAACTGCAATGGTTAAATCTTCAACTGGACATATTTCAAAATGAATTTTTACAACCCAGATGATGGACTGGTGTACTTCAAAAGTGAATTCATGAGTTTTATAAATAGCTTTCCTTATTCTCTCTCTCTCTCTCTCTCTTTTTTTCCTTGACTAGCTTACATCAAAATGGAGGAATAACATTTTAAAAATTTTGAATAGGCACTTACTGGAATTACAGTTAATCCTGATACAATCTAGATGGGGAAGAATAGATGAAAAATGAAAATTTATCCTTCAAGGTAATAGCTGCAGACATCCAATAAAATCACAGTCCACCCTTCCGGGGACAGACACATGCAAATATGGCCACTCCACATCATTTATTCTTTACGTAGTTCTAGAACCCAGATTCGTTGTCATAAAACTTCACCATTAGAAACAATAATATAAGGTTTTAAAAAATGGCCAGTTCAAACAAAGCTACATGGTGACAAATCTAAGTGACATAAAGAATTGTCAACTGTCAAAGATGCTTGGCTTAGACTGGCTGCAACTTTCTCCCCATCTGTGAAAGAACATATCATTGCTTTTAGTAAAATTAAAAAGTGCTCCATCACAATGGGGAGCAGGTGCAAGCTCAGCTAGGCTCAGACATCTTGGACCTCCAAAATCTAAGATCCCACAAAGGCCGACAGAATCCTTTAGACTTGTGGTGGTCAATGGAGCACAAGTTGAAATTACTCTCACCTCACCCTAATGTGTTGTTTTGTTTTTATGAGAGCAAACAGGTAACAGACCAATGTTGGCTGGAAACCATGCCTTGTATTAATCAGAGGTTGCCTCTTTTAGAAATCTCAGTGGCTAGGGAGCAGTCATTCTTCTGAACACAAAAGCCTATGCTTGTCTTTAGAGCTAATAACATATAACAATGTTATCTCTATGCAGTGAGTGTCATGGTTAACACTACTATTGATTTTACTTTTCTTATACTTGCTTCTTATAGAAAAGCAGAGTCTCTAAGAACAAAATGGTATGAGTAACACCGGCTGTGATTATAAGGATTATCTTTAAAGGACTATGTGGGATGCTGTATGCTTATTTTATGTATAGGTAAATATTTGTTGCTTTTGGTTGTAGTATTTAATGCCTTTGGGGAACGTGATAAATATAAACCTAGATTCTGTTTCCATGTAGCTGAGTTTGTCATGTGTCGTCAACCGCATCAGAAAAGTGGTTGCAAACAGCCAAGGACCAGCACCTCCACAGCTCTTTCCACAGAATGCTTTGCTGTTGTGCAATTCCCGAGTGTTTCCCCTTTGTCTCGCAGCCCTTCGCTGTAACTGCGCCATTGGTTTTGATTGGCTGTAGTAACCTATCATTGTCACTAGAGGGAACTCTAACAGAACAAGAAACAAGTGCCGTGGGTTCCGTAACCTTTAAAAAACACTTATTATGTAACTTAATTTAACTAACAGGAATAGAACATAATGGTACGCAATAAGCTATCAGTGACATGCTTTTATATTTTATAAGCTACCATTCTGCCCTGCGCAATTAGAAAATGTAGGTGAGGTTTCTACTAATACCCTGCCTCATCACATTTTACTATTTTTTTTCTATGTAGTTTAAACAATTTTAACTGTTTAGTCGTTGCTTCTGTTTATTAATTTTTGTGTGTGTTTTATCACTTCCAGTAAATACAGTAAAACCTCATTAATTTGTACTCTTATTGGAGTTAATGGTAGTATTGAAACTTATTGGGCAGATTACTTATAACTTTTCATTCAGTATGGACACAGATCACCTGGAAAAAAAAAACATTAAACAAATAAACAAGTTGTGAAAAGTCAAGTTTAGGGGGGGAAGACAATTCCAAATATATTACTATAAATTGATAGCACAACTTGCATGAAACAATGAACTAATTATAGATCATTCTTACCCTGCCATTAAAATCATCCTAGTAAAACTGATCCTTAAGAGAATTTTTTCGGCCTGTAATTTGTGTTTTCAAATAAAATTGAAGGCAAAAATGCTTAATTTTTGTTAATTCTATGATGCATACATTTTCATAATTCAGCCTGGCCTTCTCCCACGTTCCATCTAGGTTGTTGAGGTTTTACTGTAGTGACTCTCTTGGTTCTATAACTAAGCAGGAAAGCATTATTTTTCTGTAGAAGAGCTTGTGTTTTCAGTGTTCTGGTGGCTGTTTGCTGAGGGCCGCAGACTTTGGGCATTGAAGGGTTGTGGATTGCTGTTGATAGCAAAATATCACCACACAGTACTTCCAGACAGAAAGGATGGGATACCACTGGGGCAAGTTTTGAAAGGAGAAGCCCAAAGGACGGAAGAAAAACTACTGTTGTTCTATACCACAAAGTAGAAATTTGACATTTGGTGCATATGTGATCTCAGTAAATGTATCTGAAAGGATATTATCTATCACCAATCAGAATATCAATAAATATGACAATAGGAAATTCAGTTGGAGGCATCTTCAAGCCTAATAATTTATATTTTCAATTAACTTCATTGATACATATGGCTTCCCTTTTAAGAACCCTCAGTGGTAGCAATCACAAAACAGTAAATTATGTTACACAAACAACAACAATAACAACAAAAATAAAGCACAATAAAAATATGCCCCAAAAACCTAAATTAACTTAAATGATGGAAATGAGACCATTAAGTGTTTGTTTGTTTGTTTAACTTTCCATGGCAAACAGGCTACTCGGTAAATGTTTGCAGGCAGAACTAAACCAAAAGTGAAGAGTGTTAGTTCAATGGGGGAAGATGCGCTGTTACCTAGGTTGACCGTCAGTTTCACACGCCCAGCATCCAGCTCCAGGCGGAGGGTGTCAGCCGAGTCTCTGGAGGTGGTTGCCATGAGAATGCCATACGCACGCTGGGATCGAAACCGTAAGGACACGTCCTCAGCTTCCGTGTGCATAACCATGGGGAGCTGGATCTTCATAAACATACTCCCATCATAGCTCAAAACCGTTGCCTCTACAGATGAGAAATTAATATAACCATTCTTGGTCAGTTTAGTACAGTTATACTGTGAAAAGGAAAAGCATGACTTAGTCAAGTCTTCCAGATAGAACACAAGATGACAAACTCAGCTCACTTTCTTCGGAAATGAACATTTTTTTTTTTTTTTAAGCTGGAAGGAGAAGCCACAGCAGGGAGAACTTCCCCTACGAAGCACCTGCTCAAAGCCAGAAAAAGATATGGCTGCATTTTTCCTTTTGCTTCACAAAGCACTTTCTACCTATAGCATTGATCATATTGGATTATAAGTGTTTAGGTATGTGCCTCTCTTCTCAAAAGCAGAGATTGATTCTTTTGTGTATCCACAGGGTGAGCTGGTTTGCAGCACTAGCAACTATTTAATGCATATTTATATGCTATATGGTCAGGCTATTGACCAGGTCTGTAAAATTAATCTTGGCTCTGAGAGGATCTCATCTGCTACAAGAGGATCTTTAAGGCCTTTGGTCACCTTAAAAGCCCATGATTCTAACTGCAATTAATTAGCAGTTAAAAATATCTGTAAGCACAAGCCTATAGGACAACACTACACTATCACCAACATGTCTATTACTGGGTACCTGGGGAATGCTGCATATGGATGGGAGTGGGTTGAAAAGCCTCTGTGTGCTAAAACTGAAGTGGATTGTTTTAATAGGGAAGATGCTTAACCCAGTATCCAACACATAAAAAGAAAAAAGCAAGAACTGTTGATCACAAACTGACTGCTTTAAGAAATCGTCAGCACCCTTGAATGTTAAACACCATATGGTGGTAGAACATTGCAAAACAAGGATGAGTCATGCTGCCTTCTCATTGGTTCCAATAACTCAGACTACCACTTAATAGAAGAAAAACTACCTGGGTCTAAAATAAACTCGGCAGTTCTCATTACCTTGCCTCTGTACATGACACAGCAATTAACTTTACTAATGCAACCGTGTTTATTATTAGGACTGCATTTCTGAAGTTGTATTTTTTTGCAAGTTTATTTTCCACAAAGTCAAGAAAGTCATGAGACTGCATGCACATCCAGAATCAATAAGCAGTGAGGGTTCTGGGGGCTCTGCCTACCTTGTGACTCAAAAGGATGGCTCTCAATGGGCATGCTCACTCCCCCTAATGTATATTAACATCTCTGACTTCTCTCCTGAGCTCCACCACCCATCACTCATTCATTGCTTGCTGAACAACTCTGAATAGGACAGGAACCTTACTGAACTCTTTTTTCACTCCCCCCCCCCGCCCCCGCCCCACTGCCCCAAAGATGAATAAACTCATCTTGTTTCTTTTCTAATGCTCTTCCTCTTGGTAAATGGTACAACCCCATTGCTCAGATCTTCACCTTTCTGATTCCTCCCTTGCATTCTGTGGCATGTTCAATCTATTTGCAAATCTTCAACTGCTGAGGATGCTAATTCCAATCCATTTCCTGAATTGATTGATTCTTGCCCTTACCACTCAAGGACCTCAGACTCTGTCTGTCTCTCACCCAGATCACTACAAAAGCTCCCTCAACAGGCTCCCTATGTCTACACTTTCTCCTTACACCCAACAGTCAGACTAAATGTTTAAAAAAGTAAATCCGATTCTATCACTTTATCCCTTAAACACCGCCCCCCCACCTTCCCGAACCCCTCACCAATAGACTCCCAGTGCAATTAGAAAAAAATCTGTACTTTTTAAAAACCTTTTGGTGTGATCTGGCCCCAGTCTCTCTGACCATAGCGTTCAGCATCACCACCCAACCTTGTTTAGCAAACTCAAGCCACACTGATTTCAACTCTCAAGTATTTGCACTTTGTCTTAGGTTTCACTCCAGATCTTTACATGGCTGATTCCTTCAACAATTAGGTGTCTGGTCAAATGTTAATTCAAGAGATATGCAGCAAATACTGCTTTAACCCCTCCCCCCAACCCCAATTAGTCTGTATTTATTTACCATTTAATTTTCTAAGTTACCATTTCATTTTCATTTGCACAGCATTATCTGTTTATGCCCTTTACGATGTAAACGTTGAAGTGTTGTGCGGGTAAAGGCTGGATTGGACTCTCCCATTCACTGTTCACTGTACTGCCAGTGGCTGAGTCCCCAACAGAACCAGGCACACAGTAGCATCTCAACAAACACTTATTGAATTAATGATTGCACTCAAGGCTGAAGATATATGAAAGAGCTTCCTTCAATTTGCCTATCAAGCTTATATGTATGCTCAATAAAGAAATGAAGTATTACTTTTGCCTACTGTAAGTAGAATCTAATTTTGGTAATGAGTATGAACAAAATATTGACTAAAGTCTACTTTGAAGTCCACAATTGTGCTGCAAAAGATAGATTAGAAAAGGAGTCTGTTTACCAAAATAGGGGTCCCATGGCTAGGCACTGACCTAAGCACTGGGAAAATAAAACATAATCTTCTTAAAATATAGTGGTTCTACATCAGACTACATATGCTTCCAATTAGATCAGGAGTTTCTCAAATGGATGCAATATCACAAAAGACAGGATTCAATGCAGAAATTTAGGAGCAGCTGCTCAAAAAATAATTCAAACATGACCGCAAGGTTGCAATCAACTCTTTTAAAAAGTGTTTCATGTTTCTGGAATAATTTAAAAAGAAACTTGATCTTTACTATTTCTTATTCTGAAATACAGCCAGGCATTGTCCTTATCTATAAAACAATATGTGAAATAAAAGTTTAAAAGCCATTATCAAATGTTCTGTTCCTGGGCTATCATACAGATAAAAGTACTAATCATATTTTAAAATGATCTCATGTTCTTCTATAAAATGTAGCATAACCTGATTAAAAGCAAAGTAGCGGGGGGGACACTCTTTTAGAAATATAGAAGTCTGACAATGGATCAAAAATAAAGTATGAAATACATCTACAGTACAAAATTAATTAGGATCATTGGCCTTTAGTATGCTCCACAAAGCTGCAGGAATGAAACAACAGTAAAATGATAAAGCTTGAGAGCCCCCAAATGTCATTTCAAACAATTTTCAATGTGAAAATAACCTGTGGATAAACAACAAATAAATGCCTAAATCATTCCTCATCATTAGAGTTCATTTTTAATTAGACAAGAAATGAAAAATGCACAAGGCTGTTGTCTAGAGTTGCCAAATAAATGGTAAACAACGTTCTGACATTTGAAGGTTATGTTATTTAGCAGCATCTTTTCACATCAGTAATGGTATTTTATCAGTTAGAACACAGAAGAGTTATTTCAAAGGCTAATTCCAACGCAATCCTTCCCAGTGGGGGAGAAAAAGTTTCATCTTTCCTCTATCTCTTCTCCGTTGTCATGAAGTTTGATAAATTTGCTCTTCTGTGTTATTCCTTCTTACAGTCTAAAGTGTACACCTGTGCTCAGTTTTGCCAAAAGGCAGTCACATATTGTGATCAATGATGAAAATCGGACAGGGAGCCAAATTATATCGCTCTGACATCTGTCCCTCCATCTGTTAGAATTTTAACAAACAAGTATAACGTAGACCTCTGATTATACCATATACATATAACCAAGAATAATTTCTATCTGAGCAGGTCTGTACAAATTCCTAGTTCTATTAAAAACAAAGCAGGAGGGAAGGTATTACATTTAATTTATACCTGATTGCACATTATTTATGTATTATTCCTCCTTATGGAGTCATTATACATAAAACAAAATACGATTTTCCTAAGTCAGCAAATACTCTCTTCTTTCTTATAAACTTCTTTGCTTACTTAAGGCAAAATAAAGATTTTCTAGAGTGACATTGCAACTTCATTCCCCCTGGACTTGAACAAGCTTTTTAATTACTCTGAATAATTATCTTTATAAATTATCAATTATTGCTCAATGATAAAACAGACACTTTTTAAGTGCCATTATTATTATTATTATTTAACTTCAAGAGTTGTCAGTCAACTCTTACAAGGTCAACAATTGTTAAGTGATTAGAGTGTACCTAGAGAAAATCCCTTTCTTTTGAATTGGAAACCCCGAGGGTTGGGCATGATCTTGTGTTGACTGAACTAGGGCATAGCTGGAGGCTGGACAGAAGCCAAATTCTGTGCTACTGAGTGTGACAGGCACCCCCATCACCATGCTCTCAGGAGATGCCATAATATGAGCAGGAAAATTAATTCTGAAAAGCAAAAACTTCTCACAATATGCTGGGTAGTACAGAAACAAAAAACACCTCAAAATGACTATTTCCTTTTCAATTCACAACTGACCTGGCGACAGACAAATCTGTAGAACTTTCCAGCCACTTCCAGCATAAAAATATATGCTGAATCCCAGTAAGGAAGTTTGTTATTAAATCCTCATCAGCAAGTCTGCATATGCCTGCTACCCTCCTCCTAATTATTGCTATATATATTATATATATTCCCTTTCCCTCATTCCAGCTCAGGAAGCTCCACCACTTCTATTTTTAATTTCTGCCACATGCAGTAGCGGAACACTGCCACAGGGTGGTACACCATGTATATTAAATGGAAGGCTTTTGTAATTCACTGGACAGCTGAATTACATCCTCCTCTAGCTTCAATTGATGGGCAGGAGGCATCAGAACCCCTGAGAGCTCTCTGAGGGGTTAAAATTAAAACAAAGTCCTAAATCATACAGATCAGCTAAACTCACATTATGCCTAACTGTAACACATCTTAAAAAGTGTGTCACTGTGTTGTTATCGCTGGCCCCTTTTGGCAATTTCTACAAACCAAACTACACAGGCTGAGATGAGAAGGCAAAATGAGAAGAGGAAATTTACAGAGACTATACACCTTACAAATAAAAACTGCACAGAAACAGCTAACCTCTAATGACAAGTCACAGCAATTGCAATTAAGAGAACTGAATGAATCTATGTGCTTAAAATATTTACCTATCTATTTAACCTATCTAATTGTGTAACAGAACAGTGATAGTATTTTGGTAGATAATTTGAGATCATTATTAAATTATTACATTATTTTATTAATTTTCATATTAATTAGTGTTAATTGTAAGATGGGCCTCCTCATGTAGATTAAGAATCAGTCACATCTCAACTTTGGGTTCTAGAAAATTACCACTTTTTCTGCAAAAAGTGTTAAGTGAAGTGAATTAAACTACTGGAGAAATAAAGGGGTGAAAAGACTAAATATACTTAGCTGAAAAATAGATGTTGGCCACTTTGAGGTTAATGGCTCATAGAACAATATTACGTAGAGTGTGAGAGGACAATGGAAAAACCCATCAATATTTTTTCATATTGATTTCTTGTTCCACTGTTGAAAAGGAGTGGCAGTGGGTGGAGAGACTAAAGCATTTATCTGAAACCCTTAGGTCGATAGAAGGACATGCTTAGATCTATTTTTTTTTTTTTTCCTGCTATTTCTTCCTTTAGTCTGGTCCGCAGATGAACTATGACCACTATCACCCTTCACTCTTCCTTTAATCCTTATTCTTCTCCTTCTAAAGCAAGAGGGAAAAAAGGGGGGAAAATGTATCTTTGCTTTCCAATAGAGAAGGAAATGGAGGTACCTGCTCAGAGCTCCAACAGACACACAGAGCCTTCATATGGAATAGGTAAATGATTCTCCTGTGATCATTTAGGCCTGATGCAAAGGTAAGTAAGGACTTTGAAACTGGGGTGCGCTTCCAAAAATGTTGGTGTAATCTGGGTGACTTAGAGTCAGCTTATTTTTCAAATGTCAAACTTAGGTAAGTTGACTAAGTCAAATGAGCAGACTAATCTAAGTCTCATGAAATACTTCCATTAGCTTATTTCAAAAATGATTTTGGGAGCCGGGGCATAGATATTAGAACTGGGTGCCATAAACATGTCCAATTCATGCCTTCTTTACTTTCTAGTTTCCTGAAATTTAAAAACTGGCCAAAAGAGAAAGCGGTCATTGTCTATTATACATCTTAGGCTCATACCCTAGAATATGCAAAAGACCCAACTATTTATTCCTGCAATATACTTAAAAAAGCTATCTTCCCAGAATCAGACCCCATGAAACTCATTAAGGTTGCGTCAGCAACATGTCAGGTGTGGCTGCTCAGCTTGAATGCAGAGAGTTGACTTCAACAGAGCATACATTATGTTCCCACCATCCGTCTCAAGTTCAAGGTCAATATTTAATCCATTTTTCAACCCAGGGGAGTCAGCGGCTTAATTTTTGGAATCCTACCTCTCTCGCAGGACCTGCCAAGATAGCCTGTTCCGGAACAATCGCAGACATATCTGTTCCACCCATCCCTGCACATGCCATTGTTTTTGCAAGGGTTGCTAAGGCACGGTTTTGCCGTCTCCCTGGAGCAGGAGGGCTTCACTCCAGCAGTGCTTTGAACTTCAGCCATTTGCCGGATATCTTTGCTCTGGCCATCTATGAACAGATCTCTGATGCAGCCCACGTAGCCGTAGTTGAGCAGAGCGGTCCACACCTCGGTGGGGAAGATGAGGCCGGCTTTATTTTCTGGCAAGCCCCCCAGGTACAACTCATCATCCAGGTCCAGAATCTCACTCTCGCCGGGCGCGGTGTAGGGCGTGCGCAGCGTGTTGACAGAAATGGTACCTGTTGCAAAGATGAGACACACAGATCTTTACTCTATGTTCTAAATACCAGACTTGCTCTCTTTCATCTGCTTAAGGGTGAACTCCTTGGGGGCACATTTTCATTTTTCTTCCTGGTGTCATGTGTGCTTCATTGGAATGATAAGAAACTCATGGAATAAAGTGACTTTAGAAATGAGGCAGAGTGTAAGAAAAACGCTTCTACAGGCATGCCCTGTTTTACTGAAATCTGCTTTATTGCACATCACAAGGTATTGCATTTTTTACAAAATAAGGGCAAGACCCTACACCACCAAAAAAGATTATGGCTTATTTTATTGTGGCACTCACTTTCTTGTGGTGGTCTGGAACCAAATCTGCAATGTCTCTGAAGTATGCCTGTATTTGACCTTTGAAATAAAGTCCAAAGTGCACAGTCAACAAAGATTGTGTGTCAGTATCTAACAGTTTAGTCATGAAATGAAGAAAGATAAAAAAGGAAGGAAGGAAGGAAGGAAGGAAGAAAGGAAGGGGGAGGAGAAACTGATATCCTACATCATTCTCTAACAGTCAAAACAAAAAGAGAGAGAAAGGAGAAATTGATATGCTCTCTGGAGTAAAGTCAGAGAGACTATCTTGATCACCTTTATTTAGTACAATAGTTTGATAGATTATCTATGTCTAAACCTGACTTTATCACTCCCAGTCATATGGCTCTATCAATTAACCTCTAAAGGTCTCAGTTTACTCTTTCCTAATATGGGCATAATAATACTACCTATCTCATATCGCTACTCTGAGTGTTAAGTAAAATAATACTAGTAAATATCTAGTTTATAAGCACTTAATAAGTGCTGTGCACCATGATTAATCACAAGAACCAAGTCCAATTTGCTTTTAACTTTTATTATTATTATTATTATTATTATTATTTTAAATCAATGTATGGTTTCCTTTCACCTGACTCCAGCCACAGATCTGACTGGAGACCTGGTTTGCAACCTTGTTATGTGCCCTGGCTGGGGAATCGAACCTGCGACCTTTGGGTTTTGCAGGCGGGCACCTTACCCACTGTGCTACCAGCCAGGGCTTCTTCTTTTTTTTTCTTTTTTCAATGAAACTAGCTACTTATCTGAATGGATAAGTTACTTTCTCCTCACTTCAAATACAAGAGCAAAATAATCCTATTAGTTTATAAATATATAGAAACCCTGGCCCTAGGTATAAGATGAGAGTAGCTATTCACATGAGATTGAGGATCACAAAAAACACATGTTTGAAATCCATTAAGAGAAGAAAAAAATGAAAGACAAAGGTAGATTTCATCAAAACTTCCACTCTGTACTACCAGATTACTCAAAATTTCACCCATATTCTATTTCCAGATTATTGTTGTAAATAATGCAATAGATTATGGTAAAAATCTAATATGATACGGGACATGGACACCATACTGACCCATTACTAGATTAGAACAGATTTATCTTTCAGGTCTAGACCATAAAACAGAACAGCAGGAATCCGGAGAGAAAGTAGATTGGAAAATGTGATGCCATGCCAGGCACTGACAGAGCCTCAGGGTTTAGGAAAGACACACAGAAAAGGCCCGAAGACAAGACACGTACAGCAGTAGGGACAGGCAGGGAAAGTGTAGTGTGGGTAGGAAGATACATTGCAGATGCTTCATGAAATGCCTAAGACTTGCCCCAAATGAAAACACAGCCTGTGATGAATGAACCGGAATATGAACCACACATCTAGCCAAAGACAAAGGGCTGCCAGTCTCTGTCCTGTGCCCAGGAGCATTTCAAATCCTAGCAGAAGGGGCATTCTTCAATGCTGGCAGGGTAATGGGATCTGTCTTTGTGAGGGAGAAGGGCATGGAAGCCGCTGACAGAGACTGTGCAGGTGGCCGAGCCATTAAGAAGATATTTGTCTCTCTAGGCTTGCATGAAAAGGAATGAAGAAAGCTCCTAAGGGAGAAGCACTCAAAGGTATTGCTATTTTGGCCTTCCAAAGAGGGCAGTGTAATAGGTATGTCAGAAGGAGGCAGCAAAAAGGGAGAGCAACAAAGTACTTACTTTTACTGTTCACATCTGTGCAAGTATCTAGAGGAAAAAGTATTTTGTGGCATGTAGGTAGCATAAGATCCTACTTAGAAAAATAAAACATGGTTTGGGGGAAATGAAATATATAATTTTGAGAGGCAATGGTGAAATTTTCTAAACAGAATTTCATTACGTGTATTTTTAACTGTCCCAAATGCCTTTGGGAGTGGGTACCAGCTGATTCCTTTCCTCTGCAGCAGTGAATGTTAAGTTAGCAAATAATGAAACAGAATGAGTGTTAATGACAAGAGAAAAGGTGGACATTAAAAAAAAATGTATTATATGTGGTAAGCAAAGTGTTGTATGCAATGAGCCCAGTGAAGAGTGTTTTTAAGCTAAAAGGGCACCATCCCTGTTTTCAAATCAGTTCAAGAAAGCTTACTGGTAATGAATATATAATATTCAGATAGAAAATTGTTAAAAACACATGGAGCAAGTGAACAATAACAAAGTTTTACAAGAGTGGGAATATGCTTTTTAAAATATGGAACTTTTCCCACATGTCTTTTTTCATTCATGGAACAATCTGGCTTCAGCTCAGGAAAGAAAGACAGAAAGCACTTGGAAACTGCATTGTCCTTATTCATGATGTTCTAAATCTGACAGTAAGAGGATGCTTGAAGGATTCCTGAAATGAGGGAATTCACTGGCTTGCATAACACCCCCGCTCTCTGACTCCTCTAAATAATCCACAGCTCAGTACACCAGTAGCTTCCATATTCATTGTGTCTACACTCTGAGGGGTGAAACTGCTGCCAGGTATTTTAAGCGTTCATCCATGGACAGTTTGTCTGACAGTGAGAATGGAGTGACTGGGTCTCTGGATTTTTTAAAAAGATTTTTATTTTATCATTTTCAGAGACAGGGGAAGGGAGAGAGGCAGAGAGGGAGAGGAACAACAGTGTATGGTTGCCTTTCACCTGACTCCAGCCATGGACCTGGCTGAAGACTTGGCTTTCAACCAGGTTATGTGCTCTGGCTGGGGAATTGAACCAGTGACCTTTGGGTTCGCAGGCCGGTGTCTTATCCACTAAGCCACCAGCCAGGGCTATGGATTTTTATTTGTAGTGTCCTAGTGCCTGTTTTGATCAAAGTATTATAAGAAAGTTCAGCTGCATTTTCATAAATGTACTTGTTGAGGCCACAGGAAGATATTATAATTTTGTGATTAGACTCGTGTTTTTGAACCACAACATCTAAAGTTAATCTACAGTGTTCATAGGAGTATAGTTTACGTATAGATGAGTGCACACATTCATACATGCATACAGACACAAACACACAGAGGAAACTAATTTTAATAGAAAAATACTTAACTATACTACCTCTGAGGCAATCTGATATTTTCTTTTTACGTTATAATTTTTATTAATTCTATGCTAGACATGACCTACCAAATTCACTGCAGGATCAATTAACAGGTTGTAAAAACATTGAAAAACTACTATCATAATAGTAAGGATATTTTTCCCATAGCTCCTTATTATCTCTTTGAGAGACAATTGTAGAATTTTCATGGGAAAAAGAAGCAATGAAAGACAGAAAAGAAAGCAAAAGGATTACAATACAACCTTCAACCCAAATACAATTTGAGGGAAACTCAAGCTCTAATTTAGTCCTGGATTTAAGGTAAGGAGTCACATCCAGCATTTGCATGTATCAGATATTATTCATTGGATTATTCTGCAAACAAACATAATAGACTGGGCCCTGGCCAGTGGCACAATGGGTAAGGCACCAGCCTGTGAACCCGAAAGTCACTGGTTCAGGTCCCAGCCAGGGCACATAACCAGGTTGCAAGCCAGGTCTCCAGCCAGGTCCGTAGCTGGAGGCAGGTGAAAGGCAATCATACACTGAAGTCTCTCACCCTCTCTGCCTCTCTCCCCTCCCCTCTATCTGAAAAAGAAAAAAAAGAAAAAAATTTAAAGAAAATAATAGAATGGAACAACCGTAACTGAAAATCAACTATTTCCTCTACATGCTTTGCCAATTCACATGTACTTGTACTTTAAAATAAAATCTTTGTAAAAGACATGGCAAAGAAAGGTAAAGTATAGCACTAACTTAAATAAAATTAAAGGTTCACAGAATAACAACTTTATTTGAAATAAAAATGAATTTTACTGTTGAGTCAAATAACTATATTTTAGCACACATGTGAGCAAAAAATCTGAAATACATCCATTTCTGATGGGGATTTGAATCCTAAATTCCGTAATGGTTTTATTACTGAGATGAACTAAAGAATGTTTTCACCTAAGCTAAAGATTCATCACAGAATCACTTAACTTATTTAAGCCAATTTAACACATACATATGAACAGAGTGCAATTTTAATACTAAGGTTCCCAGCACTTATTCTATTATAATCAAATTATAAAAACAATGGTTACCAAGAAAACATAAAAATATTTAAACCTTATTAATCAATAATTAAAGAAAAGTAAGTAGTGGCCACAGCTTTACATTTCAACAAAAAAGGAAAGTTTATCAAAGGCTGAGGTATGAACACATGTAAGGTTTTTAAAGGAAACAAAATTCTGGATATATTATTTTCTATTTTTCTAGCAACTATAAATAGTTATGTGTTCTTTTTGGAACTGCTTAATTATTTAATATATTTTACCTTTTTCCCCCTATAAATTATATTTGAAGTTTCTGGTAAATTAAAGAAATATTTAATGTAAACACTTCTATATTTTGAGCTGTTGAAATCTGTAGGTGATAGACATGTTTGGGGACTTATTTGGATCAGTGCTCCATACTTTAATTTTAAAGAATACAAAGTATCCTGCTGTGTTATTTGATTTTTAAATAAATAAAATTTCAGCTAAAAGAAAAAATAGTTTTGTACATGGGTTTTATAATTTTAATGCAAAAATCACACTGACATATTAACATTTAAACCTAGTTGTTTTCATGACATATACAAAAGGTAAAACCAAGATGACGAACAAGAAAATACATGATGAGGCAAAAGTAGTTTACAGTTGTTCATATGGAAAATAATATAATAATTTATAAATAATTAAGAATAAATTCTGTGTTTTACATAGTCACAGCTATAAGCCCTAAATATTCTTACACATTTAAGAATATTTATAAGCATAAATAGATTTCCAGCCAGGATGGAGGTATATATAGACATGATGCATCTCCTCCACTTCAAGAAATTTACATGTACCTCAAAACTAAATAAAAACAGTGCAGAAATCTCAGAAAAATCAAACTAACTGGAAGTGCAACAAATGAAGAAGCAAAGAAATAGTCAGACATGAAGGGGGTGGAGCCAGGGAGGAGAGTGGCAGTGACAACACCGGAGCTGAGGCTAGAGAAAATCAAAGTCATACATTTAAACCTGGGAAGTGATCCCAAGGCCAGACCACACAGCCCAGGGTTTCAGTGCCAGGAAAAATAGAGCCATATTGCTTCTGACTATGAAAACCAGTGGCAGTTGGGGCAGAGGGAAAAACAGCCAGTCTCAATAGGCAAGCAGCATCATTCCCTCTCAGACTCCTCCCCTGAATACAACATCACAAAGAGGTGAAATGAGTCACCCCACACTGATGGATTTCTAAGGCTCTGCCCCTTAACAGGTGTGACAGCTCTACCAAAGATACAAATGCAAACACGGAAAGCTGTCAAGCTCAGGAGACAAAGAAGTACACCCCAAAAGAGGGGGCAGAGCAAAGTGCCAGTGGGAGAACTGAGAAATGAAGAGAGAGCCAACCTAACAGCCAAGAAGGCAGCTAACCTAACAGGTACAGAGTTCAAAACACTCATGATTAAGATGCTCACAGACTTGACAGATATGCTTAAACACAGCAAATGCAGAAAGGAAGACATGAAGGCTAGGCTATGTGAAATTAAGAAAACTCAACACAAAACCAAGGGTGAAGGGAAGAAAATCAGGGCTGAAATCAATGATTTGGAACATAAGGAAGAAATAAACAATCAACCAGTACAGAAAGATGCAACAAGAATTGAAAAAAAAAAAAGAGAAGTGTAGGAACCTCTGGGGCAATTTAAAACATACCAACATCCAAATCATAGTGGTGCCAGAAGGAGAAGTGGAAGAGCAAGAGTGAAAAACTTATGTGAAAAAATTATAAAGGAAAACTTTCTTAATTTGGTGAAGGAAATAGACATACAATTTCAGGAAGCACAGAGAGTCCCAAACAGGATCACACCAAGACACATCATAATTAAAATGCCAAAGAATAAAGATAAAAATAGAATCTTAAAAGTAGAAACAGCAAAGAAGAGAGTTACCTACAAAGGGCCCCTATAAGACTATCAGCTGAAATCTCAAAAGAAACTTTGCAGGCAAGAAATATTCAAAGTGATGAAAAGCAGATCTACAACCAAGATTACTTTATCCAGCAAAGCTATCATTCAGAATGGAAGGACAGATAAAGTGCTTCCCCAACAAGGTAAAGCTAAAGGGGCTCATCATTACTAAGCCACTAATATGTGAAATGTTTAAGGGACTTATTTAAGAAAAAGCGGATCAAAACTATGAACATTAAAATGACAACAAACTCACAACTATCAACAACAGAATATAAAAAATAAAACAAAAACTAAGTAGGCAATCAGAGAGGGAACAGGATCATAGGTATGGGGTGTCAGCTGGGAGGGGGAGGGGTAAGAAGGGAGGTAAAGGCACAGAGATTAAGAAACATAGTTGGTGGGTGCACAATAGATAGGGAAGTGTTGAGAGTAATAAAGGGAAAGGTAAAGCCAAAGAACTCACATGCATGACCCATGGGCATGAACTAAGGGGGTGGGACTACTGGAGGGAGGGGGTTGCTGGGTGGAGGGGAGCAAAGGGAAAAGAAATTGGGACAAATGTAACAGCATAATCAATAAAAAATAAAATTAAAACAAAAGTCTATAAGCATATATAGTGTCACACTTTATGTAATAGTATACATAAAAGAGGACAAGCTGTTGAAAACAGTTCTTAGTTATAAAAGTAGAAATCCTCCTGGCTGATAGCACAGTGGATAAGATGCCAGCCTGTGAACCCAAAGGTCGCTGGTTCGTTTCCCAGCCAGGGCACATAACCAGGTTGCAAGCCAGGTCTCCAGCCAGGTCCATAGCTGGAGGCAGGTGAAAGGTAAACATACATTGATGTCCCTCTCCCTCTCTCCCTTCCTTTTTCTCTGGAAATAATAAATAAAATCTTTTAAAAAAAGTGGAAATCAACTTTACAATTTGATCAGGTATTTATAACCTGTTAGTTTCCACTCTTTTTTCCATCCAAGTTTTCTAGGCTACTCCACATCAAGAATTTTAGCTTATAAGGTGAAGAGAAACATGAAGTCAAGGTAAGATTGAAAATAAGTCAATTTGGTTTCAAGTTTTAAACTACTGTGAAAGTTTAAATGATTGGGCCATAAGGAGGTAGAAATAGTACTCCCTAATGGGAAATGCTTTTGGCTGGCCAGAGGAAACCAATTTTCATGCTCCTTCTTTGCAAGTAACTAGCTGGCCAGTTTAGCCAAATAAGAGTCATTAGGCCTCAATGTGGCTCTTATGCAAAATAAAAAAAAATAAAAAAAAAAATGACTGAATGGTCATTATCATTCTTTCTGCAGTTACTGCTTGAAATGATTTTATCTATAATTGTAATTCACCTCTCATTGCAGAAGAGCATCAGATCCTGCAAACTTAAAAATTTACTTGTCAAATTCATATTCTATTACCAAATTTAAACTCAATAAAAAGGCATAAGTGATAAAAGCAGAGTGGAGCAGCATTAATGTATGGTATAAGGCAAAATGTGAAATATATAATTATTCCTATAATATAATATAGATAAATAGATAAAAATAATGATAATATTAACCATGGAAGTTTTGGAGTAATAGGATTATGAGTGGATAATTCTTTCCTTCTTTCCTTCCTTCCTTCCTCCTATAAGACTAATTTTGTGTCTAAAAAAACAGGACATGTCACTCACTCAATAATTGTTGAAAATAATTTTGTTTATGTTAAAAATAGAAGCTTTATATTTATTTTATTCTCATAAGTACTATTTATAGATATACTGGTGCATAGGAAAGTGCCTGATGATTTTTCAACAGCAAATTATTTTAGTGGTTACCTATGAAAGTGGCAGTGAATTGGTGAGGGAAATGTGTGGCAAATGAAACCTTTTACTTATGTGCTTTTTGAACTGCCTGAACATTTTCATCAATAGCACACATTTATGTTATACCCATGCCATGTATTATGCACATGCACATATACAAAGACACATACATACTCGAAGCAACTTCTGCATGCATTAAATTTTAAAAACAGACTTCTCTGAGTAAGATTAAGTGTACAGATAAGATACTTGTAAAATGATCATACACAATGGTCTGAAATAATAAATATCAATCAAGTGCCATATTTTGCAGCAATTAAAATATTTTTCAGAAGTTTGCCAGATTGTCAGTTCACAGAGAGGGTCACTGTGGCTGGGTGATATCAGATAACTGCCTACTTCCTGATGGTGCAACTGACACCCTAGTCCAGGGTTTGCCCCTTAGCCTAGTAGACACAGAAAGGACATTTGGTAGATTGAGAGAGTTTCCACCTCTCAGGCTTTGGCTGGTATTTACCAAGCCCACAAAATCTACGTATAAAATAGGAATGCCAAATAATGAAATCTGTATAAGAAATTAACTATTGCCATATATGGAATGCTTCCTATGTAGCTCTGTCTATATGAGATGCCAATTTATGACCCCATGCTTACTTACACATTTATGAAGGCAAATTAAATTGTCACAGGAACCTGAATACTCATATCTATATAACTGATCTATTTTGTGCCTCAACTGCAAACAGACTTTCAACGAGAGTTAAGACTTCATCAGAAGGGCGGCAAATAGGCATTCTAAACAAGGAGAATGCACAAGGTAAGGCAATATGTAGTAACCTAGGATGGTCTGACACCCTCCCTCAACTCAATTAAGATAACCTGTCTTCTAGCTCTACAGGGGGGTAAGTAGTCAAGTCCCCTGGGCAGTTCCTGAATGAATAGTGTCAATATTTGTTTCTGACTTTTTTTTCCTACAAACAAGTTAATACATGGAAACCCACAAGCCTGGGAGCTTCATTAAGGTGCCTCTGCAAAGCTCTGCTTCTATCCTCAAATGCTGTTTTCATAACTCCCAGAGAATAAATGTTGTTACTTAGATATTTTCTGAGCAAAAAAAGAGTTTATGGCATCATTTAAACAAATAGCCTAAAGAATTATGCTTATATTTTAACTGCATCTGTATAAAATACATGTGCATGCTAACAAAGATTAGAAAAAAGTGCAAAATTGAAAACGGTTTGAGTGGGAAAGACAATAGATAACTCCTTTCTTTTTAAATAGTTCCAGAAGACATAAATATAAACATCAATTAATACAATTTTATATAATGCCTTTAAGCAAAATAGATTCCATCTAGTCATCAAACTAATCAGATAATTGATAAATTATCAGTGAGGTATTTCAGGCCTCCCATTGATGGGGGTGGTTTATGGACAAGGATACAAAATATAGAATATTGTAAACTTAAAATCATTTCAATATATGCAACAAGCTACTAGGTAGATAGATGGATGTGAGAAATGCTTATAGTCATAGGGCAAGTTCAAATCAAGATCTAAGCAGAGAAATAGTCTAATGGTTGTTCAAGTAGAAAAGTCTAAGTGTGGTGATTCATAAATGCTATACATAGAAATCAGGGCTGGTAATAGATAGCTGGAAAGTGCTACTCACATCAAACAGTGATTACTATAAACCTCTAATTATGGGCTCTGGAGAGAGCCTTGTGCCTTTCCCACTGTAATTTCTAGTTCTTAAACTGGAACTCTATGACTTCAATTCAAATCTCAATGGCTTTTCAGCTGTTAAATGTAGGCTTACCCATGAAAAACTGCTAATACAATATTTGTACCCTGCTGTACACTAGCAGATTTTGACAAGAATAATGAGTTTTCTCTTTGACTTCGATGTGTAATGATGGTTTACAAAAAAAAAAAAAAAAAAAAAAAATTCATAGCAGTTGGCTAAGAAAATTCTTGAGAGGATACCCTTGACTGAGCCAAAGAGTTTAACACAAATTTAAATGATGTTCATGCCCTGGAAAACAGTCATTAACCTCTTCCTAATTTTAACACATTACACACTTTTGCTAAATATCCAGGCAATAGTTTTGTGTTGAGTTTGAGAACAAAACAGAGGGGAAAAAATTGAGAACAAAACAGATAACCCTGGAAAGGGAGGAGGGGCTGGTAAGGAATGTAAAGTTTGCAGAGCAAATAGCCTCATCAACCATACGTATTAACTCAGCAACTTAGGGGTTTGCTCTGTTAACACATTGTCCACCCGTCATGAAAACCTCATGTTTTCAAGCCCAAAGGTTGTTGAGCCATAATGAGTTAACTTGGGTTTGCATTTGCATCAGGTTCTGTATAAAATTACAGATCAACAATGTGTCAGGTAGCTAAGCTACCCTGGGAGGACATCCACATTTTGCAGTACTCAAGTCCCACACTCTGATCCACAAAATAATGCTTGGACTTTGAATGATCCCTCCTTTGCTAATTAAGTGTACCATGTGAAAATGCCATTCATGGCTCCGCCCACGTGGCCTCCCCTGCCACTGGTAATAGACTAAGCTGGCAATGAAAGAGGCTGTATTGTACCGAGAGAACAGCTGTGGCCAAACAACATTAGTCAAAGTGTGAGAATCAACGTGCTGCTCCCTTTCCCACGTCAAAGGAGAAGAAGGGACATATAACCAAATACAATGAATGGTTTCGCAAACAAGTCCTGCAAAGGTTTTCAGATGAAGGCAATATTTCTCCCCAAACAAGGGGCTCTTTTCCAATCTTTTATTGAACAATACTCTTCTGTGGCTGTACATATATTCCAGTCCCCCAAAAGGTGTGACTGCTTTCCCTCATGATTAATTTTCTTTCTACATACATGTTTGCTAAATGGCATAGGGATGTCATGAACAAGCAAGATCAGCAGTTCTGTTCTGATAAAACCTTGTCATTTTTGTGCCAAGCTCACAACCATTCTCTAATAAATGTTTAATTTCCTCCCTGCATTTTTTTTTGGGGGGGAGGTGTTGTGGGCTTGGAGGATAGTACTATATCCTTAGAAGAAGGACAGGAGCTGTTACCTTATAATATAGTGAGTAGCTGCTTTCAGAAAGTAGTATAATTCCTTTAAAAAGTTACATTTACAACTGAAATAGTACAATTATTCTTCAAATGTAAGGACAAAGCTACTATTTAAAAATATTATGAGTGGGTTGGTACTAAGCCAATTCACATGTTTTTCTGTTTCATTTTTTCTTACAATAAATATTTATGGAGCCACTGTTATTGCACAAGCATTTACTGGGACCTATAGACATAAACATATGTAAAAAGTTAACTCTAATACATGGGTTTCCATTATAAACTCTTTGGGAACTATTTTAAAAATTAGTCTGTCCACCAAATACAGTTTAAACCTCATCTCCAACAAACATAACCAAAGTATTGGTAATAAAGTAATGGCCATGGCTCTCATTCTTAATTATTGTAATATGGTCAATAGCAAAAAGAAAAGCTTCTCATTCTGGGATCCCTATACTTTAATAATAAAAAAATATAACTCATTAGATATTTTAAAATATACTAAGGAGTAGCTCAGGCAAGTCAATAGGTATGATCTTCATCATTCATGAGTCAGAAAGCATCACACATTACCCTACTGTCATGCCACATTATTTATCCACATTACATAACTAAATATAATTTGTGAAAATTAGTCAAGTAATTATTTCCAATTCTATGTTTCCTAGTTTTAACTGAGCTATATACATCTTTGTATTTCACCAGCCTAACTCAAAAATATCCTTCAATAAAATCAAAGCTAGAAGAGCTCTTCATTCAATCTTTAAAAGGTTGCTTTATACCAAACCAATGTAGTGTAAATACAGAGCTTAATTAAAATACTATATATATAATATTAACAGCTGTAGTTATTAAAATTACATTAAACTTGAGCTTGGCCAACATGATATGAGATTTTGCATTTTTTTAAAGTTTAGTAAGGGGCAGAACTTGGTTTAGCACATAAGCTATGCTTTAATTTTTTATTGTTTGTTCCAATTTGCTAATCTGAAACTGTAATCACATAAAAGTACTGCACCATGAAACACCACCAAGCATAGTAACTTAATTTTTCCACTGGGTTTCAACCAAAAATATCACATTTAATTTGTTTTCTTTCTTAACATTCTTTTAAGGCATCTCTCTTTTCTTCCCATCAAGCATTGAATTTTGTAAATTAAAGTAGATATTCTTTGCTTTGATCTTTTCTAATAAGAACATAATCAGAACAGTTAATAAACTATTAGTAATTAGAATGTTAAAGTACTTGAACAGAAAAAGTAGATTTTATTTTGCTTGAAGATTAAGATATTTATCTGATCCTTATTGTGACAGGTCATCCAAAGAACTTGGGGATACTAATTAAATTGCATCGTCACTTAAGACTGGAAAGTCAGATGGTTATTAGAATTGGTGTGGTGATCACTTTTTTAAATACATAAATTTAAGTCACCATGTTGTATAGCTGAAACTAATATAATATTGTATATCAATTATAATTTTAAATTTTTAGTGGAAATAAATATCCAGGTATAAATAATCATTATCAAGTATATAATGGGTTCTTTTTCTTTTTATACACTTTCAAAGTTCTTAAAATTTGGACATTAACGATGTATTTCTTCATATAATTAGAAAATACTTTATTTCTAGGTGAATGAAATACAACTGATTTGAAGTATAGTATTTTTTAACTTTCTGATCTTCTAAAAGATGTCCACTTAATCCAACCAGTTGTGATTTTGATTGTAATAAAGTCTGACTAAAACATACATATTTCTCAAAAACCTATTTCAAATTTCATTCTAGATGCATTTTAAGTCAAACTATAATATCCACAAGTTAGTATTCTAAAACATGAGATTAATTTATATTCCCATTCTCCTTTTCACATATTCTGTTTTAAAAGCTTGTAAATAGAAAATTAACTGCCAATTCTGGTAGAAACATACTAGAGGGTAGGGCAAAGTGGTGCACTCCATGCTATATTTCTGTATTCTAACCAATGTACTCTTCTCAGCTTAAATCCGAAAACAAAGAGGGATCCAGTCCCTAATGGGATCAGTATAGTACAGCAGTATATTTTGCTGGCTACTCTCAATCATCTAAGACACGGGAGAAAGAAATGATAATATAGTACAAATTGCAGAAATTGTGCACTTCCTTAGAGAAATGAAGGAACACCAATGTAGAGAGACCAAGTTTCCAGAGAGTGAGGAATCAGACACAGAGGGTCTGAGATACTTGGGAATCACATCAATGGTTTCTGACCTTCCTTCAATTCTCTTCCTTCACCCCCAGCTCCCTTCTAATTTTCAGACATTCAATTTCTTTATCGGGGAAAAGAATATTTCTAGAAAGGTGAACACAATCTTCTTAATTTATAAACAGGAAAAAAAAGCATATAAAATAGTAAAATCAGAAATATTTCTGTTGCAGAGGAGTAAACAAGTGATAGAGGAGTCTCTGAAGGGGGTGTGAGAAGGAAAGCTCAGCCCCAGATTTCAGCACGGCCCTTCTGAAACAGGGCTGTAATCACAGGTTACTGGATCTCGAAAAAGAACTGAGTCAGTTGGTCAGTGGTCCCCAAGTTTGGCTAATCATCAAGTCCCCTGGAAAGCACTGCAAAAACAGAATCCTAGGCCCTATCACTGTTCATTTCACATCACTGGGTTGGAATCCAGTGAAACTGGGTCCTTTGCTGTATGTTTTACACAGCAAGAAAAGAATTTCTTGCTCCCTCTACCACCACCTCCAAATAGGTTCCTTGGCCAAGTTTCTACTGCTATTTAGTGAAAAATCCAGTGTGGATGGTATAGCCTATATGCAAATGAGAGAGTTGGCGAGGGAGAGGAGGAGAGTAGCCAGGTCTAAATTCAGTTGTCTTTTATTATAAGAACACAACAGTATTCGTAAGTGAGAGACACAATCAGAGTATGGGAGCAAGAAGTGAAGAAAGCTTTTTTTAAAAGTGATATATAGTTGTGTATATAAAAATGAATTGCCTCTTCTCCCCCATTCCCCTCTCATCTTTCACAAATGCTATGATTCTTATTCCCTCAAGACTAATGCTACCCATCTTCCTTTGTTCCTAGTCCACTGCAAAATTTCAGAGTAAAGAAATGTTATTCCTTTAGGCCTTCCCTCCAAGTCCCCTTCTCTCTCTGCCATATACACATTTCCAGAGAAAAGGTACAGCAAAAAAGAAACCAGAGGAATGAATCACTGTTAGTGGAATTCCAAACATCTTTCACTAGGAAGGAAAGCTGTTTGGGAGGCAACAGTTTTGCCAGAGTCCTTGAAACCCAACTGTATTGATTAAAGTGTTGTGGATACTTGAACTCCAACTTGGATAAAATGTGTTGGATTAAACTAAGGACTTTATGTGTACATCATTATATTTTTTCATATTTTATATTTGTCATTTCAGGTGCCTCCAAACATCCAATAATACAATAGATAATTGGTAATGCCAGAACACTAAATTTTGTCATTGTAAATTTAAGATACAATTTCTTGCAAGATTTGGCACTTGATTATCCAATAATTATTCATTTAAGAAGCCATTTGAGCATTTGGAGTTTGATGCCCAACTATGATGATTAATGAACAGATAATTTCCCTTACTCTAAAGACAGAAATGCAGAACATCTTAAACACATCTTGGTTTCCATTTCTTAGGAATGGAGAGGGGTGGAGGGGTGTTCCAGCAGGCAAACAGCATAGGGTAGATGCGTTACCTGAGCGGCCGTCTCTCTGGAAGTCCACGTGATACCATTCGCCATCATTCACTTTCTTCTGCAGGGCTCTGATTTTTATTGTACCTGACCCCATGTCTAGGAGGAGGTAGAGGTGGCCGTCCAGCATCTCAATTGCAAAGAAGTCAACTTTAATCATCTGTGGGTTCTTGGCATCTTTTTGGTGTCGTGGTTTCCCATGGCTAAATAAGATGAGTCCGTTTGGCTCTGTTGTGCGGAAATCAAATGATATGGAGCCTGTTTTCTTTGCATTCCATTTAGGCAAAGAGATGAAGGACTCTGGGGTTTCAAAGGTGATTGGGTCCAAAGTTGCAACATTCTCACATTTAAATGCCACTACTCCATGGATCTTCATCTTAGGGTCTCCTTGTTTAGCAAGTCGAGATAATTCCAGCCTTACATCATTATTTTTATATACAACCTGTAGGCAGAGAATAGGAGTAAGAAACCAAGCTCATGTTTTAATATTTAGAACTTGTGGTCAGCTCATGTAATGACAAATAGGTCATAAGAAGGCATACACTGTTTTAGGTGCCTTTTGATGCATGAGATAGTTTTTTCAGTCAAATAAAATCCAAGTATCAATTCATTGAGCAGTAACCATTCCAATCTAATTTCATTCAAATAATTTGTGCACACACACACACACACACACACACACACAAACTGCCTGTAGCTAACTCAAATAATTTGAATAAATCTGCAGAGGGCTTTTATTTCAAGCATGTGTAGACTTGAATTTATAAAAGCCATTTGCTTTCATTAGTTGGCAATTATACTTTGCTTATTAAATGCATGTATTGAGGTTTTCCAGTTGTCTCATCACTAAAGTATTTGAAACCAGATACTTTTGTATAACAGTCCCCTAAAATATAAGATTTCTCCTATGATCTCTATAGTCATGGTAATATGCAGAGTGGGGCAAAAATGAGTTTATAATTGTGAGCACATGAAACAGGGCTTATTCTTGTTATTAATTATTATATTATTTTCCATGCAAACAACTATAAACCTACTTTTGCCTTGTCCTGTATATAGTAATAATATAGTTACAGGTCAAGGTAGAAAACATCCTAAATTTCCCTAGAAAAATCATAAAATAAAACTAAGTTGCAGAAGCTCTCTCTCACCCTGTCCTACATTAATACTTGTTTGTATGATGTAATGTAGCTCTGGGATGTGGCTTTATTCTAAATCCATTCAACCTGTATTACTAGTGTTCCCTTTCACTTTGACTATAAACAGATATGAATCAGAGTTTGTCCTATACTCTCATTTCCCAAAGCACTTCATGTAAAGTGGTGGGTGGCTCTCATTGCTGTCCTAGGGTTCTTTTGTACTCCAAATAGCACACTGACAAACCCATTGGCAGGGCTCACAGTATCATGCATCTGCTGTCACATCTCTTTACTTAATTTGTAGCTATTCTGACATAAGGATAAAGAGAGATTCATACCATTTCTCTAACAAATGCATGTATGGATAATTACATTTCCAACAAAATGTAGGTTATATTGACATAAGGATAAATTAGTTAACTATGCCCAGATAACTATCTAAATTCTTTCGAGAGGGCACTCAAAATTTCACATCAAATAACACTACTGGGTTCTAAACTCATTTATCCACATGTAAATGTATATTTATATAACAGAAAAAGTAAGAAAGTCTAAGTCTAATTAAGGCTATAAAGTTAACCATGTCAACACAGTAGTTAATTCTTCCAAACTCAAGGCCAATTGTGCCAAGAGGTAGGTGTTGTTAATGAGTTTCCTGATATGATTTGTTAATAGCTATTTTGTTTTTTCAGAGTGATTAAGTCCAATACTCTGGTACTGGACTCCCTAAGTTCAAATTCCAGCTCCAGCATTAAGCAATTGAATGATCTGTAAGTCTTATTCTCCTTTACAGTGAGGACACCTTATAGGATGGTTATAGTGATTAAAGAAGAAAGTGCAGGTGAGTGAAAAAATCTACACAAAGGCTATCAATCCAATGTCAGGTACATGGTAAGATTATCAACAACCTCAAACTACATTAAATATCATCAACCCTTTATGAAGTAGACACTTAGATATAAGTTCTAAATCAATTCATTATAAAGAAAATTCTAGAAATTAAGCACTCATATAATTAGTACTGTATACTTGATTTGTGCCAACTAAATAAGCCACATATTTCAAAAGCCAGTCCCAGTGTTTCAATTTATCTTTCTCTTGAGGAAGAATTATGATAAAGAATTTCATATCCCTTATTCTTTGAACAAATATGTATAATGGTTTAACAAGCATCTATTGACAACAAAAGAAGAGAAAATGAACTTAAGCAATAATAAAAAGGAACCAGATTAAATCTTAAGTATGCTTCCTTGAAAAAAGAAAGTTATTAAAGCCTTGGGAAAATTAATGCAGAACTGGCTTTCTTTCAGCATCTTTACAAGTACAGAAAATGCTTTCCATGAATGATTTCCAACTTTTTAGAATCTGTCAGCATAATGCTCAAGTCATTGCAAATTATTTTTCATTTTTCACTGTGATTTATATTTTAATATTTGGAAACTCTTGTAACATAAATATTGGTTAGAAATATTTCTTAACCCCCATGCTAAGGGTGATAATGCTACTCAGTGCTAACACTGCCTGTGCCATAGAACCACCATGATGGAATTGGGGTTTCTGACATGAACAGGTGAGTAGAAGGGTGGGTATGTTGCCGCATGAGTCCCACATCAGCTACTGAAAAGCTGAAAGATGTGCAGTTAGAGTAAACCCAGGTGCGGATTTCAGTGAGAAATTAATAATGCCATGAGAGAACTGGATGCCCCGGTGATAGGAAGGTTCGGGAAAATGAAGAAGAAAAGTAGGGAGTCTCTTCATCATATTACTTTGTGTTATCCATTCCCTCTCTCTCCATTCACCTCCCTGCCCCCCCCAAAAAAAAAAAAGAAAATGAATCTTCACCATGTTCTCTACTTTATATAGGCAGGGACCCTGTTCCCAACAGCCTGGCTCCGAAACTGGTGCACCTGAGGCAGAGTGGGCACACACTAAATATTTGGTGAGAGTTGAATAAAATCTCCCTCTATTTTTATTTCATTTTGTTCCTAGATTGCAAACCATTATTAATAACAACATTTACAAATATAGTTATAATACAACAGAACGGGGTACTGTGGACCAATATCATAACCTGGCTACTGTTTTCAGCCCATTTCTCTAGGAAAATGTAGAAACTCCAGGGCATGTTCAGTTATAAATGGAAATCTGGCCTATGTATTAAAAAATTTCACCTTCAATCTCATTCTGTATAGTGTAAATTACTTTTACAGTGAAAAACACCTGAGTTAAAATTCTCCAGTGGTCAAATCATTTTCCTAGAAGAACTATCTTGAACAGAAATACAATATATTTTTTTTCTTTCTCATTTTGTATTTTTTGAAAGGCATCTCTGGAAGACAGAAAAGCAATTTCGGATAGACAGGATGATAGCTCTCAGCTCTACACGGCTACTTCATGTGACCCAGATTTCATAATCACCCTTCTTTTCTAAAGTTATCTAAAAATGACCTGAATATACTTCAATCATAATAATAAGTATCCAGTAAGCACTCCAAATCTTCTAAAAATTCTCATGTAAGCTCTTTCTCACTTCTTTCTGATATGTGTCTCAACCATTTATAATTATTCATATATCTTTTCTTCCTATTTACATCAAAAGTTGTCATTTATTTAATAGTTTCAACTATCAATAAATACAATACTCTAGCATCTTAACCATTGTGGTGGTATTGTATGCTAATTTGGATCTGTTATAGAATCCAGGTATTTTTTTGAATATTGGTTTTTAGGAAGAGTAATTAAAAATGTTAAATTTTGTGAGCTTTTGCCATAAGTCCCAAAGGAGTAGAAATATATAAAAAAGCGGTGTTAGGTTTTTCTGCCATTTATTAGCTATTTGTTGGTTTTTGGGGGGAGGAGATTGTTTTGGTTTAGCTGCCATAGAATTTCCAAACACTTTTTCCCTCTTCTCCAACATCTGTTAGAGTTTTTAAAATGTCCCTCACAGCTAAATGTGTAAGAATAGGAGTAATACGTTTTAGGCTTTAGTTATTGTGTTTTAGGCTTGAAATATGAAATAGACACTGAGTATTTTATTTGATCTTATAACAATCCTCAAAAGGCAGAGGATAAGTAAAGGCTGAAGAACAGAAGTTTGATAGTCTGGATATAGATAAGCGTTAGTTTAATCACAGAGTAATTAGCTAAGTCAAGTTGCCTAACCACACTCTGTCTCAGTTTCTTATTTAAAAAACAGACATTTAAAAAGAAGAGGCACCTGGCTGGTGGCACAGTGGATAAGGCATTGGCCTGTGAACCCAAAGGTCACTGGTTCGATTCCCAGCCAGGGCACATAACCAGGTTGCAAGCCAGGTCTCCAGCCAGGTCTATAGCTGGAGGCAGGTGAAAAAAGGCAACCATACATTGATGTTTCTCTTCCTCTCTCTCCCTCTCTCTCTCTCTCTCTCTCTCTCCCTCTCCCTCTCTCTCTCTCTCTCTCTCTCTCTCTCTCTCTCTCCCTTACCCTCTCTCTAAAAATAATAAAAATAAGATCTTAAAAAAAAGAAGAAGAGGTAGGTTACATCCATTAATCATTGATTCCCCCACCTCCACTTCTCAATCTATATGATTTAGGGTGGAGTTAAAAGGTGTGCCCTCTTGTCCTGGTACTTTTTCCATTTGAGGTTGTAATATCAAGATATTGTTCTCTGTTCTGAGGTATACTAATACACTAATCCATTAGTAACGATAATTTTCACTGCATCTTTAGGTATACAGACATGTCTCAAAGACTCTAAGGTTTGCAGAGATGGTGTTGAACTGGTAGCTGATAGATAAGGCTCTTCCCATAGGAAGTGGAAATGTGTGAAATAAGTAAATCGGTAGGAAAACACTTGTCACTCAGGTGGCTTTTTTGGTTGTTATAAATATGTTTCCATTTAGAAATTTTAATGGAGACTTTGATTTAATTAAACTGATGGGCATACACTGATTAAGACTTTTCATACCTTAACCGAGAACATGCAGAGTGGTGAAATGAACACTGTTAACCAAGTCAGAGCTCTATGGAGTGATCTAGGCTGTTTTATGACTCTCCTTGAGAGAACACAGATGACTCATTTGGATCCCTGTTTTGGTTTTTTCATCCACTCTAAGGAACAGTAATAAGTGAGGGCTAGGATTCTGGTTCTCAAGTCAGATCTCAGAGAGAATTCTAGCTCACCCCCTGGCAACCCCGTAACTGTACAATTCCCCCAACCTTGCAGAGTCCCTGTTTTATCTGTAAAAAGGAATAATAATATCCACAACATAATGGTTACTGTAAGAAATAAATAATATTTTAATTACAGTGTTAAGAATAAGGTCTGACATAGAGTAAGTGCTTAAATAAATAGTAGCTGCTGTTATACATGCTTTGGTAGTTTATGGATAAAAATATTATTATTATTGCAGTGAATTAATGCAGTTGTGCAATATAAATATTGTAGGAAGTGTCACAGCTAACGTGGCCCATAGTAGATAATTGGTCAGCATTTTAAAGTAATTGACAGAGCAGCAGAGTCAAAGAGATCAAAGTGGATTGGGGATCCCATGCATATCCTGCTATTTATATTACAGTTTGAAGTACACAGCAGGCTGTCTCTGTGGATGAGGTTTCTTAGCCAGGAAAAAGACACAGGAGTCGCCATCCTGGGAGCTTTCCTTTCACTCATGAGAGGGCTGCTAGGGCCTGAACAACCGGCCTGCCACTACAATCACAATAACCAGAGTCCGTTCAGATTTATGAAGTGTTTACTTTCTGTCAGAAGGTTTATCTGTATCATGTGTTTATGTCTCACAAGCATCTTGGGAAATAAATAATGTCCTATTTTATCACTAAATATGCGGGGCCTCAGAGCTCATTGAAAGTCTTGTATCATGACCTTGTCCAGTACTGTTTGAATATCTAATGATGCTAACTTCAAACTTTGTCTTAGAGCCTCAGTAGGAAATTTCACTTAGTTTTTTTTTTAATAGCACTTGCTAAATAAGAGGTTCACAATCAAATAGCTATATGCTACTATGCTGAAGGATGACCTTGTTGTAAATTACATGGATTATTCCAAAACCAGTTCTTTCCTTCTATTTGTCCTCATTAAAATATCTCTAAATGAATCAAATATTCATGGAATTTTTTATGTGCTTCTTAATTAAAATGTTTCAAGCTTGATTTAAGCAGAGGGACCTATTTCTTTGCAGAACTGTAATGTAGTTTTTCAACAGGTGTTTCATTATATATATATATATATATATATATATATATATATATATTCTAAAATTCTATCAGATTTAAAAATTATCTAAGGGGACTGTTGTTTTTACTTTTTGCTTATTGTCAATGCATTTAACTCTTTTACTCTATTAAGAAATGGTGAGACTACTTTAAATACCCAAATTTAATTATTTTTTTCTCCTGTCTGTAACCTGTTCATCTATTTATAGCCATATGCTTATTTCAAAACACAAGCAAGAATTCACCAGAGAGCAAACAGTACAAGGGCCACTCTAACAAGTGGGAAGTAAACTGCATTTGTTTTGTCATGACTTAGATATGAAAGAGCTCAGAAAGGAAATGAAAGGTATTATAATTTTCATTCCCCAACATTAACTTATTTATTATTTTGAAATCAATTTTCAATCCTCACACTTTCAATTTAACCAGATAAGTACTTGTTAGATAAGGTACTCAAGAAAAATATTTCAATCACTCTCCTGTGCATATGCCCAGTACAACAGAAGATTGTGGCTCACTGAGAACAAACCAGTTTAATTTCTCTAAGTAATTTTCTATAGATATATATGAGGTCTATCTGGGAAAAGTCCAGCCATTGTTAATATAAGAACAGATTGCATAACATCAATGTAACCTGTCAGCCAAGGAGAGTGGACTGGAATGTACATGACTGAATAATGACTACTTCACAGTACTTGTCCGAGTAAGCATGTGTACTGTGTGGCCATCTCATTCAAAATGACTGCGTGAACAGGGCAATGAATCTGCATCACATTTTGCACTGAACTTGAACACTCTACTACAGAAACTATTTGGATGACTCAGGAGGCCATGGCTATGGGCAACTGGTGATTGGCAGCTTTACCACAACAATGTGTCTACTCATTCATCATGTCTTGCAGAGTTTTTTGGCAAAACATAAATTACTCAGGGGACTCAGCCCCTTATAGACCAGATTTGATGTCCTGTGACTTCTGGCTTTTCCCTAAACTAAAATCATATTTGAAAGGAAGAGATTTCAGACTATCAATGAGATTCAGGAAAATACCATGGAGCAGCTAATGGCATGTGGGAGAACCAAGGTATCTACTTTGAAGGGGACTGAGACATCATTGTCTTGTGCACAATGTTTCTTGTATCTTGTATCTTCTTCAATAAATGCTTCTATTTTTCATATTACATGGCTGGATACCTTTTGGACAGACCTCATATACTAGTATTATATAAACTATACGTGGGCACACAAATATGTACACACAGTTTATTTATTATCTGATGTACATATATTTATTTATATGAAGTATGTTGAACCTGCTATTATTATGCCCAGAAAAAAATACCCACATGTATTAAATTAGAGTTCTTGGTTAAAACACCCAGATGGTCTTACTCATTTGGAATTAAAAATGTCTTATTCTGAACATAAATTTTAGCACTTATAGGCTTGGCATACTACAAAGGAAAGGCTATCGCCAGAAAAAAAAAAAAAAAGATTGTTTTATAAATTTAAAAAGTAGAAGATTACACAGATTTTCCTCAGTGTTCCTTCCGCCATGAAGAAATAAATATAAAGACAGAGTAGAGGCAAGTTGGTCACTTTTAAAAAATCATTGCACTCAATATTCTCAATATTGCTGTAACTTCTACCCAAGATCAAGTTTCATATGCAATTCAACTTTCTTACACTGAGAGCATAGCTCAGCAAAGAGGTAAAAAAGGAAAAGAAATGTTTGTTGAATTTCACTGACCAAGGGACTAAGAGGATTTCAGCTTTTTTGAGAATGTCACACCATAGACATTATCATCTAAAATTGCAGCATGTCCACTGGAGGCTCATGTTGTAGGCACTTATATTTGGGGTGGTACTGAGAAGCAGTAGCAGATAGAAGGGCAAGTGTAGGAAATGCACAGGCCTGGTACAGAGTATCCCAACACATCTTTAAAAACCATAGTATTGTGGAAATTCTAGTATGAGAATTACATAAGGCATTTTGAAAGATAAGATATTTTTAGGGGGCTAGGGAAGTGATGGTTTTTCACTCCTAATTTAATCCTATTTAGAGAGAATGTGCAGATATTGTGCAGACAAAATTTTCACCAAAATTAAAACTTTTCCCATACCAAAAAATTAATTACAGTATGTAAAAGCAGACCACAGTAACATTTTTCAGTAAAGGGAAATGGAACTCATCTAATTTTAAACCAAAAATTAGTTGAAACTTGGATAGAAAATATTTTATCTAAGCAATGTAGAGAAATACATCTCTTGGCTTAATTCTAATTACATGTGATCAAATAACATCCTACTGATGAAAAGAAGTGAAAGCAACACACAAGGGAAAACCTTCTTGCTTCTGTCTTTTCCTCATTCTTTCATCAGTGAACTGACCCAAGTTACTTAGATAACACTGGATACCATCTGCAAAACTGAGCCGTGGGTGCTAAAAGCCTGTGTTGTCCCTGTGTGAACAGCTCCATTTAATGAAGCTTTCAGTGGCATATGTGTGCGGCACAAAAGCTCTCAAGTTCCATTAAACAGGAATGCCAATTTTTCTCACATTAAAAGAGTCTGTAATTCAGTAATGCTTTAGGGAAAGAAATTAAAAATAAAAACAAAACTGCTATTGTCAGTAATGTGACATTTGAGATGCTGATAAAACAAACAAAAAAAAGGCTGATATTTAGACCTATCCTCATTTCCAGATGAGGAAAGTGAGGCCCAGCTAAGCTAAGGGATTGTCTCCAATGACATCAAGCTCTGATGGTGAAAAGTATTGGGACTTCAGTGTCCACTGCCCTTTCAGCTTTGTTAAAATAAATACATAGAACAATGAACTGTCTCTACCACAGGTGCAGGATTATTAGAACAAGGAGAAATGAGCAGCCCTCTTTTCTGCAACAAGGCAGAAAGGGAGCTGTGACCTAAAGGCGATTCAAACTTTAAAACTGTGTTATCAGCTCTGGCTGGTGGCACAGTGGATAAGGTGCTGGCTTGCAAACCCAAACGTTGCTGGTTTGATTCCCAACCAGGGCACATAACCAGGTTGCAAGCCAGGTTTCCAGCCAGGTACATGGCTGGAGGCAGGTGAAAGGCAACCTTACACTGATGTCTTGCTCCCTCTCTGCCTCTCTCCCTTCCCCTCTCTCTAAAAGTAATAAATATTATTAAAAAACTAAAACTATGTTACCACAATAATCTAATGCTCAAATATAAAAATAAAAGTCTTGAATGTAAAAATTCATTATTTCCCTCACTGATGGCATTGAGAAAGGCATCAAAAGGGTTAACTAGAAACAATAAACTTGCAATGCTCATTGTTATTTTGCAAGTAGGTGGTGAAGATATTTTCAGCATCTGTCTTTCATTGTCTTACAGAATGTAACACCCCATAAATTAGAGTTTAAAGCTCTATTCCAAGCAGACAGACGCTGCTACTAAGGGCAATGCATGCCTGCTTTATCTATAACTGTTTTAACTGTCTGCCAGGTTCAGTAACGAAAAAAGTAACCAAAGTTATTATTTTTAAGGGAATATATTTTTCCATGAACCAAGAATATCTTTAAGTTGATAACAAAATAGTGGCACCAAATGTTATATCTAGAACATCTAACTCATGTTCTTTTGCATCCCAGCCTCATGACCTCAGTGAAGCTTCCTCCATTATCCAACATTACATTATTCTATGGGGGTGGCCATTAGTATATAATATCCCATTTAGTATATGTATGTTTACAAGTATGTATGGAGATGTATATCTAAATAAACAGATATGTATAGAAAGGTACAGATATAGATTGTCTATAGAGACAGAGATAGAAGAGATGGAAATAGAGATATACTACTTACGATATAGTCTGTCCATTCCCCATTGCCCTGAGATAACATGCCATCTGTTGTTCTGAATAAGCCAAAATTTTAACATTTGACTATGTTTATCATGTTTTTAGGTTTTTAGAAAGTTTTTAGAAAGTCCTCCCCTAAGAGGGATCTGATAAACACATTTTCATGTAAAATATTACTTAATTTTACACATCTGTTTATAACTTTTAATCATTTTGAAAATACTTGCCTTTTCTTATGAGGGGAAATTCCAAACTAGGTCCCCTTGCCCAATAGTTACCTATTTGAGCCAGAACAATTTTTGAATAATTCCTCTTTTTTTCTACTGATTTTTAAGAACAACCCAGTATTAAATATTTATACAGGTTCTTTCACATACTTTCCACTGTTTTAACCATCTTTTTTTCTTGATCTAGTTCCATTTCATTTCATTATCATAGCTTGATAATATGTTCTAAGATATGTTAGGCCCCTCCTACCAAGCAATTTACATTAATTATTCCAGTAATAGTTATACATTGTATTATAAAGAGGTGCTTGTTTTTTACATGGATAAGATAAGCATATAACAGAAATACTGAAGTTGCACTAATCTAGTTTTCCAAAATATAGCAAGCCAAAGATGGTGGCATAGTATTCACTTAAATTCACTTAAGAAAATTTTGCATAACAAAAGGAAATTATATCTTATTTAAAACAACACTTGTTATTATCATTATTTGTAAAGTTATAATCCATAAATGATTATAATAATTTTGATTTTTAATATACCACTGAATCTGCCTCATGCCAGAAAATTATATTATTTATTAGTTAGAGGAAAGAAAAAAATGTAAGAATTAGCACACTAATTTCTTTTCAATAATCACAGGTCCTGGTAGAGCTTCCCGCAGAAAAATACCAGAAGCAAGTGGTCAGTCAATGGAAGAGATTTGGAAGACCAGGTCAATGACTCAGCACAGGGGAAAGCAAAGCACCTTCCCGTGGCTCTCTTCAATAGGCAAGGCCACTTTGTCCCTGAAGACAGTGCTAGTAATGTGGAGCCAGTAAGTAGTATGGACAAGTCAGAATCTGAATGCCTGTCTCCAAGAACAGGAAAAGACTGTAATTTTGTGGTTTTCTTCCCATGGGACCCTTTTCAGGATAGCTAAGTTTCTTTCAGTAATAAAAATTGTAGGACTTTATTAAGTCTCTTTGACCTGAGATTTCAAGAGCTGGTTATCTAATTTGTGATTACTATCCTCAAATTGTATATATCCTCTCTCTTGCACTAGCTGTTGGCCTTTCCTTTTCAATCACACCTCCACCTACAACCCTCAAAGGAAATGAGGAAAGCTGACACAGAAGACAGCCTATGCTTTTTGTTTTCAGCATCCACGCTGAAAAGATTTTACAGAGTAGACTTGTTCCTGAGAAGGTGCATGAAAAATCTGTTCTGTAGTTTTAATATTACTTTATGAAGGCAATTCTGTTGCACTCTATATATGGCTATGAAAACGGATATGGATATAGATTCAAACAGCCCTAGGTTTAAATTCCTGCTCAGCTATATAACTAATTATACTGCCTTGTGCAAGTTCCTGAGTTTCTCGCAAGTAGTTCCCCTCTTTATCAAATGGGATTATTAATACTTACCTTGTAATGTTCTTTCAGCATGTACTATACTAAGAGCTTGGTCTTGGGCATTGAGAAAAAAGTAGCCAACAGTGTTACGGTTATGGTCTTAAGTGTGTAATATCTGAAATGTTTATAAAGGGAGTGCTTGTCATTCAAGTAAATAAGTGATTATGTCTTTAAAAAGCAAAGTATTCTGTGAAGTAATCACCTCAGATCTTAATGTTTTGATGAATACTTTCCAAATTTCATAATTCTGTTGTTGTCCATGAACTATATTTTGAAAGATACTACCTTCTTTAAAAATAGCATGTTTATTAAGAGTACTTAGTTTGATTATTTTATTTATTTTAAAGATTTTATTTATTATTTTTCAGAGAGAGGGGATGGGAGAGAGGCAGAGAGGGAGAGAAACATCAATGTATGGTTGCTTTTCACCTGCCTCCAGCTATGGATCTGGCTGGAGACCTGGCTTGCAACCTGGTTATGTGCCCTGGCTGGGGAATTGAACCCAAGTTGACCTTTGGGTTCGCAGGCTGGCACCTTAACCATTGTGCCACCAGCCAGGGCCTGATCATTTTAAATTTATTAAAAGCATCTTAATGATGAAATGAGATAGCCCATGTAATCACACTAAGCAGAGAGAATTAGCCTGTCATAAGTTGTTGTTTTAGCTATCTTGAGCTAATAAGGGTGGTTATGTAGCCTTTTTTAGGTTTGCTAACAAATTGAGCATAAATAACTATTTTTCATTTCTAATTTCAAGGACCCTAAAATGTATAAAGACTCCTGATTGAGAACTGTTACTTTTCAATTATGACTGCTAAGCACTGGGGTATTTCTTCTTAATGCATTTTAAAATTATTTCCTTTGGAAAGTCCCAAGTGCTTCAAATGTCAGATGGGTTGTGCCTTCTGCCAAGAGTTCCTTAGTTAACTGTTTATTTAATGAATGGGATTTCATGTGCTGCTGAATTTCTCATGGCACATGTTAGGAAATTCTTGGCAGCATTAGGATGGAAGAACTGAGAAACATATTGGCCCTACAGAAGCTCAGTCAGCTCCTGGGCAGGAATATGGCCTTTGCCAAGAAAAATTCACTGAGGTAAAAAATGCAAAGACCAACTCTCACACAATCCAAAGAAAACTGACTTTAGTGCGCAGGATGAAATGAATGCTGGGTCCAGGTATCTCAGGGAGCCCATGAATGGAAGGGGTGGAAATGTTTCACAGTGTCAAGAGAGAAACCAAAATGGGGTCTTCCTGCTCTGGAGGGGACATTATGCTAAAATATTTGGATTGCTTGGAAAAGTCAATTCGTTGTTAAGGAAAAAAAATTGAAGTCATGTTAATTTCTCATCTCTTTTTTCTTATGGAGATTAGTCTAAACCTGTAAGTGACTAAAAGGTATATTTATTCACTTTAATTTAGAAATAATGAATAATTATTACTTTTAAATGGCAACAGCAATCACTGAGACCCTAGACCAAATATTCAAATAGCCATTTTTATTTTAAATGATTTGGCCAGGTACCTAGACATTGTATAAGCATTGATTACCAGATAGGCTTTCTACGAAAACATGAATGTATTCTGGGCTCTGAAAAGCCCTGAAAACATATATACACACTCAGTAGTACAATAAAATGAGAAGGGGGTTAGAGAATTTAAAAACATTAAACACTAGCTTGAGAAAATAAGGATGAGAATGTATTTTCAGTGATTCAAGATGAATCACAGCAGCCTACTTGTCAATACTGTTTGAATATTCATGTCTTATGTGGAGGAAGGGCCTGCTGCAGGTGTCACTGACATTGGCTCCTTCCTTCAGGTCACCGTACTCTGCTGGTCCCCATCCCAAACCTTCTGCCTTCTTGTAATAATAATTTCCTGACACAGCCTTGCTCTTTTTTCCTAAAAGTAGCTTCATTCTATACTGGTTTACTGAAGGTTCCTTGTACTCTTGGGAGACCAGGCTCCTGGCTGGCCACCTGGATTCCTCTCTGTTTAGTTGCTTTACTTACTTGCTTTATTCAGAAATTAAAAGGTCTGGGCTCATCGGCATATAGATGCTGATCCAAGGTGAGATTGGCCACCTCTTAGGTGGCTAAATGAACAGTGTTCTCTTCAGGCACTTCTATCCTAGTTCAGTACTAAACACCCCTTTCCCCCAGCAGATAGTCAATTGTGGTTGGCCATTTATACCCACCTACTCCTAATTGTCCTGGATTAGCTGGACATAATATTAATGTGAATTATAATAGCACTGGTAACTAACCATTAAGCACTCTCTAGGTGCCCCATGCCTTTTTAGCTACATTACATAACCTCTGTTATTTCTCATAGCAATCTGATGAAATAGGCATTTTTATCTCCAAACTAAGTCTCAGAAAGTTTAATTATCTTGTCCACATTGCATAACTAATAGATGAGATGGAGCAGGAATCCAATTCAACACATATCTGATTTCCAGACTCACAGATGTGGTTTTTATGTTCCCCATCATCCCATGGGATATTGGCTGATTGATTCCTGTTTACTTAGTCAGCACTGGTCTTGGACACATTTTCTCAACCTCATCTCAATTTCATCAAGTAAAGGGACACCTTATGACTTTTTTCTTCTTCCACCATGTGGCTCATTTGACTAGTGTGGCTGTCTTAACACTACTGGTGAAAAACACTTCCCTTGGGTTCTATTCCATTCTCTTCCTTGATTTCAAGATAATTATTCTCATGGCTACACTATGGTGCTCTGATTTGGTGACAGGCTTATATTATGCTCATTTTATTTTTTGGACCAAATTATCTGAGCACATTTTCAAAGGAGTACAGAACTTGTTTTGAATTTTAAGAATTCCTTAAACTAAGATTTTTCTAATTTACTCTAACTAGAAAATAAAATATGAGGATTTGTAATAGTATGAATGACATTCTAAGGGACAGCTTCAGAACTGATTAATATAGCCTCACTAAGTAAGAGAATAGAGATACAACAACTCATATAAATTAGAGACATTTTTTTCATTATAACAAAGTTTAGTACAGCACAGCTAGAACTAGGGAGAACGAGTGGGGTGAGTGAGGCACTCACCTTGGACGTAAAAAAATAATGGGGAGGAAAAATGCTAAAAATTCAGTAATCAAGATAATATTTCAATGCAGTATTAAACTTAATGCAAAAGAAGCCCATGATGGACAAAATATTAAAATTTTAAGTCAAGTTAGGATCAGTATTACTATTCCCTTTGCCTCAAACTCTAATACAGTCTAGTACAGCATTGCAATACAGTATTTTTCTAGGATTAAAGAGCCCAATTTAATCTATTGGAAACCTATTTATTAGAACAAGTGCCAGTAATTAAAAGTAGTTTTTTTCTGGGGGGAAATCATTAGATATTATTAAAATTAGAATACTATTAATTTTAAGATGTACTAGTCATTAATGAAACCACTCTGACCCAAGGCATATTAATACTAACACAGAGTGCTTGTCAGACACTTTCAAGCACTTTCCTCATTTAATCCTGAGGACAACCTGCTGAAATAGAACAGACTCACTGCCACAGAAGTCTCTGTGGTCCATTTATCAGACGACTGTGTCTGTGAAGCTGTTCAGCATGATGACTTTGGTAGAAATGGAGTTCTTAAGTTCACATCGCAAATGCCAGAACCAAGCTTCAAACATAGGCAGTGTGAACACAAGGTCCTTGTTCTGTATGATATTTAGAAGTGCACTGAGCCTCTCATAGATGAAGTAATCTAGCTTTATTCCTATCTTGATTTGCTGCCTCACCTAATCCTACAATACTGTTCACTTTTATAGTAATTAAGCCAAGGATCAAGATCTTGGCCTAAACTTTTACAGAAACTAGTCAAAATTTCAAGGTGTGTGTGAACTACATGATTTGCCATGGAAATCACCTTGAGAGTCATATTGACTTGAGAAATTGTAAGAGGTCTCTGAAATATACCAATTAATATAAAAGTCAAATTTATAAACTAGACTATCCACTCAGGACATTTTTACAAAATAGTAATAAATAATAACTGAATTTAACAGCTCACAGGCACTAAAAGGCCAGCAGAATCCTCTACCTTCCACAGTGTTCTTAGACTATAAGTAGCATTTTTTGCATTAATGAGCCAGTATGACCAAAACTGTAATTATATGATGAAGCTAGAGTACTGTAAAAATTATAAATGAAAGAATAAAAGATTCAGCATAAAGCCTTTTGATCATATCTAATACATGGACTTTTAAATAATCACTGTGACCAGGTCATGTTATCCATACATGTGAACTTCTGATTATCTGGCTTACCACTACATTAAAATGCAAACAAACGAAAGCTTTAATGGTCCAACTGTATAACATTCACTGTTGATGTTTTTCTCAGGCCCGTAATGAGCTAATATCAAAGTGGAAATATCTTTGAGGAACAAGATAGAGTAAGTTTGAGTCTTGGGAAAATAATCTTGCAGAGAGAAAGAGGGGTTAGGACACAGACTGGAAGCATAATATTAAGGGTGAAGACTCAAAGGCAAAAATACATAGAAGCAGATATAATATCTGTAAAGAAAAGTACAGACATAAAATGTCTGTACTTTTCACAAAAGTTGGGCATTTCCATAGCACTCATAAGTCAATACTATTAATTATACAGTGTTGAAATTTATAATCCCATTTAAATTATTTTTACTAAATGTAATAAATCCAATAATCCCTGCTCCTTCCTCCTCATGGTAAGGTAAATAATTTTATTTTGAAGCCAAAGAGCTTGGTCACTCTTGTAATTGGATCAGTGAAAGCTGTGTACTCTAGTACTATATAATCCATGATAAATGTAAATCTTTCTGTATTGGTTAAATAAATAATATTTTTAATTGTTTTCTCCTAAATAATAATAATGTACTTTTCCTGGCAATTCTTCAAAATGACGATGTTAGTAGTAAGGCTTTCTATTCTGATTTCCCAGCAAGCAAAAGGGGAGTAAGGCAGGAGTGGATAAAAGTGGTTTAGATGGTCACCCAGTTACAATGTTCAGCTATTTTTAACCAGGTCACAAAAGATCACTTAGCCAATGGAGGGTCTATTTGAGTAGCAGGCCTAAACTTAAAACTCCAAATCAGAATGTCTATAGTTGAGTAAAAAATAAGTATTATATTAATAGTTTTAGCTATTAAGCCAAGAGTGTGTTTCTTAAAGAATCTAGTTGACATTAGTTTAAGTGATCACTATGACTGTGTGTGTGTGTGTGTGTGTGTGTGTGTGTGTTACAATTAACCCTTACAGTTGTGCTTCAATTCTTTTAAGCATCGCTACTGGAAACATTATATATATATATAAAATATCAGAAGGTTTGGTTTGTACAGGAAGGGAAACTCAGTCAGTAAGTTAAGAGTTTGAAGAAAATTTTACTGTCTTCCAGGTCTTGAGAAGGATGAAAAACAGAACTGGCTTTTAGATTCTCAGATACAATGGAGATAAAATTTGTGAAAAGTTAAGTCCATGCAATTTATCCTTTGTAATTTTAATTCCTAATCATCACAGGTTATTTCTATCTAGAGAAGTATGCCACCTTTTTTTGTTGTCTTTTGACTCTTCACCCACTAAATCTATAGCTGAACACATTTGAGGAACATATACTCCTGCTCAGTTATGGGTCTGATAAGATTTTTTAAGTCCATAGTGAGATTATAAAGTGAGCATTTATTTTGTTTAGTCACCATTTTAGAGGAAAAGGAAACTTCTAGAAGAATTTAACATTTCAGTGCAGGCTGGGAGGTTGAACCACAGAACAAACCACAGTGCAAAGAGCCCCGGGGGAGTTCCTGCCATACAGGAAGGAGAAAAGCATCCAGACACTTGCACTTGGGACAGGGGTGAGGAAGGTGGTCAACTTGGAAAAGGGGGATAAAAACAGGAGGAAAAGGAGGCAGAAAGAGTGACCCTCCTCCTCTGCAGAGCTGAACCTGAAGAAGAAGGAATACTAGATATAACTAGAGAATTCAGAAAATACTGGTGCTGGTACTACGCTCACCTGGGGAAAACTAAGTTTTCCCTTAGAAAAGTCCTAGTTGTGGAAAGATGCTCCATCCACCAAGGCCTGGGAGGAGCAGTGGTAATGGCAGAGGAAGCCTCAAAGATACCAGATGGCTACAGAGAAGTTCTTGAGATCCCCAGGTGGACCTAGGAACAGTAGTATGACCAAGGGACTGGAAGAGATCTGGAGCCCAGACAAGAAGCTGTTTGGAATCTTGGACCCCATGGTAAACACATGACCTGACAACCTGAGGGCTGCTGGCTGGGTGCTTGCACCATGCCCAAACGACAACTACGTCTCAGCCCATAAAGGCTGGGTAGAGACCAGGCTGGATGAGAGGCATCACAGTGAGGCCATAGATGATCTCCCAGAAAGTCTTCAGATTGGAAATCCCTACCCCAGGCCCTAGGGGTGGAGGAAAGAGAAATTCCCCCTTCTATAAAAAGAACGCCGTCTATATAGTGAAAATTTTCTGATGCTCAAAATATATAGTTGACACTAGGCAGGTGATCAATATGATAACTGGACCAGATTCTGCTGTAGAAATTCTTTCCACTTGGAGCAAAAAGTATATAATTATACTATTTTATTTTTTAAATGTAAGGATCTTTCTTGTCTGGACTGGCTTTTTCTATTTTTGTAAATGCACCTCTTATTGTGGTCTTTCATAAAAATAGACTTACTTATGAGGGTGGCATTAGTAGTCTCATATTCAATGATAACAATAATAAATAGTTGCCTCCGATCAATGTCCAGTATGTACCAGTCAGTGTACACTGAAGACATTATCATTAATGATTACATCAAGTCTCAAGGTAGTTTTTCTTATACCTCCATTTTCAGCTATAGTAAATAAAGCTCAGAAAGTTTAAGTAACCTTCCTAAAGTCACACAGGGAGTGAAAATGCATTCTATTATATTACACTAAATCCCAATAAATGAATTCTAACAAATGAATGGACCCTGACAAACTCTGAGGAATGGAGAGGTCTATGAGAACTATTTTTCCCTATCTAACACTCATCTTCAGGGTAATTCAGTTTCTCAGTAGATGGACTTAGTGGATACTAGAATAAATGAGTTTCAAAATATTGAGACATTTTGGTTCCAGTCTCAGCTTTGCCATAAATTGTGTGAATTTGGGTTTTCAGTTTCCTCATCTGATCAATGGGAATAAAAATGGTCTTGTTTCACTCTCAATTTAAAATATTTCTAGCCTTGTGTTGACTGATATGAAATCGAATGATATGCAAAAATACTTCTATGGTGAGTCTAAAATATGGTGTTATATTCATAACTAAAATTTAGATCAGACATGAGAATGATTAGGGAGAAAATTTCAATTGGTGGACTTTGTGTTGGGGGTGGGGGTGGGGCCAGGGACTGAAGACATAAGGATAAATAAAGATCCAGTCCCTGGCCTTGAGCAGCTCCCAGGCTGATGAAGGGAGTTTGGAACATACACAGCTGATAGATGGAAGAAAAGAGAAACAGAAACAAAAATAATGTTATAAATCGAAAGTCAAGCACCTGGATCTTTGCCTTCTGGGTCTCCAAAATAAGGCCTGGATGGGAAATGCCTCACCCACAGTTGTCTGGCGGTGGTCATTTTTAATTAGTTTGTGAAAAATATGAACATCCTAGAAGGTATATTTGCATTTAGAGGCTCACGATTAAATGTGACTATATCTTAGTTCATATTACAAGCAGGTAAAGATTAGGAATGAAACAGCTGCTCATTAGAGATGGATCCTCAAAAGGATATAAAACGAAGTAGTGTCAAAAATATGGGGAATTTAGGTTTTCTTGGTAATTGAATTTCTTACCGGCACAAAAGTCACCATTTATTGGCTAGATTCAGAGTACCAGGGATTGCACAAAGAACTCTGTAGAGATATTCTCATTTCATTTTATTCTGATAGCCCCATTTGTAGCTACTAGCATTATCCCCATTTCACAGATAAAGAAACTGAACATGAGAGAGCTAAAGTGGAGTAGCCCAGCCAAGCCACAGTCAGAGAGTTAGGAACTGGAAGACTGGAACCCAGGGCATGTGGCTCCACAACCCTTACTTCTAGTCCCTAAACACTGTCTACCACACTGTCCCCAGGGCTAGAACAATCCATGAAATACAAAGCAAAAAAAACTAAAGTGAGTGCACATTGACATAAAAGCTGCTTTAAAATTATGAGGACAAAATAGCAGGCTAATTTTTCCCAGTTGTACCAGTCTGCAGCTCTGCACATAAAAGATGGTTGGTCATTAAGCTACAGACCAAGCACAAGGATTAACTTCCCTAATAAACTCTTCTAGTAGTTCCTGGGGGTAAGAAAATAACACCCACAGCTCTAGTGAATCTAGCAACAAATGACCTTTCACAGACTTACATAGAACATAATGCGATCGGCCCAGTAAGAAAGAGTTTATTCAGGGCACTGCATCTTCAATGAAAAAATAACTGTCCTTAGAGTTTTAATGACAATAAGCAACTGCATAATCATTCAGTGATTTCTGTTGTACCTTCCTTGAAAAATTATATGTACAGATGTAGCCTCATATTATCATATAACAAACGTACTTTCTATTGAAATTTTTTAAATTGTTGTTGTGTTGTTGCATATGCAAAAACAGCCTCCGATAGTTTTTCCTAGCATGTGTACATAGCATTGAGTTTTATAAGGCTATAAGGTACTCAGAAGATTTGTGTTTACCCTAATGAAGAGTCCACCTTTACTTCTCTCCTTCTAGTATGTAAACAAATGAACACCAAGATAGAGATCAGAAACCCTTTGAGGATAAGATGGCAGTAAAAGGAAGCAGTCCACAATGCCATCTACCCAATAAATATATTGTAGAATGAACTGGTGGGCATCTGACAAGTTTCCTTAAATTGCCAAATGGCTGCAAGGCAATGCCCCTCAAAACTGTTTGAGATATTGGCTTTTGTCAAGAAAAACTATCTGAAGTGAAATTTGGATATGCACCAGAAGCTTCAATCCTCAAGGACTTTTCCATTTCCTCCAGTATGCAAGTTTGGAAACTGAATGGTTCAGCATATCTCTAATAAAAAATCATCTCCCAGGGCTCCTTTTCTATGCAGGCAAAATCAAATTAACTTCAAACAGAAGAGGTTAGTTGCATACACAAAGGAAGTATCTAACTGTAACATCATCTTGTTCCAGCTCTCTAAGGTCTCCTAATATCTACCCAGGAGAGAAATCCAAATATTAACTTCACCCAATATTACTCTGCAAAATCTAACAAGAAGTGCGGTTTCCAAAAGGGAATGGCATAGAGTGAGTGATCCCGCTGCGTTCCCAGGGCTTCCAGTCTGGGTTTGGCCAGCCACACCATGATTCTCTGGACTTGAACTTATTGACATCTGCTGAGGGCAGATCCCAGACTCTTTTCCCAGCCCCCAGACTGTGTGGCAACCTTCCTGTGATCACAGACAGCCATCGAATCAGGGGGTACCTGTGCTTAGGCTGTGGGAGCTGAGGTGATGCTCTCTACCTCCCGGGGCACAAACTGTTCCATGTTCACCACACAGACCCCCCACACACACACACACACACATACACACACACACCACCACCAAGCGAGGACACATTGACTCAAATGCTGTCAGAGCACAGTGGCTGGGATATATGAGAGCAACATGCTTTAGCTTATACGTTACATTGCCATGGGAGGTAGAACTGATGGCCAGAGGCACATTTAAAGACTTAATTTCTAATGTTTTGTATTGAATGATGTCTATGTTGCACTTTGAGTTGTTTGGAAGATAGAGTCTGCCCTGAAAGTACTGAGCCATATAACATTAATTATATGTCATTAATTATAATGACATTGGCTCCATACTTTTGGGACAGACCTCCTTTGGGAGCCTCTTACAGTTGATAGGTGGGATTCAGCACTATTCCCCATCAGGAAAAGCATTCTAACTGCACGTTGTTTTTAATAGGAATGCTCAGTAGCTGCGATTCACCTCCCTAAGTGTGACACAAAGAGAGAAGAGGTCCCTGTGTACAGCTGTGCAATCAACCTTGCATTCCAGGTCCCATCAAGCTCTGTTGCTGGGCTGCATCTTCTCCAGGAGGGCCAGAGGCTGGGGGGCGGGGGGTGGGGGCAGCAGGAGACACAGGGCCACCTGGAGAGGCCTCCTAGTACTCCAAACCTGCACTCTCGTTAAGGACAGGTTCTTCGTGGCTACAGTTCTGTGTGCCCAATAATTCCTATCTCTCTTTTCACTGTTGAGTTTTATTGGAGGAAAGGGTAAAGTCACTTTTAGGGAACTAGTAATTTACAGATTCTAAAGATAGGTAGTCAATTTTTTTCTATTTTTATTTTTTGGGCAATTATCCAGAATGTGTTTCTAGATGCACATTCCAAGAGGGCAAACATCTATTTTGCTTACTGTTTTTCCCCCTGCACACCATTCTTGGCAGATAGGAAGTAGGTAGTAAGGATTTATTCAGCGCAGAACAGCCATGCCTCTCTTTAACAGTACAACAATTTCATCAGCAAATTCTTTCTTTGGATGCAAAGCATGACTTCCTTTAAATGTAATTGCTCTCTTTCCTAGCCAGAAATAATGGTAAATAATGGCAGTTCTTTTTAAAGAAATGGTTCTAACCTATAGAGCTTACTCAAAGCCAAGCAAAAAAGATGAATTTTATTTACAAATAAAACATAGGAAAAATAGAGAGGGAGAGAATGAGAGAAATAAAAAGAATGAAAAACATAGAGAAAAGGAGAACATAATTTGATTATTAATAGAACTTAGTGCATTTTTCAAGCATATATTTTCAGAAAACTCTTTATTTCCTAAAGAGGTATCCACCTACATGGAGTTCATACTGTGGGAGTACCTATAAATGGACGAGAAAATTTCACATATGTATATAATTAGTGTTACTACTTTATAATTACATTTTGTGCACTGTAGCTTTTGGTCTTTAGTGAAAAAATTCCATTATATTTTATTCTTAGTCACAGACATTACTGGCTATTTTTCACCATGTTTCTAAATCCAATACAAAATACACACACATACACACACCACCTAAATGTACTTTTCATATTTGCATTTCAAACTACCACCAGTGCATTCCTGATCACCTTCCTGTTGAGTCAAGTTTTTACTCTTTTTTTCTTTCATTATATTGAGCATCATAAGTCTCCCAAAGAGGTTTGATTTTTGAGCCCCTTGAAGGGAAAAGAAATCACTTGTAAATTTCAATTCAATAGTCTCACTTTCCCTAATTATCAGACACACACACAAACACACAGAGCTTCAAAATGTCTCCAAATTTCCTTTGTACATTCCATGTAAACAGTTGCAGGTCCTTCATTGTGAACACTGAATTTGTTCCCATCTAGCTGGTCCAGGTTATAAAATAACAGCAGCTCTCCCTTGAAAGCACTGCCAACATCTCTTAAAAGAAGGCTTTCCTGATGCCCCTTTTACTGTCTCCACCCTCAGACCTTCCTCCTTCCCGGGTATCCCTATCTCTTCTGTGGCTCATTAGACCTTCTCTGGAGCTGTAATCTGTAAATACTGTGCTTCTGTGACAGAATGTGTTACATTCTTGGTAATCTTTTCTGCCATTTTAGTAACAACCTCCTATAGTCAGCAGCTTTGCTCCCACCCAGATCTTGAATCTATATTCCCATTGTAGCAAGTGATAAAGTACTACCCATCTATTGTGAATATTCTGAACCATAATTATATTCCTGTGTCAGCATTTTTTCACTCCCATATCCCTCTGTGTGATGCTTCATACATGGAAATCAATGGATACGTAACACCAGGTGATGGACAACTCAGAATAGTGAGGATAAATAAGAAATAAGAAATTGTTAGAACCTGTTTATTTTTCTGCCTGTGACTAGCATAAGAAAAAGATTTGAAATCCCAAATAAAATCATGTTAATATCTGTGAATATAAAATAAGTTCCCCCAATATAATAATTATGAGTTGTATATATACTAGCTGAAGATTTATCTAAAGACAGATAACTAGTAAAAAAAAGTATCTAATTCCAAGTAGATTTCTAAGATTAAGTTTACCTTAGCATCAGTATCCAACAGCATTCCATATTTCAGTTCCTAAGATCCCATAATGCATGGAATTCCAGTTTTATTTTATTTTAATTAATTATTTAGCTTAAGGACATTAATAATTTCTTTAGAACTTATGGCTAACATGAAAATTATGTAAAAATACCAATTAATGTGGATGTCAAAGTATTGTGATTGAAGACTTAGAACAAATATAAAGATAATTCTTTCACAGTATTTATAGTCATGTAATAGTACCTGAGTGCTTTTGTCTATCAATCAATCAATCATCTATCATCCATCTATCCATCCACCCAGACATATGTCTTTTTGAAGAAAAAACAAAAAATCTAAATTGAAGTTACAGCAATACAAAATATTTATTTCATTAGAAAGCCTGAGATTTTAAGAGATATATGAGATTTTTAAAAGAGGTTTTAACCACTAAGCTAATGTAAACTATGCAACACTATGATATAGTTACATTTTTTTAAATATATATTTTATTTATTATTCCCAGAGAGAGAAGGGAGAGAGGCAGAGAGGGAGAGAAACATCAATGTATAGTTGCCTTTCACCTGCCTCCAGCTACAGACCTGGCTGGTGACCTGGCTTGCAACCTGGTTATGTGCCCTGGCTGGGGAATCAAAGCAGTAACCTTTGGGTTTGCAGCCTGTACCCACTGTGTTACCAACCAGGGCTAGTTACCTTTTTAATTAGACATTTATGAATATATAAGTTTTATGAAGTCTGGTCTGAGTTCCCTAAATCATATTTAAATGTAGATTAAAAGCATGAAATTAGAATCTAATTTAAACAAAGGAGGAATTCTTTTTGCTTAAGTTTATAAAACTATTAAGGGCTAAAATTTGGTTCTACCCATCCCATGACAAATTCATAAGCAATATTACGAAGAACACAATGATCCTGAACATTTCCAATTCCAATATTAGTTCAAAGCCCTAGAGTTTCTTGAGCTCTTCATTTTTAGAGGACTTGAGCAGAACTAAACAAATTTACTAGTTCTTATAACCCACTCTTCTTATATTTGTTCACAGCAGGAGACCAGTACTTAGGACTCAGGACCCAGTCCATTGCAGGATGTCTACGTAGGCAGATAGGGCCGCCCTTGGTGTTTGACCGGTGCTTGGGAGACTTGTTTTAAAGGCGAATTTTCATAGCAAGCCTATAACTTTAAATAAAGACTTTTTTTTTTTTTTTTGTAAATAATTATAGCTTCAAATGTAAGAAAGCACTGAGAGATCCATGCACCTATTACTTTCATAAAGGCAACATCATGAAAAATAAGTTAGTACTATTATCACAAACAGGATATTGACATCGATATAATGCACCTCTCTTATTCAGATTTTCTCACTTTTGTATTATCTGTAAGTGTGTGTGTGTACTTAATTCCATGCAGTTTTATCACATGTGTAGGTTCATGTTCAACACCACAAACCCATAACTTTTTTTTTGGTATATTAAAGTATTTAAAAATAGAAAAATATGCTTGAGAATTTTTATTTACACTCTAGATATGTATGAAGAGATGCAAATCATTCATATCAAGTAATTGTACTATCATGATTTTAACTTGGGGCTCTAAAGAGACCCTGATGAATTTAGAAGGACTTAATTTTCCAGGCACTGTGCACCTTCCCTCACTCTCGCTCAATGCTGAGGGCATGTGGGCTTAGCCTTGGGTTAGATATCATGAAACTGTCACTTCTTGATCTTGACCAATTGTTTCATTTGCAAATTTCTTTTCCCTTAAGCTGCATTCCTCATTCCGACATGTTCTCGACCAAGATCATTCAAGAAATTAATAACTTGATTGAAGTCCAATGATCCGAACCTTAACAACATAAAACCTACTCACCAAATTGTGGGGTGAATGAAATGAGATGCCTAATTTTGTAACAGCTTCTAATACAGGCCACCTGCCATTCACTTTACAAAGCTGGGAGGCACACCGATTCTCAGCTACTGTCTTCACAGACGAAGAATGGCATTGATTTCATTTTTTTTACTTTCTGTGGCTAGGGGTAGCCTGAATAAGAAGGGTCTCCTAAAGAGACCACAAAGTCACAGAGAGCCTTGATTGAATTCAGAGTGTGAGGGTGCAGAGAGGCAAGCTGGGAGCTGGTGTGTGATGAATACAAGATCCACCCTGGTTGCACTGCTCCCACTCAGCTCATTCACAAGCATGCATTCAATATGAGGGGGGCACTACGAGGATGTGAGAGTCCCAAGAGAACTATTACAATACGGCCATGCACATAACTAAATGAGCTTAATTGAATTAAATGGCCTTAATATAAAAATTCTTTTATTTAAAAATACACATTTTGGAAGGAGAATATTCTATGGTGAAACAAATAAACAGAATTAGGAATTTCTGACTTGAGATGTAGTCTTCCCATTTATTTGTTGACATCTGCAAACAGGAAGCATAATAATTTAAGACAAAAACATGAGTCCTATAAGGATAGTGATTTTTGTCTGTTTTGTAAACTACTATATTTCTTGAACCTCAAACACTGCTGGGTACTTAAAAATGTTTGATGAGTAATTTATTGACTTAGTCCTGGCTGGTGGCACAGTGGATAAGGCATTGGCCTGTGAACCCAAAGATTGCTGGTTCAATTCCCAGCCAGGGCACATAACCAGGTTACAAGCCAGGTCTCCAGCCAGATCTGTAGCTGGAGGCAGGTGAAAGACAACCATACATTGATGTCTCTCTCCCTCTCTCCCTACCTCTCTCTCTGAAAAAGAAAATTACTGACTTAAAAGAAACATGATTAGCAATGAAAATATTCTTTCTTAGCCTACACTTTTCCATTCATTGTGGTGGTATCTTTTCTTTATGCGTCCCAAAGGCCTGATAATAACTATTCTAAGTAATAATTAATATTCATATTACTCCATCCACATTAATGGATAGCTTATTCATCTCTTGTCAAACAATTAAAATCAAATAAATTAAAATTGGTCAATAATTATCCTTTAAACTTAATGTGCTAAAAAAGAAAATATGTTTGGGTGACATATGTTTCTATATTTCTAGGTCAGTCTTGATCAAACAGTCTTTTCCATGCACCCCAAACTATACTTGTACTTGTCAGCCTGTCTGTCCTGGTTTTGTCGAATTAGAAAGTGTGGTCACTGTAAATGTTCTATTTATTTCCTACCAACCATTCAAAGTTTCTCTTTTATGCTTAACCATTTTAAAATTAGTTTAACTTCCTTTCTAAAAATGTAAGGATAAGTGGGTAGCTATTGGCAAAGAAGATAACTATGATGAATTATTCTTATTTTGACATCAAAAGCCTTAAAAATGTGCCAGTGGTGAAGCAAGGAAGAACAAGCTTTCCTCTATTACATAAAGGGTTTTCTTTGACCTAGGGATGAAAAATCAGTGTGAATGGGCCATCTGGACTGTAAGTACATGGTCATAATCAACTTTGCTACTAGAGTTTGGTGTGTTGGGTCAAGTGCTTCAGTCACAATGTACTCACGTGAACCTTAAAGAAAGTGCAAGACTGTGCTGAATCTAAGCCCTATCCAAAAATGAAAAGGTCAACGTGTCAAACAGAAGTAATAGATGAGAAAGTCTGAGATGTCTGTGAGTCTGGAATCTAACCTAATGTTACACACGCAGTCACATTAGCTGGGCCCTGTGTTTCTCAAACTTGAATAGTGTGTGCACGCTTTTAAAAGAAAAGGAAACCTCAAAGCTTCCCAAGAATAAACCTGTATATCTTACCCTCTTTCCACAGATTGAGCATTCTGATATGAGAAATAATAACTCGAGTAAGTAGTTAAGGATATGAATTCTAGTATAAAATCTAGATTCAAGTCTTCAAGGTTAGTAACTGAATAGTTTTAAGTATGTTAAACTCTAAATCTGAGTTTCTTCATGTGCAAACCTAGAATAAAAGCAAAACAGAAATCAAAAGGGAAAAAGAAAATTGTCCGTAAGTGAAATAAGCCAATCACAAAAAAACAGAATGTATAAGTCCTCTTAACTGGGGTATCCAAAGTACCCAAATTCAGAAACAAATGTTTCTCTCCCCTGGTTGGGGAGAGAAAGCCAGAGTTCTTTAATAGGTATAGATTTTTAGGTTTGGAAAGTGAAAAAGGGAGATCTGTTGTACAATAATGTGACTCTGTTTCATACTAGTAAAATGTACACTTAAAATTACTTCAGGTGGTAAATTTTGTTATTTTATAACCACAATGAAAATACAACACCTGCCCAATAGAATTATAGTGAATCTCAAATTTAACAAAATAAACATACTTTCCCAGTAATTGGCGTAGTCTCTGTTCCTTACAAATGGGAGCTATTCTTGTTTCAATCATAATCAAAATGATCAAAAGTATCAAGCACACAGAAAATTCTACTGATCTAGTGAAAGATTGTTTTATCTCAATCACTGTGTGAGTTGGTTGTTGATGAAGCATCCATCAAAAGAATTGTACTCATTCAGATGATTCATCCATGCTGACAATTTTACTGATTACTGACTCATCTTTCATTGAAGGGGTAAATAGTAAGGTGGGGAATGTCGCTCTCTTAACAGCGGTCAGTCAGTTACATGTGGTAGCATTCTGGTAGGCAGTGATAATTTCCAAACACCTACCTAGAGCCAAGAGCCATTCAGGTTTTCTTTCTGCTAGAGAAGGTGATCTGGTGATGGATGTGTTACTTGGAGAAAGCCAAATTCCTCCTCACACTGACTTTTACTTTTGGACCTAGCTCCTGTCATTTACTTTGCTCCAGCCACGCTGGCCTTTTGCTATTTCTGGAGCACCCCAGATATGCTCAGCCCCAGAGTATCTTCGCTTATTCTTCCCTCTGCCCAGAATGCTCTGCCTCAATGTAGCCACAAGAATCATTCTCAATGGCTCCAGGCTTTTGCTCCCTTCTCAGTGTAGAACTCTATGACCATCTTAAATGAAATCGCTACCTTCCTTTTCTCCTTGCTCTGGAGTGGCCTACCTGATTTTTCTCAAAAAACATGTACCATCCACAGGTGAATCAAATATTTTAATAATTTGTTTTGTGTCTGAGTCCTTCCCAGTACAGTATAAGTTTCATAATTCTTCCCATTTCGTTCACTCCTGTATTCCAACATAAAATAGGGTCTGGTATATAATATGCACATATTAAATATTTTGTGAATGAATAACTATGTGTCCAAAGCTTTGTCAATACTAACAAATCAGTAGTGGCCTAACCAAAAGAGTTCTCTTCACAAAGACAATATCTAAGGAATATTCCTTAGCCTCCCTGCATGTCCCTAATGAAACTAAGTTTGCTTTAGCTTCCTTTCCACTCCAGTGAGAGCTCTTATATCAGTTTTGCTACCATTTCCCTAATTGAAAGAGGTTGCAGTACACAGAGGCTAACATCCCAATAGTTGTTGAAGACCATTCAGGAATTTAGAGGTACAGGTACATATTTAATACAAATGTGTTTAATAATGTATTTATTGTAATATAGACAGACATATGATAAATAGCTTTATAAAAATACACATTAGGTTCCTGGATTATGCTGAAAAAATAAAATACTTATAAAATCATTATTATAGTTGCAAAGGGTACCAATATATTGCTTCTATTCTAAGGAGAGAGAAGTTCCAAAAAGAGAGAGTGTGCTGGAAAGAACTGACAAGAGTATAAATAAATATAAATAAATGTAAAATAAATATGAATACATGTAACATAAATGTAAATAAATAAATTTAATTAAATAAATTTCTTAAATGTATTAACAAAAATGTAAATAAAATAAAATATTATAATTATTCTACCAAGAGTTTTTATTTTGTTTTTTTGCTGTTCTTATTATTTTTTAGTGCCCATTATTATCATACCTATGAGCAAAATCCCCACAAACAGACCTGCTCCGTCTACAGCATTTCACAGAGAACTGCTTGCCACATCACAATCCAGGCCATCAGCCCAGTTCTGCTGCCCCTGGACCATGCTCCAGGGGAGGAAACTTCAGGCATTGCATTCAGAGGTCAATCATCACTATTTTCCCAAAAGTGAAAGGTAAACCCTGTATGTGAGAAAGCTACTCTTCAATACCCTGCTCCTGTCCCTCTGTGCAATATTACGGAAAGACGGAACTACAGCTGTGCTGATCAATATCAAACAATAAAAACTGCCTTATTGCCACCTTGGCTGGTAGCACAGTGGATAAGGTGCCGGCCTGCGAACCCAAAGGTCGCTGGTTCAACTCCCCAGCCAGGGCATATAAACAGGTTGCAAGCCAGGTCTCCAGCCAGATTTGTGGCTGGAGGCAGGTGAAAGGCAACCATACATTGATGTTTCTCTCCCTCTCTCTTTCTCTGCCTCTCTGCCTTCCTCTCTTTCTGGAAATAATAAATAAAACTTTAAAAATTTGCATTATTAAAACTCGAATAGTAACTATGATATTGGGCCTTTGAAAGAAAGGACAAAAATGCTGCACCACATGAAATCACATAGTGTGTGCAAAACTGTGGTGGTGTAGGGTGTAGGAACCCTAGAGTGCTTGCTGCCTGCCTTGCTCCCCTCCTTCACTCATTCCTGCTGGTGTGGAATGGAAAAGCACAACCATTCAGACATGATAGCTCGGTTTCAGTCTGCTGTCTTCTACTATGGACATTCCTGAGTTTGTTAGCTGTTCTCCAACTTTTAATTTTTTCTCATATTAATTAGAAATTAATCATCTCTCTCCTAAAAATCAGGCAGGGATCTCCTGCTGTTGGTTTTCTAGGCACTATAGAAAGTCAGAAACTATTCAACTTTATTCATAGTAACACACATCGTACATGGCATATAGCAGATTCTTCACAGGTATGTGAATGAATGAGCACACTAATTGTATCCATTGAGCACCTGCTAAATGCCAGTTACTATGTAAGGTTCATTGTTGCTCCAAGTATTAAGTACAGTAAATTAAAATGCTTTGTCAAGTTTAAAGCCCTTGTAAATGTTACAAGGTATTTTTAGTTAGTTTTTTTTAAATCAGTTATTTACATGCAGTTTTCAATGGGAACTACTTTCTCAACTAGAGATTTTATCAAGGTTGCATTTACTTTTAAAAAATCGAATCTTAGGCTGTTGTGGACGTGAAATGTGCTTGTATAAAACATGCATGGTTTCAAGAAGCTCCATGAAGTGCTGGTTCTTTATAATATTATCTATGAACTATTTTCTGCCATGTTATTGTATCTACAAAAATAATTCAGAGTATTCTGTTAGTATGCATAGCATTTCCCATGATCTGAACACTTTATTCCTGACCAGCTGGAGAAAGGGAAACTAGATAGCTTTCCCTTGGACAACTAGTTTTAGCCTAGCACACTCTAAATGCTCACAGCATGACTCGCTGTATCGAAATACTCTTAACTCCTAGTCCTGAATGCAGAATGTCCTACACTAAACACTAAACACGGCTTCCTCCACTGAGGCCTCCACTTTGTCTGAACAGTTTTGACATACTGGCTGACAAAACAGGTGATCAATGTGCTGAAAGAAGCAAAGAAAGTGGCCAGCCACAGCATTTTAGGGGTTCCACTAGCTGTCTGGTAAGGAAATAAGACAAAAAGCAGCCAGCTCTTTGAGGTTAGGGATGGAAGTTTGTTCCACATTGTATTCCCAGCTCTGAGCTTGATTTCTTGCATATAGTAAGTGCATAACAAATGTCTGATGAATGAATAAAGGGAAAACAACAAATACATAAGGTAGAAAGAGCTATCTAGTGTAAAGAGACTAGAGCTATCTCTAAGTAGGATAGGCGCGGAAGACTCTACCCCCATCCTTCCCCCACACACATTTGAGTCAGGCCTTAAAGAAAGAGCTGATGACGATGTGCCGAAAGAGAAGGTAGAACATAGATGGTGGTGACATAAGAAATGTAGGTCCAGGGACGTTCTGGGCTAATTTTAATGATCCCTATACCTATGATTTCCTTACCTCTTAATGTTTCACTGTATCTTATTCCAGTTCCCTTCCCTGCTTTTTTGATTCTTTCCTGCATTCAAGGACTCCTCCCTATGGGGGCTATGTCAGCAAGGCCTCCATGATGTGTTGGTGCAGAGGGGGCGGTCAACTCCCTTTCTCATCCCTCCACAGATGCAGTGAACACACCTCTGCCTGCCTGTTCAGTTCCAGTCAAGCGCCCTTCAGTGAAGCTTCAGTCTTGGCTTCCTTCCCTGGGTGATTAAGCTTCATTCCCACATAATTACTACATGCCTGAGATTTCTGAAGCCCTTTGTATGGATCTCAAACAGTTCTTGTGCTGGGTCCAAATTTCAACCTTGGTTAAGCAGGCCCTGGAATCCTTTCCAACGCAACCCCTGGCAGTGAAGCTCCAAAAACACATAATAAAGGAGGGATAAGAACAACATCTCCAGTTTAGTGGTCACCTACCCTGCGCCAATCGCTGTGCTGAACACTTGGAACGCAGTATCTCGTTTACTCCTTACCATAGCCATGCCTGCTAGCTGCTAAAATTACTCTTACTATCTTCTATTTTGTTGTTTTTTTGTAAAGCTCATTTTATTTTTAGAGAGAGGGGAAAGGACAGAGGCAGAGAGGGAGAGAGACATCAACGTATGGTTGCCTTTCACCTCCCTCCAGCCACGAACCTGGCTGGAGACCTGGCTTGCAACCTGGTTATGTGCCCTGGCTAGGAGTTGAACCAGCACTTAAAGTCAAACATGATTTTAGTTCCTGTGGCTATTATTATTTGTGCTTCTTAATAGTTCTCCTCCAGCTTGGTGTGGCATGGGGAAATGAGGGCCAAAATGCCAAAAAAAAATTTTTTTAATAATGTAAGCTGTGCAATATAAAAAATACAGTGAGACATTAACTTTTGTTTTTAATATTGATATCATTAATTTTTTAAACCATGACTCTTAAAATGAGATTTAGATGGGCAGAAAGAAAAACATTTTATGAATCAAACTCAAATACAATACATTTTGGGGGAGGAGGCAGATCTGATGTCTATGGTCTATGGCTCTAACAGAATAGAATTTTGAGTGTTAACTGAATGATGATATTTTATGTGATGCTTCTAAAAGGAAAAGCAACTATAATTTTCTTGACATATTTAGTGCTTTGGCCATGTTCTAGAGATTAGGAAAATATTTTAAATGATAAAAAATAGATGTTTTTATATACAACACATATATGCTGTTGAGAATATGTTATTGAATGAAACATACCATATATTAGAAACATTAAAGAAAAGTAAATATTATCATACACCTGAAATTGCATGACAATGAAACACCTGGCACATCTACCCATGAAAAGATTAAAAAAGGTAAAAATTGTGAGAAGATACTGATAAACAGTGATTCCTTTAAAATTAGCAACCTGAAACAACATAATTTACTATGTGTGACATACTAAGGATATTTTCAATCTAATTAAATATATCTGCATTTATAAAAATATGTTTAAATTAGCCCTGGCTGGTAGCACAGTGGTTAAGGTGCCGGCCTATGAACCCAAAGGTTGCAGGTTCGATTCCCCAGTCAGGGCACATAACCAGGTTGCAAACCAGGTCTCCAGTCAGGTCTGTGGCTGGAGGCAGGTGAAACACAACCATACATTGATTCTCTCCCTCTCTGCCGCTCTCCCTTCCCCTCTTTGTAAAAATGAAATAAAATCTAAAAAAAAAAAGTTTAAATTCTCTTAATTTTTATTTTCTATTTGATATCCATGTAAATCAGGACATATGGTTCGAAATTATATTCATACATCAACAAATTTCTTTGTCCTAAAAAGTCAAGATCCACATTAGCACTGCCTAGCAGTGTTCAATACCTTTAGGCATCAGTGGGGAGGGTCCCAGAGGGTGCCTTTGGCTCCAGCTTATTAAGCATGGAAAAAGGCCCTCTGGTAACTGTATTAAACATGGCAATGTGTGTCGTGCTAAAAAGATTCATCTGATACAAAGCTGAGGTTGGAGAAAAGGGGCTTAGCAACATCTCTCTCCAGTCCCATAGAAATAATATAAATGGGCTGTGCATTTCTTAATCACTGAAGAAATTATTTATGTTTCCATTTTTTTTCCTTTGATTCGATTCAGTCTAACACCACCTGTAAACTCTGGGGTGGTGGGGGTAGGGGACTAAACCTGGGGACTTTCTCTCTTCCCTTCTCTACATCTTTCCCCAGAGCATCATCTTCCTTCTATCCTGTCTCAACCTTAGGGAGTTGCATCACACTGGTTAGGGCAAAGCCCTCTGTGATGCTCTAGATACAGTAAGAGAAGACCTCTGTTCTGAAGAAACCAATAAAAACACTAATGAAACACCAGAATGGGGTTCTAACTTCTCCATCTGGATTGGAAATTCTGGTATGTTAGGAAGATAAAGCCTCTGGTGGATATTTTAATGAAGCCCTCTGGCCATCTAGAATAAAATAAAAAGAGGACTTTGGAAATGATATTAAGACTCTAGTATGCTGAGTAGAAGACAATCAACCAAGAAAGAGGAACTCCATCCTAGGCTGTGATCTGATTTGATTGAAAAATTGAGGTGAGTTAAATCAGGAAGGAGTTAACTTCCTGATTTCATCAGTAAGTCTTCAACTTACTGGAGACACAAAAGAGATGATTTGAGGGTTAGTCAATTGTTCTCTGGACTATATATTTTTTTCTTTGCAGGAAGCAGGGCATGTTCCAAATTCCTTGGTGATGATCTATGGGCCAGAACAAGAAAGGAGGCCCACCCCCAGCTCATTCCACCCCAACGCTTACCCCGTGCTCTAAGTGAGGCAGGCACTGAGTCACAGATGAAAACTAGAACATTAATAGTTTAGCAAGGGTGCCCAGGTCAGCATTTGAGACTATGAATGTGAATGGTCCTCCCTGGCAAACAGATGTAAGATGAAGGCAAACAGATCAAAGAACAGCACAGTGGTGGTCCTGGGGAGGCTGGAAAGGTGGCCCCAGTGCAGACACATCACTTGGAGCTCTGTCATTGGGAGGGAGGGCTTGAGGGGCTGGGCCGCTCAGCTAGTTTTTCAAGTAGGCGGGCGCTTAAAGTCAAACATGATTTTAGTTCCTGTGGCTATTACTATTCATGCTCCTTAATAGTTCTCCTCCAGCTTGGGGTGGCATGGGGAAATGAGGGCCAAAATGCCAAAACAACACAAACATTTCTTAAAAGGCTAGAAAGTAAAAATAAGCAACATGCTATAGAAGCTATTATGTTTCCATCATTTTCAAATTCTCCCTTTTAATGGCTCTGTAAAATTCTGGTAAGTGATTTTTCTGTAGGAAAACTAATTTTTCAAAAGCATATTTATTTCCCATCTAGATTAAAACTGAGATTTCTTCCAGCAATAGTTTATCTCTCTCCTCTGCTCACTGCAGACTTCCTTACACACACACACACACACACACACACACTATAGCCTTTATCTCTTCACCAGTCACTTTTTCCTTTACTTCTTGTATCTTCAGAGCTGCCTCCATCGCCTTTGCTTAGACCCTTGTTCTGTCTCAGCTCTTCACTACTGTTTATTATAGTTGTTACTGATATTCATAATATATGCCATGCAATTAAAAAACACTACCACTGGCACATAACCAGGTTGCAAGCCAAGTATTCAGCCAGGTCTATAGCTGGAGGCAGGTGAAAGGCAACCATACATTGATGTTTCTCTCCCTCTCTGCCTCCCTCCCTGCCCTTCTCTCTAAAAATGAAAATAATAAAATGTTTAAAAAAAGGTACTGCTTCTAGGTGTGTGTCCTCTATGTATTTCTATGTTGATATACACCATTTCAAATGGTCAGAATAGCTTTTTGTTATTCTCCCCATTACACATCACAGAGGTTGTGCACTTTATCAATAACGCTGGACTCAGGAATGGAATACAGATGTGTCTATCTCCAGATCCTCAACTCTCTCTACTCTTCCATTGTGCCTGGAACTGGGATGCTGTGGAGGTTGAAACAATTTCACAGCTGCTAGAAAAATGGGCTCATCCAGGTCAAAACTGCAAAGCAAATGACTTGTGTCCAGCATAACAGATGGCGAGTTGCTCCGGTTCTCCAGGGGGGAGCGACCCATTTGCCCATCTGGCATGGCAGCCTTCAGGGGCCCGCCCTACACAGGACATTGCAGTAGGGATTTCCCTAGTCTGTCTGGAAGAAAAATACTGTTGGGTGGCTCCTTGGGTCTTTAGAAGGCCTCTGGGAAATTTCCTGTGGCATAGCTTTTAAAGATCAGTCATATGGAGGGGCCAGACTTTGGAAAGGTCATGTGGCATCCTGGGCTGGATCTGACTCACTGTCCTGGCTACCTCAGAAGTGAATAACCCTCTAGCCATCCATGTGACAGTCCCCTAAACCTTTGGCTGATACGTGAGCAGGTTCTGATCTGCCTCCGCAACCTGAAAATCAACCTGTAAGGATTTACTTTATCCCCCATTCCTAAGGCCCCTTCTCAGACTGACACCCATGGTGATCTTATTGTTAAGTTACTACCACAGAAGACACTGGGATATATCCCTTCTCTTCCCTGTTTTTCCTCCCTGCCTTTATTTCCTAACGTAGGACCTTCTTCAAGGTCCCATTCTACTCTCTCTCCTCATTACCTTCCCAAACGAGCGTGTTGGTTCCCAAACCCTCACTATTTCCTCCAAGTGAATGGCTCCTAATCTCTCTTTTGAGCACCTGTCCTGCATTCCAGAGCAGCAGAGGGACCTCACTGCTGCGTGTTTAGAAACTACAGAAATAAGTTTACTTGCTTGCTGCTGAGCCGCCAGTCAGCGCACACTGGGAATGCAGCTCAGAGTTTAATAGATGTTTGTCGGACCAGATAAATGAATGAGTCGCCTCCTATCGCCCCTCTTACATTTCCCAGGAGCATGTCCATTCCCCCAGCTTCAGCATCTTCTCTATGTGAATTTGTAGAACAAATAAGTGAAGGTAAGTGAATGTGTCCAAAACAAAACCCATTTCTTCTCCTTTATCCAAAACTCTGCCCCTGCCCTGAAACAGGTTTCAGAACCATACTGAATTGGTTTGGGTTTTTCTTCAATCTACGCACAGAATGAAACCCCAGGCAAGTTACTTAGCTTTCCTAGGCCTATTCTTAAAAAGAGAATAAAAATAAAAATCACAGATAATAATAAGCACTAATCTTCTAGCAGCCGTATATACACATGCTTGCCAGCCCTGAGTCCCAACTCTCCTATTTCCTTTAAAGGTGCACAATCATATTTAGTTCTTACAAATCCCTCATGAAATGGACTCTTGTATATTTCTGCTTTACAAATGAAGTGATGAGGAAACAGAAAAACAGAAACTGGGACTTAATTGTCCAAGGTGGCATGAAAATAAAATCCTAGGTGGCATTACTCCAAAGTTCTTATGCTAAAACACCTCAGTCCGAGATCGTAAGCTCACTAAGAAGTAAGATTCCGACCTTACAATACTCGATAAACCACGGCTTCAAATAAAACGATCCTTTAGAAAGTAGTCACTAAATACTGGAGGAAGAAGTAAATATGTTTACCTTTTGAAATCTCATCTCCCAGTTCGATCAGATTTATGGTAATCTATTTCGGGGCTAGTTTGTGAGTATCTTACAAAATGTTAAGTGCACTATACTCAATAAAGAGTATTCATTTAGAAATTATGATGTAGTAAAGAAAACACAGCTGGTAATGCTTTTCCAAAGAGTTGGAGTGGCAGAGGTATTGCATGAAAGAAGAATTTTAAGATAAGGAGAAGTAAGAAAGATAAGCAAATTAGAGCAGACTTCGTTGAAAGCTGTATGAGTCAACACCAGAAACTAAGTAGTCATTTCTCTGCCAGAACAGGAAATACATGACTGGGGAATTTGTCCTGCTAATTGGGGTTGAAGCAGTTACAAATGATGAAAAGGAAATCATCAGAAACGTGTTGATGTTTTGTATAAGAAGCTAGAAAATGCATTGCAATTCCAGTTGTGGATAGAAACTTAATGCATTTTAAGTAGGGTGAAAAGGGTGAGTAATTGTCTTGTCAGTTGGGGAGTTGGATTTTCGTTGTCTCGCTAACTCTAGACCTCATTGAAGGAAAGCAGAAAAGCATATCAGAAAATGGGAGACACCATTGTAAACCAAATGGAGGAAAGCAGACTGGTTGCTTATGTAAGAAATTAATATTGCAAATAACCTAGGCAGTTTTAGATTAAATGAGGAACAAATAATTTAGAATAGATGCACCTGACTCCAGAAGCAAGGCAAGGTAAAATTTAAAATCTTTTTAAAAATCTACATTATTAGAAATGTGAAGTTATAGCAATAAAAAAGTTTTTTTAAAAAAAAATTAAAGAGAAGCAAGAAGAACTGCTCACATACAAAATGCTGTTGAAAACTTAAAATACTGAACTATTTTCTTCAGAAAGTGGTAAGAACAGGCATCATGTAATTGTTTAATTAGAGTTCTATTACTTAATTATAGTTATATCCCTTGAGTGATAGATGCAGTATAACCTGCAGCACTTGACTATGATTGGAGACTGAAAATTGGGTGAAGGGGAACTTCTAAGTAAAAATTTGCTTTCTGTGCCAAGAAATAGTGATAAGCATGAAGGACGTGTTTAATGGGTCCTGCAAAAGTTCACAGCTTTACATAGATCTGAAGTGCCTCAAGGAGTAACTTAAAGTGTGACCTTTCTTCACCACCACTTAATAAATATTTTTGTGAGATGATTACAGGCAAGAAAATCAAGGTTATTTTGAGAGATGCTTGTAGAATACTAGGGTCATTAAAGTTCCGGTAAGAATAAGAAAAGAGAAAAATGACACAAAAGATTCTGACACTTAAAAAACTGGCAATGGAAAAACAACTTTTCATATTCTAAGTTTATCTGGGAATGAAAAGCTGGGGGAAATAATGGGCAATGTTATGGATGATTCTATCTTCATGATTATTATTATTTTTTAATTGAAAATATCATTGAATACATCAAGGAGACACTGTTTATTGCAGATATTTTTACAAGAAAAATTGCTTAGGGGAAGTCACGTAATCTTGCCACGCCTCAGTTTCCCCACTTGTGTAGACAGAGGTTTTTTCCCCCCTAATTGCTATTACATACACTACTCTATTTTCTTCTAATGTGAATATTTTATATTATGGAATAACCTGACAATCTAAGAAGGAAGTTATAAGTAAATTAAATCAGAGGGCTGCCAAGATTGGTGTGCTTAAGCATTTGAAAATTTAGCTCTTAAATCTTTTTTTCAAATAGTATGACAGTAGGTTTGACATGCATGCTATAAATAGGTTTTAGAAGGCTACTAGAATGACAAAAATTCTGATGAATAGTGTCAAATATAGTATGTCAAAGACTTGAATCAACTCCAATTATTAAGAAATTAGCTCTCAGAAATCATGACCTTGACTTCAGCAATATAATTCTAAGAAAGTCAGATATTCAAAGAAAGTACAAAATACTCATCTTGGAAAGTGCCTAAAAAAATAGGAAGAGTGGTAAGAAAAGTCACATATTTGAAATTAATCCTACATAGTTTTAAACTTTTTTTCATAATAATTTTACTGTGCATTAATACCTGTTTTAATGTTGGCCGTCAGCTAAGTTTGTATAGCGCTGACCTGGAGGATTTTAAGCCACACTTAAATTTAGGTAGTGTTTGCATGTGTGCCATGCAATTGTAGACTAAGAGAGTATTAAATACCATGAAAACGTGCTATGGAACAGGATAGATTCAGCTCCTTCTTGCTCGGAGGCAACTTTATCCCATTTGCTAGTCAAACACAAACCAGGTTTCATCAAACAATTATGATATGACATCTTTGATATCTGCACTGTTCAAGGGTTATGTGGAGCTAGGAAAGGAATTGATAACAGTACAAAAGCTGAGGAAGGGAGCAAGAATAAGACTTATCTCTCTCCCCAGCTCTACTAATTGCTAACCATGTGGCAAAAACATGTCTCTTTGTTCCGAAGAGAACTGTTTCCAACTTTTCTTTATCTCTAAAACCTCATAGGCTTATAGAACAGACTGAAAGTCTGAATGGTGATGATTTAACAAATGCAGTAATATTTCATCCAGGTTTGGGAAATTCATCAGATAGGTGGCATGAAATTACAGACAACCACACATATATTATATTGGATATGAGTTCTCAAGACCAAAACAGTAACTGCAACAACCCAGGTTTAAAAACTAAAAAAGAGAAAGCGAACACCTTACCAGGTTTGGCACCCTGGAAAATTCCAC